>PVJX010000862.1:0-200415 GCA_004027295.1 Dolichotis patagonum
TCGGGTCCCAAAGAGACAGGCCGAAATGCAGGTCTGTGCAGACTTTGGATCCAAACAGCTCAGGCCACTGTACGGTCTGGGAGTTTCGGGTCCCAAACGGACAGCCTGAGATGCTGCTTTCTGGGAGACTTCCTGGGCGTGAAGGGCGGGGCTATGGGCCCAAACACACCTGGCCCAGATGCCGATCTCCAGGCAGTTCCCAGTCCCAAAGAGTCGCGCCGAGATGCAGGTCCGCGCAGACTTTCAATCCAAACAGCTCTATTTTACATTCTTGGTTAGGTTGATTCCTAGGTATTTCATTTTTTAAAATGCTATTTTGAAAGGCAATATTTCCATAATTTCTCTCTCAGTGAGCTTTTTGTTTGTGTATGGGAATGCTATTGATTTTTGAGTGTTGACTTTGTATCCAGCTATTTGCCAATATTTTATTGAGAATCTTTGCATCAATGTTCATTAGTGAGATTGGTCTATAGTTCTCCTTTTTGGTTGCTGAATTTGTTTATTACCTCTAGTAGTCTTTTAATGGAGTTTTTGGGGTCTTCTATGTAGAGTATCATGTCATCTGCAAATAATGATAATTTAACTTCTTCTTCTCCTGTTTTCATGCCTTTTATTTCTCCCTCTTGTCTGATTGCTCTGGCTAATATTTCCAGAAATATATTGAATAGGAGTGGTGATAGTGGTCATCCTTGTCTTGTTCCTGATTTTAAAGTGAATGCTTTCATTTTTTGTCCATTTAGTACAATGTTAGCTGTTGGTTTCCCATAGATGGCCTTTATGAGATTGAGGTACATACCTTCTATTCTGAGTTTCTGCAGGATTTTTATCTTGAAAAGGTGTTGGACTCTTCTGCATCTATTGAGATGACCATGTGGTTTTTGTTTTTGGCTTTGCTGATATGGTATATCACATTTATTGATTTGCATATATTAAACCAGCCCTGCATTCCTGGAATAAATCCCAACTTGTCATGGTGTATAATCTTCTTGATGATTTGCTGCATTCTATTTGCCAATATTTTATTGAGAATCTTTGCATCAATGTTCATTAGTGAGATTGGTCTCCTTTTTGGTTGGGTCTTTCTCTGGTTTTGGTATCAGAGTGATACTTTTATCCAAGAATGAGTTAGGGAGGACTGCTTCTCTTTCAATTTTATTGAAGAGTTTAAGGAGTATTGGCATTAAATCTTCTCTAAATTTTTTGTAGTATTCAGCTGTGAATCCATCAGGACCTGGGCTTTTCTTTGTTGATAAGTTTTTAATTATGTTTTTGATTTCAGTACCTGATATTGGGTTATTCAAAATTGCTATATCTTCTTGATTGAGCTTTGGTAATTCATGTGTTCCTAAAAATCTGTCCATTTCCTCTGTGTTTTCCACCCTATGTGAGTAGAGATTTTCAAAGCAGGTATTCATGATCTTTTGAATTTCCATGGGATCTGCAGTAATTTCCTTCTTTTCAGTCCTTATTGCATGGATTTGAGTTTTTTCTTCATTTTTTTTGATAAGGTTGGCTAGGGTTTTATTGATTTTTGTTTACTCTCTCAAAAAACCAGCTTTTTGATTCATTAATTCTTTGTATTTTTTTTAGTTTCAATTGCATTAATTTCTGCTCTAATCTTTACAATTTCCTCTCTTCTGTGAGCTTTGGGTTTGACTTGCTCTCCTTTTTCTAAAAGCTTGAGATGTAGCATTATGTTATTTACTTGTGTTCATTCCATTTTCTTGACATGACTATTTATTACTGTATATTTCTGTCTTAGGACTGCTTTTATTGCATCCCATAGGTTATGGTATGTTGTATCTGCATTTTCATTGTATTGTAGGTATTGTTTTATTTCCTCTTTAATTTCATTTGTAACCCACTGATTATTCAGAAGGTTGCTTTTTAATTTCCATGCATTTATGCAGGTTTTGCAGGGGGGGTTTGCCATTGATTTCCAATTTTAGTGCACTATGATCAGATATCATGCATGGGATAATTTCACTCCCATTGCATTTATTTAAGAATGCTTTATGGGTTAATATATTGTCTTTTTTGGAGAATGACCCATATGCAGCTGAGAAGAATGTATATTCTGATGTGGTTGGGTGGAATATTCTGTAAACATCCACTAAGTCCATTCGCTCACAGGTATGGTTCAGTTCTGTTATTTCCTTGCTGACTTTTTGTCTAGTTGACCTATCTCTCTGTGACAGTGGGGTGTTAAGGTCTCCTATTACAATTGTATTCTTGTGTATTTGGTTTTTCATGTCCATTAGTATTTGTCTTATATAGTAGTGTGTGCCTGTATTTGGTGCATATATATTTATAACTGTTAGTTCTTCCTCTTCTAGTTTTCCACTAAGAAGTATATAGTGGCCTTCTTTATATCTTTTCATTCTGATAGATTTGAAGTTCACTTTGTCTGCAAACAGAATAGCTATCCCTGCTTTTTTCTGGGTTCCTGTTGCATGGAATACTGTTTTTCCATCCTTTGACTTTTAATCTATGAGTTTCTTTTTGAGTCAGATGCATTTCTTGTATACAGCATATTGTGGAATCCTGTTTCTTGATCCATTCTGTCAACCTGTTTCTTTTGATATGTGAATTGAACCTATTTACATTTATGTATATCACTGATATGTACTGGCTTGACTTCACTTGAATTGAGCCTATTTACATTTATGGATATCACTGATATGTACTGGCTTAATATGTTGTGTTCCTATTGTTAGTTTCCTGCTTTTCTCCCTTGTTTAATTTATTGTCCAGCCTGGTGGTTTCTTTCTGTTTTTCTGGAGATTGTGGTCATTTTTATCTCTATCTAGGATATCTTTCATCACTCTTTCTAATGTTGGTTTGGTGGACATGAATTTCTTCAGTTGTTCTTTGTCATGGAAGTGTCTTGTTTCTCCATTAAATTTGAAAGACAGTTTTGCTGGGTACATCAGTCTGGGTTGAAAGTTGTTTTCTTTTAGGGTTTGGAATACTTCACTCCAAGCTCATCTTAACATGAAGGTTTGCACTGAGAAGTCTGCTGTGATTCTAATAGGCTTTTCTTGATAGGTGAGTTGTGTCTTTTCTCTAACAGCTTTTAGTATTCTGTTTTTATGCTGTACATCTGAGATCTTAATTATTATATGTCTGGGTGTAGATTTATGTTGGTTATGACTGTTTGCATTCTGTCTGCCTCATTTATTTGTATATAAGATTTTTTCACCATGTTTGGGAAATTTTCTGCCATTACTTATGTGAACAGCTTAGTTATGTACTTTGTATTGTCTCTTGCCTCCTCAACGATGCCTATTAATCTAACATTGTTTCTCCTGGCATCATCTCGAAGCTGCTGGATTGTCATTTCATGCTGCTTTGTTGTTTTTACAAGTTCTACCCTTTCATAATCTCTATCTGCAATCCTGCCCTCAAGGTCCCAAATGCTATCCTCAGCTTCATTTAAATGGTTTTTTCAGGCTTTCAATACAATTTTTTGTTTCTTGGATATCGCTTTGAATTTGTTTCATGGATTCTGCTTGTTTTCTGCATTGTTCATTCAAAGTTTCAATCAATTTCCCATGCTTCTGTATTTTTTTATCTATTTCTTCTCTAGCTATGTTGAGCAATTCATTTACTAAAGTTGTTATTTTTGTCTTTACATAAGACATTATTTCTAATTTGAGTTCCTGTATAGCCTCATGGATTTGTTTCTTTACTTCATTTGCTATCTTTTCAGAGATTTATGGTATATGACTTTTAAAGTACTGTTTCATTGTCACCTGTACTTGCTCCTGATGGACTAGATGTTTGAGATTGCATTTTGCCTTTTTGTCCAGTCATTTTCACCTTTTGGGTAAATATCTGGTTTTTCTATCCCAACAGTCATAACTGTCCATAGTGTGTGTTTTAGGGTCCTACTGTGTGGTTGATGTTTGTCAAATTGCTGGGTACCACAATGAAGAGGAGATTCAGTCTCCTGAATTCTTCCTACCGTGTCTGTTGGGTGAGTCCTATATTCTTTCTGGTCTAACTAGCCCAGAAGAATTTATGTAGGGCAGCTCTTAGTTCTTGCTGTTGCTTTATCTTCAGGTTGTTGCAGGTCACCAGGTCTCCCTGGCTATAATGTTTGTGTAATTTCAGACCCTATTGTGTCACTGGGTGTCTCATAAGCTCTTTTAATTTTCTCCAAGTTGGGAGAGACCTTATTGGTGCACTCCTCAACCTGTCTGATGTTCTCTGTGTGGGGAAGGGGATTACTCACTCTTGTGCCAGGTTCAATAAGGTCTTACAGTTGGAGGGAGTTTCACTTCTGCTCCTATTTATCCGCTGCAGACCCCTATTTTAGGGGCAAACTCACCACACTTACTCGAGCCTGCTGAGGTCTTCTGTTTGGGTGAAGGGTTCCTGAGTCTCTCATCCAGCCAGCACGGTAATCCACTGTAGTACAAAGTTCTGGGAGAAGGGGTTGGATCAAAAGATCAACTGCAGTACTAGGTCCATGAGATGGGTGGTTCCCCAAGGTGTGGGCCCAATGGCAGCAGTCTGAGGCAGCTCAGGCCTGCCACATGCTTACCTGATGTTTGAAAGTGAATGATTATTAGTTCACTGTGCTGTTTCATTTTTTATCTCCCCAGTATTTCAGTGTGTGGATGTGCCACAGGTGAGGGACAGCTGTGCTGTTTCCAGTTTGTACCTGTCATGAATATAGTCACTGTGAAAATCAGAATAGAAATTTTTGTGAAGACATATTTTTATTTCCTTGTGCATACACTTAAGGATGAAATTGTTGAGTTTTATGATTTTGTACACATAGGCCATAAGACACTGATATTTCCACAAGAAATTATGTATTTAGTATATGTATTCTACAACATACTGTTTAACCTTTAAACAAACTATAGAGACTGAGGCAGTAGGATTATTATGAGTTCGAGACCAGCCTGGGTTACAAAGCGTGTTCAAGGCCAGCCTGAACTGTATAGTGAGACCCTGTCTCAAAAAGACCAAAAAAAAAAAAACCCCACTATAAAACTGTCATATGATTTTAAGAATTCATAGGAAGTAGACAAAGTTTCTATTCACTCCACGTTCACACTGAAACTGGTAAGATCAATCTTTTAATTTACACACTCTAAAAAGAACAAAGAGACATCTCATTTTCAATTTCATGTCCCATAAAAGCTGACAATATTGAACTTTTCCATTTGCATTTACTTGTTGTTTGTGTAACTTCTGAGAAAATGTCTGTTCAAATCTTTTGCCTATTATTCAGTTATATTTCATTGCTATGTGTTTTAATCCTCTAATTACTGAGTTGTAAGAGTTCTTGTTATGTTCTAAAATTAAGTATTATTCTTGATTCAAATTACTTTCTCCTAGATTTGAAATTTGCCTTTTAAGTTTAGTAACATTGACTTCAAGAGCAGTATGTACAAGTTTGATGAATTCTAGTATATTGAAATTTTCTTTAATATTCCACTTCTTGAGTCTTACTTTAAAAATACTTGCCACAAAATCACTAAGACTTTCTCCTGATGTCATCTAGCAGTTTATATTTTTAGCTCTGACATTCAATTGGCTGGCTGAAGTTCTTTATTAATATCATGGTAGATAAGCCTGAGGTTCCTCTGGGTATGGCTATCTAGTTACTTCAGTGCTGTATTTTGGAGACAGATCGTTTTCCCTATGGAAATGTTCTGGCACCTTTGTTGAAAATCACTGGCCTACAAATGTATGAATTCATTCCTTGATTCTCTATTCTACTGACCAACATATTGGTTCTGTTCATGACTGTATCACATTTTTGCCAAACCATAAAATCAATTACTATAGCTTTAAATAACCATTAACATCACATTTTCCTAATTATTTTAAAGGTATTTTTATCATTTAAAATTACTTTGCTAGTCTAGTTTATTACTTTTCCAACTTAGATTTTTTTTGTTGTTGTTGTTTCTGGAGGAAAAAATATCTGCTGCTGCTCTGGATTGGAATTGTCTTGAACCTATAAATTTATTTGGAGGAACTAATATCTCTAACATATTTACTCTTTTAATCTGTGGATTTAATATACTGATTTATTTGATCTCTAATTTCTTTCAACAGTGTTTTATGGTTTTCAGAGTAATGATTGTTACATATGTGCTGTCATATGTACTGAGGTATTTTTGTATTTTGATTGAATAATCCCCGAACTTGCTAACATCACTTTTTGGTTCTGGTAGCTTTTTTATTTTGTGTATCCCATAGAATTTTCTACATAGATGAATGTTGGCTAAAGTAATGACAGTTTCTTCATTTTTTATCTGGATTTCTTTTATTTCCTTTAATTTCATGGACATGTACTTTAGTATAAATGTTGAAAAGTCTTGATGAATATGACTCTCTTTTTCTTTTTCCTACTGTGAAATGAAGCATTTAATCTTCTATGATGATGTACGAGGTTAGCAATTGGTTTTTTCATAAATGTCTTTTATTATGTTGAGAAATTTCTTTACTTTCCCTAATTTCCTGAGTGTTTTTATCAGGAAAGGATGATAGATTTTGTCAAATTCTTTTTTACTTCAGTATAGAGGTGTTTATTTTTTATTTTGTAAAGATGATGAATTATATGAATTGATTTTTAACATTCAACCAACATTGGATTCAAAAGATAAAGTTTACCTGGCAAGGGTTTATTATCCTTTTAAGTATTATGGAGGTGCCCCTCAACTAGTGATGAGGCTGCCTTATGACAAATTCATCATACTTTGGAAATATTGTCAAATATGCACTTAGTACACAGAACCTGAAAGCCCAAGGTTAGTACCACAGTGCCCCATGGAGAACCAGCTCTTTACCCTCCTGACTGGGTGCTGCCTGGGAAACCCTGTTCAGCATCACAACAGTACTGCACAGCTAGCCTGGGGAAAGACCAAAATCCAACATTTTAAGTACCGTTTCTCTCTGTGTGTCTTGCCTTGGTGCCTAAATCTTAAAGTAAAAAAAATTCATAAGCCATCCTAATTTGGTGACCATTTCTACATTTTTATTCCAATTTTTACATCAGTGTGCACTAGTTTATTGTTCTTTTTCCTTAAATCTTTTATAAAATTTCCTGATGAATCTGCCTGACCCTGCAGTTTTCCTGGTGGGAAGGTTTGTAATGATCTGTTCAATGTCTTTAATACAAGGCCATTTTGGTCACTTAATTTCTCTTCAGAGTAATTCACCTTTGTCTTCAGGGGATGTATTCCAAGACCCCCAGTGGGTACTTGGTATCACAGAGGTACCTAAGAGTGTGTGTGTGTGTGTGTGTGTGTGTGTGTATGTGTGTGTATTATAATATATGTAACTATGATAAAGTTTAACATATAAATCAGGTTCTGCAGGACATCAACAATGACTAATAACAAAATGAAGCAGTTACTCTCCCCTCCTTCTCCCTCTCCCCGTCTCTTTCTGTTTCTCTCTGTCTCTCAGTCCCTCCTGTTGCAGGCAGGGTGCGTGCACAATGTTGATTTGCTGAACAAAGTGATGACTTGGAGGAACAGAGCAGGTGGCAGGAGACTTTATCACACTACTTAAATCAGCAACTTAAAATTTATAAATCGCTGATTTCTAAATTTCCCCATTAATATTTTCCAACTGTGTTTGGATATAGATAACTGAATCATCAGAAAACCAAACAGTGAATAAGTGGGGACTGCAGTTTATTCATTTTAAGTTATCATATTTATTGACATCAAATTCTTTGTAATACTCCTTTGGTACCAATTTCCATCTTAGCATCTGTAGCAGTGTGCTGTCTCTTCTGTACATGGTATCCCCTCCCTTCATCAGTCCAGTTAGAGATTTACCATTCTGATTGACCCTCTCACAGTGACAGTTTTGATTTTCTTCTACTTTTAATGTCATAGATCTCTGCTTTTTTTTTGTTTGCTTTCTTCTGTGTACTTTGAATTTGTTTTGTTCTGCTTTTCAGTTTCTTGACGAGAAAACTGCACAAGTTCCAAATAACAAATATAAACATTTAGTACTGTTTTTCCTTTCATCACAACTTTAGCAGCATCTAAAATTGTGAATATAACTATGTATAACTCATATCTCTTTATCTTAAATGCAGGTCTTTGTGGTAATAACTAATTTTAGATTTTTATAAGTGAAAACTTTAGATTTTTTTCTTCTTATTTGTAAAATGTTTATTTTTTGTGGAGATTCCCAAGTTGACGATATTTTCTTTCAGTACTCCAAGGATGTGGCCCCGCTGCCTTCCCTCCTGCACTGTAACCCATTGGATTAGTCATTTCATTCTACTGCAGTTCTTCAAGGCAGGTGTGTCACTCCTGTGTTCCCTTAATCACTGGTCCTTCAGTATTAGGATAGGTTTCTTCATGGTTCTCATGCTTATGCTTTGTTAGACTTCTTAGATTTTAGGGTTTATATTTTTTCATCAAATTTGGAAAAATGCTGGCCATTATTTCTCAAAATACTGTTTCTGAAGCCCTTTCCTATTCTTAGCCTATTCTAATTAGATGTGGAGGCCACTTAATATTGTGCCTTGGATTGCTGATACTCTGTCATCCCTATTTTAAATGGTTTTTTAAAATTGCATTACCAGTCATTTATTCTGCATTGTGTAATTCACTATTAATCGCAAACAGTGTGTTCTGCATTTCAGATGTTTTATTTTTATCTTCTGAAATTGATTTGTTTATTTTTGATCCTTCTTTTTGCTGTTTAACATGATTAATACTTTGATGCTTTCTTGAATATAAAACTGTGTTATGAAAACTATTTTAATGTCATTGCTGATTGATTTCATCACTTGCATCACTTTTGTCTTTCTAGTCATTGGTTTTTCTCCTCACTACACATCACATTCTTGTATGTCTTAGTTTTAAAATTGGCTTTTTAATTGTAATGTTTTATCTTTTTGAGTACCTTATTGAATTTTTGTAGACATTCTTAAGCTTTTTTCAGTTACCGGTTGACTAACTCACAGCCGGTTTGTAAGCCTGTTGCTCAGTAGCAGAGCAGTCTTCCGGGCAGCGACCCTCCAGCTTTCTGGTGGCAGGGACATGCTTTGTGGAAGAGGATTTTTCCATGGATGAGTTGTGCTTTTGGACGCGATTCTCATGAGGGACACGTGGCCTAGATCCCTACACATGCAGGCTGTGGTGGGGCTCACATTCCTGGGAGGCTCCAGTGCTGCTGCCGCTGCTCTGACAGGGCAGAGGTCAGGCAGTGGTGATGCCTGCAACGGGGACTGGCTGTGAGTGCACACGGATGAAGCAAGGCTCGCTGCCTGCCGTTCTCCTCCTGCTGTTGGACTGGTTCCTCATCGTACACAAACCAGGAGTTTCATATGGCCTGGGTTTGGAGGACCCCTGCTGTAAGGTTAATTTTGTCACAACACTAAGGTGATCCTCTTCTGCATATTCTATCAGCACCACACGCCTCCTGAGGTCTTTGCTGTCTGGGCAGCAGTGACACAAATGGGCTTGCCTCTGTGAATAACAGATGAGTGCCTCTGCCTTTCTGGCAGACCCAAGCTTGATTCTCTGCAGATCCTTGACAGTTCACCCAGTTTTTCACGTGCATGTGCCAACTATTACTCAGCTGACACTAGGAGAGCCTTGGCAGATCCGTGTGGTAGCTGTTATTGTGCCTATCTCTGGTGGAATTCTCCTCTAAGATACATAATCAACTTCTGTCTTAGATCATTAGCATTTTGTCATATGGATTTTAAGATGCTTTCTGTAATTTCAGTGTCTGTATAATCTCACTATCTGTGTATCTACTTTTATTGACTGTCCCTCTCTTGAGACAGGAGTTTTGTTTTCTTTCCTCTTAACTATTTTGTGGCAGTGCTGGAGATCACATCTAGAGCTTTGCATATGCTAAACAATCACTCTACTACCGAACTCTTCTCTAGCTCTCATTTTCTGTTATGGCTTAAATTTAAAATTTCCCCCAGTATCTCACATGTATGCATGAGCAGGGCCTTTGGAAGCTGACTGATTACATTATTAGAGGCTTACAGCTGACTTGCTGTTAGGAGGTAAGGTATGGCTAGAAGAGGTGGGTCACTGTGCATCCCCTGCCCAGATCCTCCGTGGGCGTCTCTCTGCTTCCCTGCCGTGCATGAGCAGCTCTTCTCTGCCGCGCTCCTCTGCCATATCATCCCGCCTTGGAGCTTGCTGATCACGGACTGAAATGTGAGCCAAAATAAAGCTTTCCATTCTGAAATTGTGGGTGTCAGGTATCTTGTCTCAGCAAGGAGAAAGTGATTAAGGCATATTCTTTCCACTTCATGCATTTTTTAAAGCTGTACATATGATTTATAAATAAAAGACCATTAGAGATTGAAATAGTATGATTTCCCATATTAGGTAGACTGTGTTTTGTCACACTGTGGTTGTGGAAACTAAGTTAGTGTAGATTCTAGTTGATCTGTCTAAGAAAAAAATCAGATTTAGATTGCCACTTTCTTCAGATACTTTTAGGGCAGAATCAGGATTTTTCTTTCCCCAAGGGTTAAGCTCTGTCCCTTAGGAAACTTACTCTACCACTTCAGGCTACGCAGTTAACTTCTAGCTCTCAGAAAGCTGTAGAATCCTTTTACAGGAAAGTACTTTGCTTTCTTGGGTCCCTAGGGAGCTTTCTCTGCTCTCTTGCCCTGCCCTCAGGTCTCTGCACCATAGAAGATCCATTTCCCTCAGCTGCAGTGACGTTAGTCTCTGGAGAGCAGCTGTCTTACACACTGTCTAGGGTCAGAATGTCTTGGTGAGATTTGTCTTGGATTTCCTCTCACGTAGCAATATTTTAAAAGTTGTAGTAGTATTTCTATGGATGACATTTATGCCTGACAGAACTCTCCCTCTCAGGTTTCCTGTTGTATTTTTATTACTTGACTGTTTCTCCTTATCCTCAATGAAGGCTTCAAGGTAATGGATAAATTGGCTGATTTTCTCCCATTTCTTGTTGATTTTTCCTTGTTCTACTGTTCTGCCAGAAATGAGAGCGATGATGGGTTTCTTTTTTTTAGGAATTGCTCAGCACTTTCTGCAGCGGAAGTTTCTTCATACTCACCTTTCTCTGATGGACTTGAAAAATACGTCCTATCTGGCTTACTGTCATAACTCTCTGGACCCCTTTCACCAGGTATGAGGTCCACTGTGAGACTCTTGTTTCTAGGGAAAGATCATCACTTTCTAGAGGCGTGTTTGAATTTGCAGACCTATAGTGTGCTGAAGCACACATCCACACAAACACAAACTATGTTTTTCTTGCATATTTGGCTTATTGTCTTTATTAAGGTGGCTTTATTAAGTGTCTTGAAATTCTTTACATACTATCCAAAAATTATATCAATTGCCTTTCAAATATCTAAATATGTATTTTTCTTACCTCCAACTAAACATCTCTTGAAGTTAAACAATACAATTTTTAATTTTTAAAATTCCCAGGGGGCCTAGTAGTTACAGTACTTGATACACAACTGTGATCATTCATTGTGATATGTCAAATTGATTTGAGCAGGAATCACCTAGAGATTAGTAAATCACAGTTCTGTGTGTGTGTCTCTGTGAATGACTGACATGAAGGCCAGCAAACTGAGGGAAAAAGCCCACCCGCTGTGTGGGTGTCCAACCAATAAGCTTGTAGTCTGTGTGAAAAAAAAAAAAGGAAAGAAGGAATTGTTCCTATTTCTGAAGAGCTCTAGCCTTTGGTCTCTGTGTCTTCAGCCTTTGAACATAGGTTTTCACTAGGGACTGTCCAGTGATCTCTCTTGTTCTCTTGGTATCAGGTTCGTGAGCTGAGCAGCCACCAGATCCTTCATCTCTCCAGTAAGCAGACAACTGCTGTGGGCTCTTCAGTCTCTGTTCTTCTAAGCCTGCCTAGTAAATCTCTTTCTGGAATTATGCATGTATTTCTTGTAGGCTTTGTTCATCTACATAACCCTAATACAATGTTTAAAGTTAATATCTCATATATTATCTAGTTTTATCAATTCATTGGCATCCAAGGAAAATTTGAACTGAACACCAGAAATTATGTGCAGAGGTTACTTACTACAGGAGCTGTTTACAGGGTGTAGATGTACAGGCCTTCAGTGCTTTTTTCTATAATTTTATATTGGACTTATAATTATAATGATGTGTTCTATGTGCTGTTTATCTCCAAGCAGCAATATCATCATTATTATTTTCATCTCTTTATTGGTTATACTGTTTTATTAAATATCATATGGCTTCAAATACAGTATACTACAAACTTATAGTAAACAAACAGCATGGTTTGACACAAAACAGACACATAGACAATAGAATAGAACTGAGTACTTACAAACAACTGATTCTTATCCACAGTGCAAAGAGCATATATTAGAGAAAGGATAACCTCTCTAGAAATATATATATTTCTTAAAAAACTGGATATTCACTTACAGAATACTGAAACTTGACCACATCTCTTACCCTATATAACAATCGACTCCACTGGACCAAAAACACCAATGTAATACTTGAAACTAAAAATACTAGAACAAAACTTAGGGGAAAATTCCAACACAGTGATGGGGCAACAATTTTTTTAAAAAGGTAGCTCAAAAGCAAGGATAAAAAAGTCAAAACAGACAAATAGGATTATATTAAATCAAGAAATTTCTGTACAGAAAGGAAACCATCAACAAAATTAAGAAATAACCTACAAATGGGAGACATTTTTGAAAAATACTCATCTGACAATAGTTTAATATTCAGAATATGCAAGAAATTAAAAATACAATCACAAAAATAAGCAAACTAATTAAAATGGGAAATGATATGAATACACACTTTTCAAATGAATAAATTCAGATGACCAAGAAATGTATGAGAAAATGCTCAACACTGATCATCATCAGGTAAATGCAAACACAAATCATTAACTACACTGAATTCCCTTACCCAGCATGTCCCCTTACTTAGAATGTCTGCATTGAAGAGAAGAGAAAAAATGGGAACTCTTAGAGAGTACTGATGAGAATGTAGAATTAGTGTTGGCACTATTGGGAACAGATCAGGATCCAAAAAGCTGAAATAGATCTACATACAACCCAGAGATCCCACTTCTGAGTATGTCACCAAAAGAAATGATAGCCAGCACTTCATAGAAAGAGTTCATGCTCATATTTCTGGCTGCACTACACTCATTAGCAAGGTATGGGAGGAACCTAGATATCTGCCAACAGGTGATAGGCTATTATTCATTCTAAAATTAAAAGAATGACATACTTTTGTTTTCAGTAAAATGAATGGTACTAAATGTAATTATGTTAAGTGAAATAAGTCAGACTCAGAAAGACAAATACTGCACATTCTGTCTCATATGTGGAAACTGAAAATGTGTAGAATTGTGATAGATCACTTTAAACTGAGAAGAACCAAAGAGAAAGAGAGGGATGCTGGGTAGTAAGCAGTAAACAAGCTAGATGTTAGTAATACATTCCAGTGATCTTCAGTCCAGTGGGTGACTATGGCTCACAATACCCTATTATGTATTTTGTTAATGACTAGAAGGAAGAAACTTGAAGCCTCAAACACGAAGTAATGATAAAGATTTAGAAGTATTGACTATCTAGGTTTCATTAGTATACATTATATACTTATTCTAGAATATCGCACCGTACTTCATACATATACACAATTATTATATGCTAATTTTAAACAATTTAAAGAGATAGAAATGCTAACCACATTAGTTTGAATACTATATATCATATATATTTCATACTTCTTATTATACCTCATAATATTTACAGTTAGGATAATAACAATGTGATCAATAATTCTATTAATAATGTCTAAGATGATAATAGAATCTCACTGGCATGAACCTAAACATAGGCTTAGCTAGAGGCTTGATAGATACATCAGCCTGCATCAAATAGAGTTCAACAATTTAAAAGACTTCAATATACATAATTTAAACCAATGCTTTCTTTTTCATAGCAATTTCATTTTTGATATTTTATATTCCAATTTTCCTTCTTTTAATCTTGCTTTTCTTTCCTAATATGAAATCCTATTTCAAGCAGGAGGCCTATTACTGAGCAGGTGAGTAGTTCTTTAATTGAAACACTTATGGGGCACACTAGAACACTGTAAAGACCTTTAAGAAGTAGTAAAGCTTTCATCGATTTCTGTGTATTCATGTTATCACCTAATTCTGTACACTTTTAGCAATGCTGGAGGATGTTGCTAATTTATGGCTGTGATGAGCAATAAAACAATAACAGTAATCGAAAGGTGCAATGTTCCTTGTTTGGGGGCATTTATGGTTATGTATTAAAACTATAAATACTTCAAGAGGCTGCAAAACTGATCTATATAAAATGAAAGATAAGATTGCACTTCTTCCTAAAAATGCTTTTCTAGCAGAAATCTGAACTTGACTTTATGGTTTATAAATATAAACAAAGCAGACGTGAAATGTTCAATATGTCTACCCATCCAAAAGGGACTACTTAGGTAGGTATCACTAGTCTGGAAAATTCTCCTTCTCTGTTTCAATGTTCCGTCTTTCTCTTTGTTTATAAAACTTGGCAATTTTTGGAATGAAAATTATTTTTCCTCTTTCCCTCATGCCCTTTCTACTCTTCTCGCCCTATTTCTCTCTTCCCCGCCTTCCTTCACATTACCTGCTATGTCCATATTCACTATGGCTTAGATCTCGAGCATCCTCAGAACTCTTGCACACTCAGGTGCTGGGTTTGGGAAGGTGACTGGATCACAGGGAGCACGGATTTACTCACTGGTGGATTCATTCATTTGTAAGTTCAGTAGCTGAGTTGGTAGTGGAGTACACTGTTAAGAGGTGGTCTGATGAGAGGCAGGTGCCCCGGCATGTGGTCTAAAAGGGCACATCTCCCTCCTGGGTCTTCTCTTCTCTCCCTGCTCTCTGGCCACCATAAAGTGAGTGTGTTTCCTCCACTCAGGCCTTTCTCCCATGTTGTTTCTCCATTTGAGCCTGCCAACCATTTGAGCCTGCCAACCACAGAGACTGAAACTGTGAGCCAAAACAAACCTCACTTCCTGTAAATGGTAAGTGTCAGGCATAATGGCTCTGTGACAAGGTGACTGAAACAATATCAGATGTAGAAGGATGCTGTGTGGAGGTATAAAGAGACTCCTCTTGGCTGAGGGCCCAGGGCAGGAATAAGTGGACTGAGTGTCCTCTGAGCTGATCCTCTTGTAGGGCCACCCTGACTTCCAGATGTCCTGTCCAGGCAAGTGTATTATGGGCTATATCTAGATGTTTCCCCAAAACTTCAATGCATCACATGTTGGACTTTTTGGAGGTGGTTGGATATAGAATGTGTGACGCTGAGGTTAAGAATGTGGTACCAGCATTGATTCACGGTGTGATGCTAGGATTAGGGGTTCCCAACCCTGGGTATGAGTGCTCCTCTCCCTAAGGGTGAGTAGCCTCGATTGAATATAAGGGAAGAAAGGGGGCTGCTATTGTCACTTGCTGCTTGCTGCTTTGCTGCGTTCTGCCTGTACAGCACCCCTCTGTCACGACACCCTGCCTTGGGGCCAGCCAAGGCAGGTTTCCTATGAAAGGAAACCTCTACAAACAGTGAACCAAATAAGCCTTTGCTTCTTTAACTTCAAGTATTAACGTTGTGTATGTTGCCTCAACAGTGATAAAAATAACCAAGGCAAAGTGCTATCATTACTGCCTATTGCCCAGGCTCCTTTTCTTTCCTACCACTGACTGATTATTTGTGTATGTCTCTCTGCATTCCTGGGTTCCCATGCTGTGTCTAATATCTGACTCTTGTACCTTTGATGACTTAACTTTTCATCTTCTTGGATTTCCATTTTCTAAAATACATGTTTTAGCATCCTCATATCTTTAGTTTCCGCCTCTTTGGTCCCTAAGTTGTGAACTCTGTCAAGAAAGGAGGGACATGAAGATAGGTAAGTTCATTTTATTGTAATTAAATCCTAGGTGCACACACACACACACACACACGCGCACATACACACACACACACACACACACACACACACACACATACACATGCACACATTTTTTTTTTTAGAAAGAGGAAAAGTACAATGTAGGCTTATAATGGTGCCTGCACAGTTATGTGTGTAAAAGAGTGCAGAAGGGCCATCTTCAAACTTTAGATTTGAAGAATCCAGTCAAAAGTCAAAGGCCTGGAGCACACTGCAGCATTCTGTCCCCGTTCATATCGATAGGCAGGATGATCTGTGCAGGGAGGCTGGAGAGTATGTGATGGAATCCAGGAGACAGATGCCCCGGGTGACTGTGAAGACTGGATAGAGTTCCTCTGGAGGGGCCAGAGTGAAACTTCCTTCTTCTTTCCCTTTTTTATTCCATTCAGGCCACAAGGCGACCAGTTGCGTGTTTCTTACTCAAGTTCCCCTAACAGCTAACTAACGCACCAGTTATTCTTTAGATCCTGGGGAGGTGGTTCCTTAGGTTACCTTCTCATGACTGCAGTGATTTACTACACACTGCACATTTCAGGTTATGACTGAGCTCATGTTTGTGCGGTATCTTCTGGAAGCTGTGCTACATTTTCCTCAGGGCCCTGAATGGATGGTAATTTCAAAAGGAGCATATTTATAAGTGAGAGAGATGACCAGAGAAGGTTGAATGGAGAATATGTATCTTCCAGTTCTCCCGATGCTTGTTAGTCATTGGAAATATCAAATGTATGAGCACTGTTTGATTGTGCAGGGTCTGACCATAGTGATCAGTTCATAAATGTATTTCAAATGATTAATACAATAATACGCTTTATTTGCTCAACAAGTATTTGTTGGCATCTCCTTGGTAACAGGCACTTTTTCCAGGAATTGAGAATTTCACATGAAATAATTCATCTAAAACCTCTGTCACCACACACTTACATCCAAGGGGGGCATTCGTATTCTAGATAAAGAAAGATGTACACAGCGAGACATGGAACAGTGATAAGTGCTATACAGAAGAAGATGTGACTGTATAGCAGGATGCTAGATAATCAAATTCCTAGCGAGATGAAGCCTAATGGAATTATAACCATCTGACACTTCCAGAAAATAAAGGAGCTATAGTCGCTTGACTTGGAATTTTTGTCTCATTTTCTACACCCTGTTTCTTCCAATGATGAGGAGGGAGGTATTAGGAAATCTGGAGCAGACGTCTTCCCCTGCTGCCTCTTCCTCTTCCATAAACATAATCCTGGAATCAGCATCAAATGAGGCTCCTTGGGACTAAAGTTAAAGGGCCACAGACTCAGAGCTGCATGGAGCCTCCCATCCATGGCTCCACGGACACGCAACAGAGGCATTAGGAGCTTCTACCTGGCGGGTCACAGCCTGCTTCCTCCTGCAGTTAAGGTTTCTGAAAACATAGAGGGAAAGATTATTAAAATATTCATGAGAAGAAGATTCATGCGTATGCTCCACAAGGATGAAGTGCAAAGAGCTTTTAAAACAGCATCTGATGGACTGAGTGGAAATATTCTCTATTTCCTCTTTGACTTTCACTAGCTCTTCTGAAAGAAACTATGCAAGGATGACTAAGAGAAAATTGCTCATTGCATCAGCCTTAGGTCAGCCTAGACAGCCACGGATATTTCAGAACACACATTAGGCTGTGTTATGGTGAAGACAACTGGGCCACTGCTACTAAACAATGTAAACAATTCTTCTTCACCCAGAGTGGCAGAAAGAAGGCTTTCCTCCAGGAAAATGGAGTCGACTCCTTCTCTCTTTAGCGACAGGTAGAAATTACCAAGAACCCCTTCCTTCCAAGGGAACTGTTCCTTGGTGCTGTGATCTTTCCAGGCCACCCAAACCAAGATGGCTTTATCGTCCTTGTCACCATTACCTTCAGGGCTCTGTGCCTCTGCTGGGCCACCTCACCAACCCCCAGCACACACAGCGTGTTCCTTCTAACCCCTGGCCAGGTACAAGAGCTCAGTAGGAAGGGCAGAGAGATTCAGTGTCCCCTAGAATTGTCCTTTATTGTGTGGCTTTAAGAAAAGATCTTCACCTCTTTAAACACATGTTTTTAGCTCTGTTCATGAAAATTAAGGCTATGACCATGAAAAGCCTCTTCTCTTTGTGAGAACTGCGTAGCGCCACATCCAGTACGCAGGTTTACCTCACTCGCTGCCCCTCCCTTCCTCCTTTAAAATTCAGTTCCCACAGCCTTCCGGATTTACCTGCTGGGTCCTGGGTTTCCCCTCCCTTGCACACTTACAAATGCATTTTACACCAGCAGATTTAGCACTCAGTGACATCTTAGCCTGGGCCTTTTGCAAATTATTTCTTCAAAAGTAGTCGCGTGTCACTCCCCTGCATCACATTGTGCCCAGTACAGACACCAAGCACAAGCTCTTTGAAAATAGGGCACAAACCATATGAGCTTTCTCTAGAGATATCTGCATTTATTTTGAGCCAAATGAAATAAAGCATTTTTTTGAAATTAGATAATTTGAATCCCTGAATGCAGATAATTAAGCCAACTGGAAACTTCTGTTTTCTATAACATTTCGTGTATATTACTTCATTTAATAGATACAAGTTCTCATGCACTGGATATACCAAATATAGTAAAACCTTGAATTGTGAGTAATTTGTTCCCCAAGTATTCTGCAAGATGAGCAAGCATTTCTATTAAATTTTAACTTCATAAGTGAGTAGCATCTTGCAATATGGGTAGTATATGATGCCGACCTTCACAACTGAACCAATGATTCTTCTGTCGTTCTCTACAGGATTGAGAGTGATCGCCTGTCAACACTAAGATCTCGCCAGCAGAGGAGGATGAGAAACAGTCAGAGGGATCTTTCACTTAAATGAGATTAGAGAGATGTGCAAAATGTGGGAAATTTTGTAGAAAAGTATCACCTGAAGAACGCTGTAGCAGTGCAAGTAATAAATCTGTTTAATGACAATGCAATATAACATTTCCCTGAAATCCTCAAAGGAGGCAACAGCAGCCATCATTGGGTAGGTTCCCTGGAAAAACTGTACAAAAAACAAAAAGATTCCTCTGAGTTAACAGGTAGCAGTGATTTCATTAGAGAGAGTGAAAATCATCCTACACATTAACCCTCCTCTCTCATCTTCTTCATATCAATGTTTTCAAAGATAAAATGCAGGTTAATTTGTTTATTTTTCTATATATTTTATATTTTCTTTATTATTTTATATTACATTACAGTATTATAATCATTTTTATGTGAATATTTTTGACTCATGGAATGGATTATCTGAGTTTCTATTACTTCTTATGGGGAAATTAGTTTTGATATACAAGTGCTTTGGATTTCAAGAACATTTCTGGAACAAATTAAGCTCACAAACAATGGTTTCACTGTATATTTATTTTATAATATGGACACTGAAGTTAATAACCAGACCAACAGCCATAGGGATGGGCTCATTATGTAAAGAAGTCAAATCTAGCAATTCAGCCATAAGCACAGCCTTTTTCTTGTGTGTATAAGCCTCTCCCCTTAGCTTCCTAACTTCTTGGAGGTAAATGTAGCATTACTTTTCCCTGGTTCTCTAATTTCTAAACTCTAACCAGTATATGTAATGGTAGCTCATTAGTAGTGAACATAAGGGACATTTAGGACTATCCAGTGCTTCAGGGTCCTCATGGATTCATTCTTGACTTTCTCATTAGAAGCATATTCTAGTACACTAAATGGCAAAATATTCTATGTTTCCATATAATTTAGACCAACTGCATGGTATTTCTGGTTTCCAGCATCTGAGAATTTTTGTATAGATAGTTGTTTCTCACTTTCTCTTTTTTTTCCCCAGGAAGAGAAACTGAGCTGGCAGCATGGCAGTAGCACAGTATTTGGGAATCTCAAAGCCGCTCTATTTGCCTCTCACCCACTGTTGGCAGTGCCCCTCGGTGCTTTACAATAAGGGCAGTCAGTGATATGGAGAGAGAGGTGCGTTTCCAGGACTGCAGGAAGATGCAGCCTGCTTCACAAGAGACAACCACAACGTGCTAGCTGCACAGAGGTAACAAGGTGATAAAGTAAGAATTCAACCCCCGACACATACACATTTCTCTACCTTATTCTGCAAGAGATAGTTTTCCAGAAATGTTTTCCAAAGGATAAGGGCTAAGTGAAGGCATATCAGTTAACTATTGTGGGGTAACAATCACACACAACAGTCACACAGCAGTCTAAAACATGGAACATGGCTTTGATTCCTTGGGTCACCCTATCAGCTGAATGGGCTGCCAGTGTGCTCTGGGGCTTTGCTTGTCTCCACTAGATTTACAAGTGTGTCTGGGTTACCTTGGGTAAGCTGCAGGGTGACTGCACTGGGAAAGCCCCTCACATGTCTGGCTGATGGCCGCAGCCACAGGAGGGACTGGGCCACATTCATCTTCTCACGTAGTGTCGCATTCTGGCTGGTTCTTGTGGCTCACAGGAGCCAAGAGGGTGGAAGCAGACATGGCCTCTTGAGACCCTGAGTTTGGAATGGCTCACCATCACACTTGTGTGTGTCAGCCACAGCAAAGCAAAACCAACCCACAGTCAAAGTGTAAGGAAGAAGATTCCACCCATGGGCTAAAATAGATACAAAGTCACATTGCAGGGGACCTGAATTCAGGAAGACATGAGGAATTGCAGCCTGGTGCGCAACTCAGACTACAATAATCACAATGATCCACATCCGTCCTAATTTCTCTTAAAGCTCTGTCCCTCTCAGTGACCTCCACTGGTCACATAATTCACATAGGCCCTCAGTGACTCATCTTAAAACCGCAGCCTGTGAAACTGACAACTCATATCCCCTACACATCAAAGGTACCACAGTGAATAGGAATATGATGAGTACATACAACACAGCTTTCAAAAGGAGAATAACAGAACAGCAGCTGGGAACTGGCAAATTGTGTGCATGCTACATTTGCTTCTGCATGACCTGGGAAGGCATTTAACCTCTTCAAGAAGGTGTTTTGCATCAGTGAAATGGACGCCTGCTCTCTCTACCTCAGAGGGTTATCGATAGAAGAAAAGGTCAGGGTAATACATCTTAATAAAAAAATGGGGAGACATAAAGTAGAGGAGATTAGACCTGGGCAAGCAACCTCTGCGCAGCCCAAAACCCCAGCTGCACTTGATGCTCTGTAATTGTGTTTCAAGTAAACTCTGCCTGCATTTGTGTCAAAGTGATATTGCACAACAGCAAGCACAGCAACAGCAGAAAAGGCCCTGGGTACACACTCTTTTTGCTCATGATGCTATAGGTCTGTGCGAGTTTCTCTGGACCAGCTTAGGGTAATTTTGGTTTGCTGGAGTAGTGTCTACGGTCAGCTGGCAAGGCAGGTAGGGGCTGGCAGGTCTAGCACAGCCTGATGTGAGATAACTGCTCCCAGGCGGGCTCCACTTGTGCAGCAGGCTAGCCTGGCCTACTGTCAGTGGTCTGTCCAAGAAAGGTCAGCATTGGAGCATGGAGCTTTGTCTCACGGTCAGCTCACCTATCACTTCTGCTACCCTGAATTATCCAAAGCAAATTATAGGGCTGAGATCATGTTCAAGAAGCAGGAAAGCTGACTCCACTCCTCCATGGCATGGGGCTAGCAGTTAGATGGCATAACCCATTGGCCACAGCTTTTATGGCATCTCACCAAATCAACCAAAACCAAACATTTCCTGCACCAGTCAGGCACTGTGCTTGTCTCCGTCTCCTTACACAGCTGTTGCTTTTTGCTTTCAAAGCTCTTACACTCTGGATGGACGAGTCTCTCCTTCTCTTAGTGAGCACTCAAGTTTGCATCCAGGTCATTGTCCCAAACAGCAAAGTACACTTTCTAAAAAGTAAACCTGATCATGTGACCACTCTGCTCCTTTATCTTTAATGTCTCCTCTTGGCCTTCGGATTCAGTTCAAGCTTTCTGACATGGTCTAAAAAGTCCTCCACAGTTCCAGGAGCACTCCAAGGAGGGGGAAGGGAAGGCAGAGGAAAGAGGGCTGCTGGGAAACAACAGGAACCGGCAAGCCTGAGGCTTCCTTCCGGTGGGAGCTGATGCAGCTAGGACTGACCTGAGCAGAGGCCCAATGGGAGTGGTGGGAGAGAGACGGGGAGGTCTCACTTGTTCAGACTTTCTTTTTCCTCACAATCTTTACCCCCTCACAGTCAAAACCTACTGATTATTCAAATACTTCTCTTGCGTCTCTGCCTCTCTGAAGACTTTCTTGCACTGCAGCACTTTGCAAAACTCATTTGCCAGGACTGCTCATCCTCAGGAAGCTGGGAGCCTACTAAGGGCAGAACGACCCATCCACACGCTGACAGCCAGCACAGGGCTTGTCACACGGCAGGGTGATGCGTGTCCAAGGAATGAATGGACAGACGAGGGATGAGCACTTCTCCTTACCATCCCGTAAACTCCATTCTTTATTCCCCATCAGTTGTCTCAAGTCCCAGCTACAGGGAATGGTCAGCAGCATTGGACACATTGCTCTCTGGTCCTTCACTGCACCAGTTCAGCCCGCTATGCCAGTCTCTGCCCACAGTCTCGTCCGCAGCAGCTGCTTGACTGTCAGCTCAGCAACTCCCCACTCGTCCTGGAGGAAAACATCCACCTTATCACCACGGCAGAGGGAAAACTCCCATCTGTTAAAGCTCAGAGCCAGAAGCCTCATAATTGTACCAGCGCATGGGCTGCACATCACATTTCCCCGTATCAGGGAGCACTTAGGGAGAGTCTGCTCGCCTTTTATTGTTGTTTTCTTTCCACCAAGTAACCATGTTTCATCTCTGCTGAGACACAGTGAAGGAAATTTCCAAGCAAATTTGTTGTCTAATGACCACAGGGAAGGTGCTTAGAGCCGTGAATGTTTTCCCGAAAATCTGCAGACAAGCCCAGTTCTGCACACGTTTCCAAGTGAGCATGTAGTGAACGCACAAGCCTTGTCGTGGGTCAGTGCTCCCAGAGAAGGTGATAATGGTGTCAGAGAGCCATGTGCTAAGCATCGCACCAGTACGGAAGACAGTGGCTTTGAAAACTGACTGGGTGGTTTCCAAAGATATAGCAAGGACAAGGGTGAAATTACATGACAGTCCTTTAAGTGCGAGCCTGTGGGACTTTTCAGTGTCTCAGGAAATTGCTAAGCTGGGAAAACATGTTTGCATTTATTATTAAACTCCCTCTGACTCCTTGTATGACCACTGCTGGATCTATTTCCGCATTTGCAATATAGAGAAAACTCTGGTCTCAGACCTATCTTTTTCTCTTCAGGAAGAAGAAAGAGAATAGATTTTGTGAAATTATTTGAACTTTAAGAAATAAGCAATATGTTCTTTCAGTCAATGTGCAACAGTTAGCACCTGATCTATGTCAGGAGTATGTACAAACAGACGCCACTGATCTGCTCCTGTGGCACTAAGTGTGGTGGGGTGACAAATATTACACAAGTACTTACACAGGTGTCTGATGATGTTCTGTAGGAAGAGTGTAGTATGCTGTAAGCAGTATGGAACTTGAATTCAGGCTCAGGGAAGTAGAAAATGAGGAGGGGACTTTGAAGGCAAGGGGACAGCATGAGTGAAGGACATAGAGTACCACACCGAAAGCAACAGAAAGAAAGCTAGTGAGACCAGGTGAGTGGGTGTAACAGCAGAAGGGCAAGTGGCCTCCACTGTGTGGACCTCAGATGCCGCACCAGGAAGTTCAGCTTCTACCGAAGTTCAGTGAGGCCACTGAAGCGCTTTAATCCAGGATGCGGTACAGCCACGTAGAATGGATTGGGAAGGTTCACAGCAAAAAAGCAAGAACAGTAACTGCAACAGGTGAAAGGTGACAGTGGTCTAGACCAGGGTGGGCAAGCCAGATCTTGCTTGGCACTTATCTTTACAAATGGAGCTTTAGGGAGACACAGGCTTGTTCGTTCATTTACATCATCTACAGTTGCCTTGCTCTCCATGGGAAGCAGCTGTTACAGAAACTTTATGCTCCCAGAGTCTGAAATGTTTGCTGTTTCCATTTACAGAGAAAGCTGCTGATCTCGGGTTTAGAAGGAGAGGTTACTGATGTCGCCACAAAGAATGGGACTAACTTGAAATGTACACTAAGAGCTGAGTGTACGGTCAGCAGCCTGAGCTCTCTGCTGTGCCGCAGCCTCACAAGGTGGCTGTAGAGAGACCTACCTGCAGGTCGGAGCTCGTCACTGTGGTCGCAGCAGAGGTGCACACAAGTGTATTTGCCTTCCACCTACTTTCTTAAATCTCACTAGACTGATTTCACAGTACATTCAAATTAGCGGGGAATAACACTGGTGAATGGCCCGTGCATTTTCCTATAGTTGGGAGCATTTGCTTTTTAGAAATTTTTGAATGCAGATGGTGACTACAGGTTTATCTCTGGTACTTGATAAGGTGTTGATTAAAATTCAGTATTTATTTTTCAGTTTGGTCACAGGCCCCGGAGGGAAGAGTGGGGTGTTGTCAGCCATGGCACCCACAGTAGCGGCACTGAAAGCACCCCAGAGCCTGGGAGCTGTGACCGGCTGCCCATCTCATGCTCTGATTCACTGATGGCAAATGGAGGCACAGCGTATCCCTGGGTCACTGTGCCAGACACTGTCCCCTGAGTACCCAACACAGAGCTTGGCAGTGGAGCCAGGGTGGTGCAGGGATAGGTGCATGGTGGCTTCCCCAGAAGTGGTCTAAGGACTGTGTGTCACTTAGTTCTCGGCAGGTACTCAGCACAACCCTCAGCACAGAGAGCTCTTGGAAGTGTGTGCGCTGCTGGTTTCTCTCATCTCATGTCTCTTATTGAAAGATTCATGTGCGCGCAGAACGTAATGAGTATTTTTCAGTCTTTGTGCAGCGCCTGGAAGGTGAGCCATGCTGCCAGTGTGTCCTCACAGAGGACAATGTGGAGCCGCAGCTCGGACTCCCGGCGTCAGCTCGGGTATCGTAATCCACATCTGTTTGTCTCTGCAGCGTGGTCTCATGCCTGCTGTTCTGACCGCATCCCTCACTCTCTGTGTGCGGTGGAGACGGTGAAGCTTTGGGGGCAGTGCTAGATCGTGGGGACCAAAAGAAAGTACAGAGCAAAGCCAAGGTGCCTGCCACCTCCTGTCGCTGCTACCCCAATGCTGATCACCTGCTGGTCTTTCAGCTTCCTGAATAAGGCCAGCTTCCAGGAAGAAAGGGACTGGGCAACACATGAAGTCACGATCCCAGCCTCTTCTGAGCTAATAGTATCCTAATGGGATTAAAATTTTAAAATTTACATGGAAATGGCTCCAGCACATTTAGACACCACACAAGTGGGCTTAATAATTCTGCCCTTATTAAAAGGCTTCTCATTTGCTGTGGTCGGGATACTATGTTCCCTCTGAAATTCGTGCTGAAATTTAAATGTCACAATGTGATATTAAGGAATGGGTCCAAGTGGGAACTCTAAGAGGTGATTGGACTCTGCCTTCCTAGAAGGATTAATTCACTGATGAAATTAATAAATTAGTAGATTATCTCAAGTTGGTTTATAGCAAAAGTCAGCTTGCTTAGGTATCTTTCATGGTTGTCATCTGTTGTCATGTGATGTCCTATCTGCCTTGTGAGTCTGGCAGCAAGAAGGCCACTGTCAGCTGACTCTTCTTGATCTTAGACTAGAGCCATAAACCCAAATAAATCTGTGTTCTTTATAACTAATGCAGCCTGCAGTATGGTTCTACTGGTGACACAAAACACACTAAGATATATCTTACCTAGTCAAGACAGGACCACAGTGCTGATGTAGACCTGTTCCGAGCCACAGAATTTTCCTGTACCTTAAAAAACAGCCAATCTAGTGTCACTACATTTCTCAGAAGCCTTCACTGTTTTAGATTTCTTTGGAGGAAAAACAGGCTAATAATTGCACAAATACAGCAAAAATAGCTGAAGAAAAGACATAGAATATTTTATATATTTTCTGCTAATGCAAACCAAGAAAATCAAATATTACTCTCTGGTTAAACCTATCCCCCAAACAAGCACTTAAATAGGAAATAGCTGGCACTTACACATTTAGTGATTAGCCTAATTCTGGTTTCTTGTGTTTCCGTCACTATTTGATATACCACCTCTAAGTACCGCCTAGAGCCCCACTGGATGATGATATGAAATTAGGGGTGAAGAATGTGTGCCTCCTAAGGGAAGAACAGAGGAGGCTGTAACTCAATTTATTTATTTATTTTTAAAATAGTTGGGTAAAATTGCAGTAGTCAGTAGAGATTCCTGAAGGGCTCTTTTGTCCCTTAGGTGGCTTTTCACTTCATTTGCATATCTGAAATTCAGCACTTTCTCCTGCTCTAATCAAACAAGCCAAAAAAAATTTTAAAAAAAGAAACAGAAAAGCTGATTTTCTATAACAAGAGAGTTTTAGACACGTGAAGAGTAGTATATCGCCAAAAACAAAAGGAAACTATAAGAACATCCTTTTGAGGGCTTGTCACCCCTTCCCCAAGCCCGATGCCTCAACTTTGTTAAGGATTTAGAGGCATCAAACAAGTCTAGAACTCAGAAAATCCAGAAAATTCAAAATCTACTTTGTCACTAGAGAGTCATGAATCTTCAATGTATCTTGAATATTTTTCCTTACATCTTGAGTATTGTTTTAATTCACTATTTCCTCATCTTTAAAATGACGGTACTGATGTACAACCCCTCATGTAGTAAGTATTCGCTTGTGACCCTTTTTTTCTCTATGCTTTCCTCTGGTGAACATGTCTCTCTCCTACTCTTCACACTTCAGCCTCTCTCTTTTCACCTCCCAGCTCAGACTTTGCCTTCATTAGTGCTGGGAGCTCCAGATTATGTTTATATTCTGATCTTTCCATAGGTTTCTACCATCTTCTCTTAGGATACTTGTGTGAAAATAGAAGGAGAAGAAGAAGAAGAAGAAGAAGAAGAAGAAGAAGAAGAAGGAGGAGGAGGAGGAGGAGGAGGAGGAGGAAGGAGGAGGAGGAGGAGTTCCAATTTCTTTTCATCATCAGGTGAAGATATATTTATGAGAAGCAAATGGCCTGCACAAATTGTCTGTAGCTTATTTGTAGAACACTTCTAGAAAGAAAAGCCCCGTCCACACTGAAAGAGAGAGCAATTAATGTATGATTAATTCCTGTGGAATGTGTCATGTTATGAAATTCTGCTTTTTGTTTCTTTTTATATGTTCTGTATACTGTCCTGTGTGTCCTAGCAAAGCAAAATTTCACCTTGATGGCACCACCCAGAACCCTCAGTTCTGCCACTGGAGCCACAGTGTTCCCCCACCTCTGTGTTGGGTCATTACTGCATGTGCAGACACCTGACTCCACTAGAGTTGTTCACACCGCTGAAGAGAGCTGTCCTTGCACAGCTGCTGTGAATTTCTTGGCATTATATTTGTTGTTCAGTAAAATAAAAGAAGAGTTGCTCTAATGCTCTTTGTTTCTTTGAGATCAAAAGGCTAACAACAGAGTCTAGGAAAAAAGGCCCTGAATTTTAACCCCAGAAAACACTTACACATTATTTCAAGATTATTTATTTTTGCTATTACCCTTAATTTGCAGGAACTTCTTTTATTTTTCTGTGTATCGCAACTCCTAATGGGATCTGACACATACCAGGTGCACAGGAAACGCTGGGGGTGGACTGTAGTACCTTGAATAGCAACTGACGAGGTCAGTGATGTTGGGGATGTAGCATTTCTCCACTTGAGTTCTGCTATCTCATAAAATGAGAAAATTGGAGTAGACGATTTTTAAGATCCCTTGGAGTTCTAAAGTTCTCTGTTTATTTTATTTCTTCTTTTTTTAACTCCAGGGAAGCTATATAGTTCTGAGCAATTTCCCAAGAAATAAAGGACTAGCATGAGAAATCTGTTGGTTCTACCTTTAGTGGAGAAGGGTTCTAAAGCACTCCGGAGTAATTATTGTTTTGAGAATTTTTTATTTACAATTTTTCTTTATTCAGTCTCAGTGAACTGTATTTGAGTCATACTTTCTGAAGACAAATAGAAAATGGCTTTTTTAGGGTCAAAATCAATGGAACAGAAGTTAAGGTTCCGTTACTGTATCAGCCCCAGTTAGCCAGAATTTAGAATATATAATCAGGCAATATAACCCAGATAATCATCCTGCATAATTCCTCATTTTCTCTTCCACCCTGAATTGGGAAGTAATACTGAGGAAATTTCATGTACAACAGGATAAATGTGACCTTGAGGAATCCCACACTTTGCTTCAGGATACCATCTGCTAGAAATCCCTTAAGGGAAATTAATTCCTTAGGGGAAATTTCACTGCAATTACAGCTCAGGTCAGTGGGCTGAGCTTACCAGAGGAGAACAAGACATGGATAAGAAGTTAGAAAGACTCATTGCTACAAGAACATATGGAGCACCCCACGCTCTGCATGGGTCCTTCAGTGTGTGGTACAGGCTCATACCTCCAGAAGGATGAGAAACTGCAATTAGATACTGATCGTCCTTGGGTGCCTCTTTACACTATTTATTACTCCTGGATTCTATGCAAGATGCAATATTTAGTTCAGAAAGCAGAAGGTTTTAATTAATGAGGCACAGTCTTTCCCTGAGGGTGTGGATGAGTTAAATATCCACTAAATTCCCTTCCAATTTTCACTTCAGACCAGCTCCAAATTTGCTAATCTCTATACTGCCTGTATGTGTGTATTACAGCATCTTTTTTAAAATGAGGATGTTCTGATAATATGATTAGACATGTTTAATTGAATATTTGCAGAGGTCCTACTTTTGAATGACTTTGGAAGTCAAGTGGATAAAGTGTGTGAATGCAAGTCAGGCAAAAACAGACTGCAGAGTGCACGCCCTGCTTCACAAGTGTAATTCTGGGAGATAACAAGGTAACAGGTCATGTTACACCAGTGTTCATCTCTGGCTTGGGGTAATTGTCTGTATTCTTTATAGCATTCATTTCTTAACTTGACAACTTAATAAATATTGAAGGGTCATGGAAATGGAGTAGACACCAAACATAGAGTGATTGAGATAGACCTGGAGCTTGAACTATTTACGTATACTTATCAGTTTTCACTCAAAGCAGTATTAATATTTTTTAAAATGTGAAACAACTAATATACTATAAAATGTAAGATTTTTAAAAGAAAGGGAGCTTATAGTTTGAGGATGGTAACATAAAAGAAAACTTTCTTTCTTTTTTTCTCAGAAATTATCTCCAGACAGTGAGAGTAGGAAATACAGATAAAATACAATTTTGGATGAAACAACGTGACTGCTAAAATCTGAAACCACAGGACCCAGTGGCAACACTGTCCACAGCAGAGAGGCCCAAGGTGGGTACAAACAAGAAGAGAAGTAATGATGTTGTGGCCTCAGGTCTTAGACAAAGCCACAGGTTTTGCTTCGTGGAAGTGAAGATACTTTTGGAAGTGCACTTTGAGTGGCAGAGGCAATGTGGGGACTGGGACCATGGGCTTGTAGCAATCCCATGGGGAGACAGCAAGGTTGTGAAAAAGTTTGCACACTTAGGCTAGATTCCTGAAGACAGTTTTCCAGAGGATAAAGGCTTTGAATTGCAAAAGCTCATATATGTGTGTTGATCCTTTGGTTGGAGAGAAACCAAGAAGAGCTTACATACCAGCTCTTGGTCATAAGGACAATTCTGCCCACTGGGGACATGATCCTGATTTCCCTTGGTGTAAATCTCTAGCAATTACTCATTTAGAAAGAAAATACGCCTTTTAGAAATAAAGTAATCCAAAGGAAACCAATAAAGTAGCTGAGAAGTATGATCAAATATTTTATTTAAACAAAAAGAAAGAAGGCTGAGGATATAGCTCAGTTTTTGAGCGTTTGCCTAGCCTACCTGACTTCCATCCCCAGTACTGACAAAAACTTACAGTGATGGTATCTATAAAACAAGAACACACACACACACACACACACACACACACACACACAGTACGAGAACTCAAGACAACAGAAAGAATAGAGACTTGATCTAACAAAACATTGCTTAAAAACTGTTGAGGGAAAAAGCTCCATCAAAACAAGGAATTGAAACTAGAAAGAAGACAAATATATGGAGAACTTGATTTTAAATAAAAATTTTTAAATGGTTGACTTACTAAATGATAATGAAAAGAAGAATGTTCAAATGTGCAAAATAAGAAATGACTGGAGACCCCACTGAAGACATAGAGGAAATTAATAGAAATTACTGAGCTCAGTATGACACAGAAAACTTGAAAACGTGCATGAAGGGCATGTACACTAGAAAACACTAGAAAACATGAAATAGACTAGTTACTATGAATGAAATAGGAACATTACTAACATCTCTCTCCCACATACCAAAGCCAAGAAATCTAGTCTCAGAAATTCTACCAAGCCTTTATAGAGCAGAAATAAACTTACTTTCACCTCTCCAGAGTTTGGGCAGAGAGGAGAGCATGTTGGGAAAGTAGACTTCCAAACTCTGAGGACAACTGTTACATGAAACTTTACCTCAAAACCAGATAAGGACTGTGCTGAGACATAAACATACAGACAAATCCCACATCCAATTACAATGCAAAATCTTAACTAGATTACGGATGTAAACCACTTGACAAAGTGTTGTATTCCAGAAATAGAATCATAGGCTTCAGGAAGCTTCCTAATATATTTTACCGTTTTTAAAGAGCAAAACAGAATATCAAATAAGTTTTACCATAGGCACTGGAAAAAAGGAAGTGCATATTTTACATTTAATTTTTTTTTAAAAAAAGGGAAAAACAAAGGTAACGTCCATAAAGTAGAAATAAATAGAATTTCTTTAATGTGAAAATATATATCAACTGCAACCCAGAATTGTGCTTAATAACAAACCCTAGAAACAATACTAGTCAGGAAACATTAAAATCAGGAGTGAGGCAGGAATCTGTTCTGGGAATATAATCCAATGGGATCCCACAGGAGGCAGAAATCAGAGGCTTGGACCTTAGAAAGAACTTGTAAAGTTGTCGTTGATTACATACATACACGTAAGAACTGTCATAGACAAGCGATTTCAGCAGGATGGAAGGGATTGTTCCTCTCACAAAAGCAATTAATAATAAAAGATACAATTTTTAGTTGACTTTTAAAATATAAAATACCAAACAATAAACTTAAGGGTGTGTGCATGGTGTGTGTGTGTGTGTGTGTGTGTGTACATGCAGACATATTACTGAGAACATTCATGCCATGAGATAAAAGAACTCAACAACACAAACATATCTAACAAAACATTGCTTGAGCTCAAATTTTATATTAGATGGAATTCAAATCAAAATGTCCAAATAAAAAAGCACATTGATTCTGAAATTCAAACAAAAAAGAATAGAAAAGAAAGAACTTTTTCAATTATGTAAGATAGAGAAAGAAATACTAGTACAGGATATTAAAATATACTGCCAGTTTGCAATAATGAAATTCTGGCTATGGTAGAAGAATAAACTGGCAGTCAACAGTTTGGATTTGGAAATAGGTCAAAAGACTCATGTGAATTTAGTTTAGAGTAAATTTCCATTTCAGATCAGTTGGAAAAGATAATTTAATAAATTTCATAGGAAAACTGGGTCACCATCTGGAAAAAATTTAAATTGGATTCATTACTAAGTCTTATACCAGAATAAATTTTTAAAAGATTAAAAAAAATTAAGGGTAGAAAAATGAAACCACAGAAGTACTAGAAGAAAGCAAAAGAAAAATAATCTCAGAAATCACAAGGACTCTAATCATGTCATGAATCTCAGAAACTAAAAGAAAATGTTAATACATTAAAGTAGAAAACCCATTCATTGCAAACAAGCCAAGTAATTTAAAGTTATCAATGGTCAGAAGGCCAATTTCCTTAGTATATCAAGAATTCATCCTTAACCCTGGCATCCTTAACCCTGGCTCTGAGGCAGGAGGATCACAAGTTCAATTCCCACCTGTGGAACTTAGAAGGCCCTTTCTCAAAATACGAAACTTTGGGGGCTGGACGATTGTTCCAATGTAAAAGTCTAGGGTTTAAGTCCCAATGAGAGAGAGAGAGAGAGAGAGAGAGAGAGAGAGAGAGAGAGAGAGAGAATTTAGATTAAACCAACATCAGAAAGACAAATACTTAAATAGAAAATATGGAGAAGAATTAGAAACACAACTTGGAAAAATGAAAATGCACTTGGCCACTAAGCATATAAAAAGGGACTCAACTTTCTCTCACATTAAGAAAAATGGAAATAAAATTACAAAAATGATACAGCATAGTGTCAAAGATATCTGTCCTGTATGGTATGAAACAGACTCTCCAGCTTTTTCTGGAAGCATGAGTTGGACTTACACCTATAGAGGACATTTTGGCTGTATTGGATCTCTGTTTATATTCAGTTATTTCACTATTGATAATTCTTTCTGGAGACGTACTTGCACATGAGTAAAATGAAAGTGCATATTTATTCAATGCAGATTGCTTGCAATAGTGAATGAGTAGTTATCATGGTAAATATTCACCAGTAGAAACTGGTTAAGTAAACTTATGTAGCATCCATAAAATGGAATAGTATGTCGCCATAAAGAAAAACAAGAAATTCTTCTTGGGCTGATATGAAGAAACTTACACAATTTATGGATAAGTGAGAAAAGTGAAATGAAAGGTAATTTGTATGGCATACTGTCATTTCCATGGTAAAGGTTCACACACACACATCTCTGCCCACATAACATATGCATATATGTGAAAATCTGGGTGTGTGTGGAGTCTCCAGACGTATTCACAAAAAACCCACAAACAACCATGAACTGTGCTCCTCGAGGTCACTGAGCAGGTGAGAGACCACAATTAGATCACTCTTGATTGAAGGTCCCTTTTTATTTTATAAATATTGAAAGTAGAATATATTATTTATGGAAAAATATACTCCAAATCTTAATTAAAACAAAAGTCAGAAGAAGGTATTGTCCACTAAGCTAATTTTATTCACTTTTCATTTTATTTTAGTGGTTCCTACTTTCAGAATACAATGGTAGTATGGTAAATGCAATTTTTTTGGTTTTTATTTAGTGGTTTTAATTTCCAAGATAAAAGAAGATGACTGTTTTTAAAAAGATATTATTTTCTGATTCATGGGTCTGGGATGTCTTCATATGATCTTGATACTTTTAGAATATTGGAGTAAATAAGGAAGATGATAGAATATGCATAAAGCTAGGATCATGTGGAGGACAAACACAATCTTTGTATCATCATAAACGGTATTGACAAGCATCAGCATATTCATAGATGGCAGAGAGCAGGACATCTCATTATTGACAAACAATGGCGTAAAACATGAGGGAAAGGCAAATACCTCAGAAGAATGAGGGAGACAGCTGTTGCTGAATAGTCAAAGGAATGTAAAGTGCTGAAAGTTAATTATATGTTTTTTATAGCAATTTGAAATGGACCCAGTGATCTGATGCCATCGTTTTTAAAAACATGGACATATTTTTTTCCAGCCCTGCAGGGTGGGGCTGTTAGCATCTGACAGGGCAGGGCCATGAGAAGCCATCCTGTAACCAGGCACTCAGCTTCTCCTTCTCCAGGGGGCCCATTGTTCCCGCCTCATTTCAGCCATAGGAGTTTCTGGAGGTGATAGGTTAGGTTTGCTTGTACAAATCAGCTGAAGTCTCACTTGCTGATGTGACTTGCCCAAGGTCACCACAGAGTAGCTAGAACTCAGGACTGCCCTGCTACTCGGCCGTCCCTCTGCATCGCATCAGGCTGCCTAGTGGGGCTGCAATGCGTCCGTCTTCCCAGAGCCTGTGTGGGAGGCTGCCCTGCAGATGTGGGACGTCAGGATCTGGAGCACACATCCAGTTAAAACCCCAACATTTCACAAAGGCAGTTTTCCTCTAATTGTGTCTTGTATGTGAGCAGTCATTTCTTTGGTGTGCAAGTGTGTGTGTGTGTGTTTGTGTAATGATGTTATCTCTATGCCATTGGGGCACCTGCATATTTGCATATTGAGACAGAACTGAATAAAACATGAGGTGTTTTATTCCAAGGGGATGCAAGATCCTCAAAGGATATTTACAAATGTGCTCAAGTCCCTCTGAATCAATCAATCTCTGAATCAACAAATGTTCTTTGATTCCCTTGCACTAGGAGGAGCGCTGTGGGAAAGCCTGGAAACAGGAGAGAGGCACGGCCTCCACCACCTTGGAAGCCTGGTTTAGATCAGATAAAAAAAAATTAGGCTCAGGGTGATCTCTGCACAGTGCCTACAGAGCACCACATTCTCTGTGGCCCCCTGCAGGGTCCAGGTGGACAGAAAGGAGGAATGGAAGCGATACTGCCAATCATTAATCTACAACCTGAGCCTAGGGGGTGATCTGACTCCTTACACCAGATGAAAACCTGCGCATTGCCAGCTGTGTGATCTTTTCTGTGAATGATCCTTCCTGTGTCACCCGCTTCTGTTCCTGCCTTTCCATAGGTGATTCTGCCCAGCAGATAGAATACCCTTAAACAGTAAGTCGGATGCCCCACTCTTTTCCTTCTGATCCTGTAATGGCTACTTCTCGTTCTTAGGCTAAATTTCAAATTGTACCACGGTCAGCAAGGTTATTAGCAGCACCTAGCTCCCTCTCTGGGTGCCTGAGCACCTCCTCTTCTCACCCAGGATGCTCCAGACTCCTCTCCACTTTGTCCTGAACTCCTGTGCCCTTCCCCATCTGCAGTCTTTGGCATTTGACATTCTTTCTCCTGGTAAGTCTTCCCTCCAACCTTTGCAGTGTTGGCTCCTTCTCAGCCCTCAGATTTCATTTCAGACACCAGCGCTAAGAAAGACCCTCTCCACCCAGATGATCTGGAGTCTGCACCTCACTTCTTCCCTCCACTCCACCAGCATGTTCTTGTCCGAGAGCGGGTATCACCCTGTAGTCACCTGTCCATTGTCTGTCTCCCCGATGAGAACGCAAAAGTTTAGCAGCAGCCTCAGCTGTCTTGTTTATTGCTGTTTATGTAGCTCCTCCAACAGCATATAGCAAGCATTTAACAAATATTTATTGAATGAGGGAGTGAAAAGCCTCAGAAACAGAGCTCGCACTATGGTGCACATCCCTTTATCCCTGATGATTGTTTGGAAATTTACCCACAAGTCACCTCACCTCCTTTGCCCTCCTTAAACCTCAGCATCCCTACAACCTGAGCATAGGAGGTGATCTGACTTCCTTATACCAGATAAAGTCCCACACATTGCAGAGAGTAGGATTATTAGAGAATCAACACAAAGAGAATAGAAGGTAACTAAGTTCTGGACTTTTGGAGTTACTAAATGGACTCTTTAAATTATGATTTCTGACTTAGACCCAGGCCCTTTTCAATGTCAGAGGGAAAGTCTGATGCAATTATGCCACGAAGTACATTGCAGAAGCAAGTGACTGGGAAAAGAATAGAAGAAGGGTGTGATCCCACCCTAGAGACACAGTGAAGAGGGATGTGTGCTGGAGGAATGGGACAAAGGGGGAGGCAAGCAAGGCCCATGGGGACAGGCTGGACCCGCACTCTGCCAACTCCCACTGGGTCATCTCAAAGCAGCAGGGGATCCCACATCAAAGAACAGCAAGGCCTCCATGGGTTGGTAAAGCCCAAGGCGTCAGTGGGCAGGAATCTGATGCCCAGCAGGAGAGTGGTGGTGGAAAAGAAAAGGTCATGGGGATGCCAAGGAAGTCAGATCTGAAATCATCTTCCATGTTTCCCTAGGAGCAGAAGATGGAAGCATACAGACTGCTCTGAGCCCTGGGAGAGAGCTGGAAATGGTCTGTCACACTTAAAGGCACCACAGGGTTAGGACACTGTCTTATCTGTGACCCCGAGAATCAAAGCTAATGACCAGAGACAGAGGGGCATCATGTGCTAGCAGAGAGCAGAGAGCAAGAAGTGTTACATCGCACACCTCTCATTCACACTTACCTTCTCACACTTTGGGTGCCTGTAAGCCTCACATCCTTCCAAATGAAGAGGGGTCCTGGGTGAAGGAAAACACGGCTGCATTTATACCAAAAATGTTTCTTTCTAACTTCGTGAGATCATACTAAAACATCTAGATCGTTTGGCTCTTTTTTGTTGTTGTTGTTGTTGTTGTTGTTATCAGGTTGAAACGGAGCGTGATGAAATTAAAAGTTCAAAGAAAGACATTTCCGTATTTTCACAGTTGAGTTTGTGATACGAAATTTGTACTCATTAAATATATTTGAAAGATGTTCAAAAGCTTTTGAAGTAATGTGCCTTTGAAGTCAGAGGCTTAGAAATTAGACACTGGACACTGTCACAACAAAGGCACAGCTTCGCAGTGGCCAAGTGGGATGAGGCAGGGGGTGGCACCTCACTCAGCACAGGCTGAATCCAGGGGCAGCTGGGTCAGGGTTCAAATCTCTCCTCTAACATGAATAAATGGTAATTAGCAGCAAGACCTTGAAACTTCTGGGATTTCGCTTATCTCATAAGATTACCTTCCAAAATGAGTTCCAAAATTAAATAACATGATCTATGTGATTGCTTAGGACATTTCTTAATTGTTAATAGAAGTCCAAAATGAGAATTGTTATTGACCTTGTAAGTGAGAGTAATTTTGTTTTAACCAAATTTGATGTGCTCTTTAATCCTCCAGGATTTTATATTTGGTTTATGAATTTTCTTATCACGTGAAGCAATATTTCTATTAAGTGTAGGAATTTGCCAAGGAGGAATTAACAACCAACCTGGCAGACATGTAGTTCCCCACTATAAGTTACCAGAAGAGACATCAACCACCATTGGCTATAAATGACAGCCTTTGTATTCTCTCATTTAATTTAACCCACTCCTAGAGAAAAAAACAAACAACAATAATAAAACAGAACTCATTCTAGTTCCATTTTCCTTAGTAACCAGCAACCCCCACTTGCGAGAATTTCCTCTAGAAATCTATGCTGTCTTATGTAGACACTAAATTCTAGGATTTAAGGGAGACCCAGAGGTCTTCAGACTTCATGCTCCCATTTGACACAGGATAAAACTAAATCCTGAGGCAGAAGGGACTTGCTTGGGGTTAGCTACTTTATTCACAGGGTTAAGATAAGGTCTCCACGAGGCCATTCTGACAGCGCAACTAACCCCTTCAAAACTCAGTCACTTAAAGCACCAAGAACTTGTTTTTGCCTGCACTGATGTGATCTCCGCCCAGGCCGTAGTGGGCTGGGCTGCAGTGGCCTGGGTTTAGATAGCTCTGCTCCACCTGTATCTCATCAGAGTGGGGGACAGGAGTGCAGAGGGACACACAGACAACCAGAAGGCCACCTCAGACCTCAGCTCAGAGCTGGAAAACTCACTTCACTCAGTTCCCACAATCAGTGGGTTTGGGACACACCCTCCATCTATTCTAGCGGAGGGTACTCCTGAGGTACGCGACTCCAGGGGTGTGTGTGTGATTCTAACAACGAGAAAGCATGAGAGCCAGCAGCAACTGGACTCCGATTCCTTCTATTGATGCCCAAAGAAGCATTTTCTCTTCTCTGTCACATTCTAAGCAGACCTTCAACCTAGCGAGCGAAGCACCCACTTGAAACTCTTTGAGGCTGAACCGCATAAACTGAGCCAGGGTCGTAAGTTACTGACATGACATTTAGAGAAGACAACCAAAAAGTTCCAGAAACAGTCACCCAGAAGTGAAGGATAAAAAATAATAACAGTTGATCGACTAAGAATATTTTCCCCCTCCCCTCTAACCAAACCAAAACTCTTAGCTGTAAATCCTCTTCAGCAAAAGACGATTTACAGCTTCAGACCTAATTGTTTCTTAATTAAAAACGTATGAAGGCCCGCACAAGCGTGCACATAAGGAGCAGACAGCCAGGTGTGCGTAAGTTACATGCAGGCGGGCTGAGGTCTGGTGAATGACCCTGCGGTGACTGTGAGTTACACTTCTTCTGGGTCACAGCCTCCTCGGGAAGGGTATACTTGAGAAATTTAAGACATCAGTGATTGGCCTGAAGAGAATGGCTTCCCTGCCTGAGCAGCGTTCCTTTGTGCAGCAAATCTTGATGCCAGCCTTCTCCTCCACAAAGCAGGGTTGCTACCGTCCACCCAAACAGCACCAAGTTAGACCAAGTAAAGACAAACTGGATGCCTCCTGGTAACTGGCATGAAAAGCCAAACTTGGAGCCAAACCCTGGTTGCAATGCCTTCACGACTTTGAGGACACTGAACAAAGCAGAGACGAAACATGATTCCAGATATCCAAGGAAGCACAGGGAAGTCCAGTGACTTCTGCCTCTCCATTCGTCACTCACCGCTGGCAGCATGGTCAGGAAGTCATTTACAGACAACCACCGCGTGGGCAGCTGAGGCCGGAGCTCAGCACTGATGTTCCGCTCTCAGCAGGGAAAGAGAGAGTGGAGAGGGACAGACGCCCCGGGAGTGAAGTTCAGGAATGCGTAGATCTTCAAATCCAGTGAGAAGTTACATCAAACTTTCTGTGTTCTTACTGCAGAGCATGAAGAGGTGAGCGCATTTGCCTTTTGCCTAGTGTAGATTTGACTTTGATGAGCCCGCGGCACACAAACTGCAGGCGGTGGCCGCAGTGTTAATACTGCCAAGCAGGAAAGGAGAATTTGCTTTTCTGGCCCCCCTAGAAGCCAACTAGAGGTTGTTGGCCTCAATAAAGAGGAAGAAATTTCAAGACCCCAAAGCAGGAAATGAGCTCCTACGGCACAAAGTGCCCTGAACTGAAAGTCATAGTGGTGTGACCCTCAGGCAAGATTCCTCCCCTTTCCGGGCATCTGTTTTCTACTCTGTGAAAGGAGTGGGTTGGATCTGCTGCACTCCGTCTTCTTTCCCAAATGCAGTAATGTCTGGGCTCGTGGTTCCCCTCAGTTGCTCATCTGTGGAGAGTGGTTCCCACCTAAGTCTCGCTGCGTGCTACATGCTATGCTGAAAATGCACCCAAGCTGGAGACAGACTGGGCCTTCAAGTTTGAATCACAGCTTACACAGCTATGTGATCATGGACAAATCACAACATCTCTGATGTCCCCTTGAGGTCAGAGCATGAGGCTTCCAAGGACGACCCTAAAGATGACTCTGTACACTCATGAACCAAGGAAGCGAGAACGAACCACATCACCACTGTCTCACATCTGTTACATCCTTTATTCCATGGTGACTTTAGAGGCTTGTGAGGTTAACCACTTGAAGAAGGAACACAGACTCATTGCCTCTGGACACACAGTAGTGACTTTCTGGGGCCTTACATGTTTTTCCCAATAAGGGTTTTAGGCTTCAAAAGGCTCAGGTTGCCATAGTGGAAGCAGTATGGAATTTGATGTCAAGTTCTCCTGGTTTTAACTTTCAGCTTAGCACTATCCTTAAATGTTCAGTGGGTAAGACCATGCATTCATTCACTTGTATTCATTTACCAGTGATTTTCCAAGTGATTACTGTGTTCCAGACACTGCTAATGGGGCACTGGAGCTAACACAGGAAGCAAAAAGAGCTTCTCTTTGGGTGGATCAGCACTGAATGCTAGAGGTGGGCAGGTTTATCACTATGTTACCACAAGATGCTGTGAGATAGCAGAATGTTTTTTTTCTTTTGCTTAAGAACAAAACAAAGCAGACAGGGTGACACTCTGTGCCAGGAAGTGTGAGGCAGAAGGATCTCAAGTTTGATGCCAACCCAGGCAGCATAATGAATTCTAAAACCATACTGGAAGATAGCAAGTATCTGTCCCAAAAAACCAGCAAAATAAATAAACAAAACATGCAGGAGTACTCTATTCTCTGCACCCTCGATCTCACTCATTATTTTGGTTACTCATTATTTTTGCTGAGACAAAATACCTGATGCTCAAAATTATGGGAGAAAAAGTTTATTTAGCTCACAGTTTATGGAGCTTTCAATCATAATCAGCTGGCTCCAGAGCATGGCAGAGGGAACGTAAAGCAAAAAGAGCAAAAAGGGAGGATCGAGCCTCTTTTATTCCCTTATACTGTATGCAGGCTACCGGCCCTAGGGTGGGAATAGCCCTCACACTCCCAATCCCAGAGCTAGACAGAGAACCAATCACAAACTCTAGATTCAGTTGCCTCCACAAAGCTTACCTCCTATGACTACATGAGGCTTTGAGGGAGGGGGCATCCAGACACAAACCATGATGCTTGATATCATTTGCCACGTGGATAGTAGCTATCTAATGGGCACGACATGATGGTGAGGTCTCATTGTGGTTTTAATTTGCATTACTTGATGGTTAGTTATGCTGTGGATTTTTTTCATGTATCTGTGAGACAGTTACATATCTTCTTTTGAGAAGCTTCTGTTTATATCCTTTGCCTATTTCTAAAACTTGGATTGCTTTCCGCCCATTAAGCTGCTTATGTTCCTAGTAGATGTTGAACATGAGCCTCATCAGATGTATGAATTGCAAATATTTTCTAACCGAAGCATGTTGACTCTTGACTCTTATTTTTCCTTGATTGTACAGCAGCTTATTGAGGTTTTTTTATGCAATCCCATCTGTGTATTTTTGCTTTTCTTGTCTTTGCTTTTGCCCAGATCAATGCTCAGTGGTAGCCCCTTCTATGTTTTCTTCTATAGAGATTTCCAGATTCAGGTCATACATTTAAGAATTTTATCCATTTTGAATTATTTGTGTATGTAGTGTGAGATAAGGGTAAAGTAAGCGTTCTTCTGCATGTTGGTTCTCAATTGCCCAACACCTTATTGTAGGGATGGTCCTTTGCAATGAGTGTTTTAATATCTTTATTGGAAAACAGTTGCAAATAACACTTGGTGGAGAAAAAATTGGTAAAACAATTTTAGAAAACAGTATGGAATGCCTCATGTCCTGTAATTCTTTCATTGTCTTGAATGGTTTTATACTATTGTGTTATGTTTGATATTATTGTATTTGAAACTATGCTCAACTATAGCAGAGAAAGATATATTTTGATAACTACTGTTAATGTCCGGTTGTCTTATTGTAAAGTGTTGTGTTGCTTATGTTGTTCTGTTCTGATCTGCTTTGTTCTGTCCTCTTTTGTTTTATTCTCTTTAAAATAAAAAAAAAGCAAATATAGAGCTGCCACATAATTCATTAATTTCACTTATGAGCATGTATTCCAAAGGAAATGAAATAATGTATATCAAAGACATCTACATTCTTATTTTTTGGGGAGGGAAGTCTAATGTTTTTTAGTTTTTTATATAGTCTAGATGTTAGACCTCTGTCTAAGGAGCGGCTGGCAGATTTCTTTTTCTAATTTTGTAGGTCACTCTTTTGGTGTGAATTTTTAAATTTGTTATGATTCCATTTATTGACACTCAATATTATTTCTTGTGCCACTGGGGTTCTGTACATTAGGTTCTTGCCTACACATATGCCTTCAAGAATTTTACCTATTTTCTCTTCAGGCAGCTTAAGTGTTTCTGTTTTAATATGTAGATCTTTGATCCATTTTGACTTTAGTACCTGGTAAGATATATGGGCCTAGAATTAATCTTCTGCATATAGCTATCCAGTTTTCCCAGCAAGAGGCTGTCTTTCCTCTAGTGTATATCAAAGATCCAGTCAAAAATGGGCAACTGAAATAAATAGACACTTCTCCCAAGAAGAGGTACAAATTGCCAATAATTCATGAAAAAAATGTTCAACATCACTGACCATTGGAGAAATGCAAATTAAACTCCATTGACATACTATATTGCCCTAGAAAAAATGACTATCATCAAAAAATCAAATAATAATGAATGTTATTATTTGACATTACAAAGAAAAAGAAGGAATTCTTCTACATTTTTGGTGGAAATGTAAGCTAGTACAGACATTATGAAAATCAGTGCACAGATTTCTCAAAAAACTAAAAGTAGAAAGCTCATTGATGCAGCTAGTCCCCTTCTAGATATTTTCCCAAAATAAGATAGTCATCATATTACAGGGGTACATATATATTCACGTTCATAGAAGCACAATTAATTATAGATAGATTTTGGAAACAGCATGTATATTCATCTATATCAATGGAGAAAGAAATTGTGCTATTTATGCACACAGTAGATAGTACGCTGCCCTAAAGAACTATTAACATTAGGCATTCATAGGCAAATAGGTGCAACTTGTGACCATAAAGTACAAATAAGTCAGACACAAAAGCTTAAGCTTAAATATTGCATGGTATCTCTTACATGAGAAACCCAATATAGTCCCTCTCTCTCTCTCACTCTCTCTCTCTCTCTCCCTCTCTCCTCTCTCTCTCTCTTCTCTCTCTTTCTCTCTCTCTCTCATTGTCTTTTTGTATCATCCTGAAGTTCTAATAATTCCCCAAATTATCTGTTTCATTGTCTTAAAAACATTTTAAGATATATGCTAGCTTGTTTTATTTATTCTACTAGTGTCTCTTTGTTCTTTAAAAGAAAGTTCTGCTCTTTTATTTGCTTCTTCTTTGTAAAAGGGTTTTTTGTCTATGACCTGTACTGCAAGTAGCATGCTGGCCATTCCTTTAAGGTCATGATACACAGCTTATTAACTGTTGTTATTCTCTAGTTACTTGGTTATGAAATTTTGTTTTTTATAGAAGAGTGCTTTTTATATTTTCTGTATTAATATCTACTTGTATTGCATTAAAATAAAAAGCAGTCATCTACAATCTAGTATCCACATCAGTAATATTTGTAATAGCCAACATAGGGAAGAAAATTAAATTCTCATCAATAGATGTATGGGTAAGTAGAATGTGGCATACGTGTAACAGAACATGATGCTGCCTTTTAAATGGAGACTTTAGTGTTTGGGATAACACGGACAGAACCACAGGGCATTGTACTAAGTGAAACAAATCCATCGCAGAAGGCAAATACTAGATGATCACTTGTACTTCTAAATGGACACCTAACAAGGTTGAATTCATAGAAACAAAGAGTAGAAATATGGTGGGATGGGAAAGGAGAATATACTGACCAAAGAGTAGGAAGTTTCAGTGGTCAGTTGCATTGCCTGGTGACCACCATTAATAATTATTGTACATTCCAAAGTTGCTCAACTATATGTTAAACTTCTCACCAAAAAATGATGATTTTTCAGAGGCAGTGAATATGTTGATGACTTGACTGCATCTTCCTCTAACGCACATACTCAAATCATCACAGTATATCCCTAAAGATAAACAATTATGATTTACCAATGAAAAATAAATAAAATTATTTAACAAACCAGTGATTCCAACAAGCAATAGCAAAACCCCAAGATTCCACTCATTACACTGCTGTAAAGTAATAAAATAAATTGATCTAATAATTACCATACCTCGTGAGTTAGGTGCACTATCACAACGCCTCGCAAACTTTTTAATCATTGCCCCATTTTCCACATGCCGTGATTGAGACCCAGAGTGACTCTGCAGCAGCACTGTGGCCAGTGGAAGACTTCTGGCCAGCTCTGTGTGACTCTACTGCCACACTTGTGCCCCATGCAGTGCTACAAAGTCCCCACAAGGTCCTCATCTGTTTCCAACATGCACAGCAACAAAGGGCCGTTGTCCTCTGGGACAGTATGACCACACCATGAGAAATGCCCATGTCCCCTTGGGGTGCCATCTTGTCCTTCTAAGTTAGCCTAGAACAGCCATATGGGAGGTATCTAGGGAGGATGGAAGGTGGGGGTTTTGTCTGCGATTAATGAGGGTCTTGCCTATTTTGGCTGCCCACACCTGGAAGCCCCAGTTCACAATTCCCAGTCCCTGCTTGCAAGACTCACTTCTCCAAGTCGCCGCCTCCAGAGCACTGCTATTGCTCAAGCTACCGTGTTTTACCCCTTTTCTGACACAGTCTCAAAAGAAAAAAGGAGCGGGGCGGGGGCAAGCATAGAAAGAGCCAATGCAGTACATAACTCAGAAATGGTAATGCAGCAGGCCTACCTCAACCACTGACTAGCTGCATTTGTAATGATTTTCTCCAAATAATGGAAACACTATTTTTTGCTGAGAAAATGAAATATGAGAGTGCTGCATTCCACAGATGATGGGGGAGAACTCATAAAAGATTTTAATCTTTCCTTGTCAGGCTCCAGAAATGCAAACGGCCTTGTCCTCATTTTCTTTATGCCCTGGACTTCTAATTGAGGAAGCTGGCATCAATTATGCATGTGGGCACTGCTGGGGAGGGAGCGAGAATAAATATTTGGGGGTATCGTTAGCCAGAACATCACTTCATCTTTGTGTCACTATAATTTCCCATATCGTAGAGCTTTAGATTAGAACATATGGCAATAAGGTAGGTAATGAGAACAACAATTTTCTGAAACAGCATTATAACTTTTCCCTCTTTATGGTCACATTTAGTTACAGCACATGCTGCCATTTAGGTGGAGTTTTAAAAAGTAAATCCCTGAGAGCAGGAATTAGGGAGTGAAGGCTAAGTAGTCTCAACGCCTGGGCCCGGAGCGGAGCCCGTGGACGGGAATGAGCAGACATGGACCTGCTGGCTTCTGCTGGCTTCTGCTATGGTAGAAATCCCAATTTCAGGGGGGCCTTGCGTGTGTGTCTCATGAGCTCTCTGTGCGGCTTCGCTGACCTCCTGCATCCGAAGCCAGGCTAAACGAGCGGTCACTGTCTGAGACCTAGCAGAATTGTCTGCTACTAAACACCAGGTGCATCTGTTGCTTCTGTTGGGAAAGCATATTTAATATCCAGTCTCAATTTATGTCTGAAGCAAGCCACAAACTGAGCCTGTTAGTAAAGCATAGAGGCTGAGCAAAGTTGGCAATGTATGTATGTGTTTAAGGGGAAAAAACTGAAAACATGGATGATAGAACCAACCACAGGGGATTCCCTAGCTCCATCCCCTCACCCCTGGGAGAATTCAGTGTGTCAGCAAATGAGCAAAGAAAAGCACACCCTGTTGTGCTAAGGCAGGTCTAGAACTCACAGAAGTGCAAGTCTATTCAGTGTGTCAACCGTGCCGGTCTGTCTGCCAGGCTGTATGCAGTGCCTTGGAACTGATGCTAAATACCATGAGCCCCTCACTGAGGAGCTGCCAGTTTGGAAAGAGTGCTATCCAGGCCACAAGTTAAGCAAACAAGGGCCAGAGTGCTATAGAGTGACAGAGTTAGTCTAGAGTAACACAGAATGGGGAGGAAAATAATGTCACATGTGCTGCGCTGGGAGGGGTCTCACGAGCTCACCTCTGCACCATGCTTCCAGGCACGAGCAACTCAAAGAAACGCACTGGAGTATTGGGCAAGTTTAATGACTGGCCAAAATGAAGGTTCAAAGATAGATAAAAGTCAAATAAAACATTAATAGACATGGAAGGACAGAACCACTCTTTCTGCCGGAAAGAAAGCAGGAAAGAAAGCTTTCCACAGAGCTGGCCTTTCAGAGGGAACTGGACAAGGGAGCCACATGTCAGTGGACGGAAAAGGAAAAGCAGGAAGGACAAACAGACGTAGGAGGCGGCATCAGAGAAGCCCAGAGAAGAGGAAAAGGTGTCTGCGGGCTGGAGGGACAGTTACAGCGCAGCCCCAAGTAGGAGGATCAGGGACAGATTGTGCAGGGCATAGAATGGATGTCATGCAAGATATCGTGTTATTTACAGGTAGTGAGATTATTGAAAATGTGTGATAAAGGACTGGTAAGTCTCACTTGTATGTTTAAAAGAAGTCAAAACCAAAAAAAACAAAAAAGTCAAAACTCTCTAGTCCTAGGACAGGCCGGGACTTTATTCACTCCCCTAAACCCGTGTGCTGTCGTGTCGACATCTTTCAAGGTTTCAAAGAGATGGGAGAAATTCTTAATATTGTGTGTTCCTGAATTAAAGGGTATATTTATTGTGATTTTAATCAATTATCTCCTTACCAAATTATTTATCTGTAGATGGATACATGGGTTTGGCTCAAGTCCAGGCTCCAAATCTCTTAAACTTGCTTTACTAGACGTCACTTTCCATGTCCAGTTCACAGTCCAGACACAGAATACAGCCCAGCAGGAAAGTGCAACGCCCCTTTCTACACGCCCCAACCTCACATTAACATATACACATGTGTGCAATGCACATACATGCTTAGTACATGGACACACTTTGAAGAAAGGAAAAACTAACGGGAAGATGCCCCATAAGTAGAGAAGCAGGATACTTGAGTTTAATGATTCTTACCCAGTCAAGCCTCCTCTTGCCAATCTCTTAGATGTTGCATACTGATTCTCAACATCCAGACCAAACTCAGTTGAATCCTTTTCCACTGATCCAGTTAGTGAGAAAATGAGGTAGGTGTTTAGAAGATAATTTCATTTAAAATTTCAACAAAATATGACATTTATGCATAGTTGAGTACTATTCTGTTATAAAGAAGGATAATTTGAGTTACTTGTAGGAAAATAGGTGCACCTTGAAACTATAATGTTAGGTGAAATAAATCAGGCACACAAGTTTAAATACTGTATAGTTTCTCAACATATACATAATTAAAGAGCACAATAGAAGATAGTGGAAACAGGGAGATAGATCCTGTTCATGTGGGAAGGGAACCAAGAGATGGGAGGTGTAATGGTAATTAAGATGCTTCATCTACCTGTGCCTGTCACCTACAAAGGATGTAATCATGTATGGAAAATGTACTAATAAAATAAAAATTTGTCAAAATGTCAGGAAGAATAAAACGCAATGAATGGGAAGAAAGTGTAGTAACTTTTGTGAGTCTCAGAATCCTCATTAGCTTTCCTAGGTCTTATTTCCCTTATTCTACAAAGCTACTAAAACTCCGCTGGCTGAGTCTAATCAAACAAGTTTGGCCCCTGCTCTGAGTTTCCAGTCTCAGGATGGTGGAAGCCACATTCTTCATTCTGCAGGCAGAGTCCACTTCACCATCTCCCCTCGCTGAGGCAGTGCAAAGAGCCAAGCTTTGCCTTTCTAGACTAGAAAGGATCTTCTTTCTGAAGTACAGTGTCCAGTCAAAGGAAGTCACCTACTTCTATTAATGTTATTAATCTGTTAAGAGTGGGGCATGTTCCAGAAGCTTCAAAGAATGAGAGTGGGCCTTAGTTCTCCGATTCAAGGCCTCCTGGAGGACTTGATGAAGTCACATGGCTGTGGAATCCCAGCACAGGGGCTGGAATGGGCCTCAAGGTCGTGCATTTGTGGCAAGACCCCTGGTGATGTTGGCCTGATCTCCTGGTTATCAGAACTGCAGCCAAGTCTGCCTGGGCCGTGTCACCAGTCCCAGCTCCACCTGGTAGTGGGGATGGGGCCTTCAGAGTTTTTCAGTCCCAATTCTAAAATCTCATTATCTAATTAATCAAATGATCTTGGACAAATTAAGACTGTTTTCAAATTTCAAAAATAGCAACAATACCATCTTCCAAGTGTTTGGTAGCAATAAAGAAGATGATAAACGTGCGTCCCCAGTACAGGATTTGCCACACAGTTTCCAACTATCATGTTAGGTCTTTAACCCCCTTCCTCGGCTGGACTTCTCTCAGGAAAGCCTCTTCCAGCCTCTCACGGAGGAACGGTACCCTATGCAGCTCTCCTGGTGGGACAAGCAGAGGGCAGTGCTCTGATATGACTGTGGCCTGTTCACAACGATAGCCCACGTGTTACGTTTCAGTAGTGCTCTGCCGTCCCCATTTTCTTGCTCAGCCCGAGTGAGAAGGAAGTTGGGAAACTGTGCGTCACAAACCTCGCTGATGGAAGCCTAAATTCTACTTTCCGGAGGGCTACAGCTGCAGCATTACATGCTGAACGCCAGGGAAGGAGGCCTTGCAGACAGCAGCCGCTGGGGATCGCCGTTGCTGAGCCAAGACTAGAAGGGCTTCACTCCACGGTGAGAACCAGTGCAGGCTGGGGGTTGGGGCTGAGCTCTGGGGAGAAAGACAGCTGGCAGGTCCTGCAGCCCCATGGGCAGCCGGGGGAAACAAGGCAGGACCTTGGAATAAAGAGCCGAGACTTCCGGGAGGAAGGACGGTTCGGAAGCTGAAGCTTCTGAGGCTCGTCACCAGAGGAGAAAGAGCTAGAGGAACACACATCGGCACTGAAACTCAAGCACACGCAGAAAACATATGTAACAGTTCTAAGTAAAACCCAGTGGGACGCTTGACAAGGAGAAAAAGCTTTAACTGCCTCTCATCTTCCTACACGGGATGAAGTTTCTGGAAATAATACCACTTAGTTTATCGTATTTTGGAAAGGTTAATGGCACAGTGCTTTAAAGGTGCTTACTAAAATTCTAGATGCACAATAATCAGACAATAAATGGAAACTATGAGTTGCCATTGTCCTGAAAAGCAATTTTAAGATTATCATTAATAAATGGCCATCTCCTCCTCCTCATTAGATTACAGGTTCCACAAAGACATGCAGCAGATTTATCTGTTTAATATTCTCTGCTCAGCATCACTGTAGGACTCGGTACTTAATGCAGGTGTGATACTTATTGAAGGTAGAAAGGAAGGCAGGGGGCTCAGTAAGAAATGGGAAATTTGAGTAAAGATGGACTCTACCATGGAGAACAAAAAGGGAAGAATTGGAAAATACTGGAAGCTAACAATAGCAAATAGCATAGACTACCTCCTTTGTGAATGGGCATAAAACTCATTTCTTTTGCCATTGGATCAAAATTGCTGCATGTCAGCTGCCCTCCCAGAAAGAGAAGCTCTCACTTCTGGGTCATAGGTCTTTTAGTCACTGTCAATGACTTCATGCCACCCTGGCTGGCTTCCTAATTGTCTGGGTCACATAAAACTCCTACTAGGCCACCATCAGACCAGGCAGCAGCATAGTGCAGATTGGAAAATGTGTCCATTCTTGCAATTTATTGCAGACATAACTGAGAGGCTCTGTGTACTGAAGAGTGTGAATTGGATTCCACATCTTCTTCTCTTCCTCCTGTAAACCCCCTGCCAATCAAGGGTGCAGGCTACATCCAGGCAGGGGCCAGATCTTGTAGTTATAAGCCATCCAACTGAACATGGTGGGCTGGGGCTGCCTTGAACCTCAGTTACGTCAGGACAGTTTCAGAGTATGTATTCCTGTAGTGCTGGCTCTGGGGCTCCAGCAGTGCGTAAACAGAGGTCTCGCCTGAGCGGACCTTATTCTCTAACTCAGCAGTTCCCAGTCATCTTTTGCATGCAGGGACCAGTTTTATGGAAGACAGTTTTATCATGGACTGGTGGAAGGGGGATGGTTCTAGGGTGATTCAGGCACATCCCATTCATTGTGCACTTCATTTCTCCTAGTAGTGTATTGTGATATTCCAGGGTACATTGGTTCATGAACTTAATTTGCCCTGTGATTTTCGGAAAGATGACCACATTTGTGTTTGTGTGGGGAAAATGGCACACAGTTCTGTATATGACTCAATGGGGAGTTTACAAACAACCAAAATTTTGCCAAATGTTTTTGTCTATGAATCAATTGGAAGACACAGACATCGAAATGTGTTCTTATGTCTAGTCTACTCCATAATCTCCTTTGGTTGCTGACACTGCAGAAAACCCTTACCCAACCCAAAACAGGAAATTCAAAATAGAAGCAGACCTTTTAGTGCTTTTGTGGCAGTCTCAAGATATCCTGTCTTGACTTCAATCCAAAGTGTATGCACATTTGCAGTCATCTCGCGTATGCTTTTAAGACCTCCATTATTTGCAATCTTGAGTAGCTGATTCTCTTGCAGGATGCACAAAGTCAGTTCACCTAGATTATTCACAAATGGGGAACCATTTCATTCTTGCCCCGTTCAGGGGTCTTTTGTGTTTGGGATGTAACGCTCAAGCTCTTTTAAAAGCTAAGATAGGTGGTCATGCACCATTTTGGGCAAAGAACTCTTTCAAAATGTTTTCTAATGTTTGAAACATATGAATAAATCCCCATATTCACTCACTGACCTCCAATTCGAATCCAACTTTGAATGCAAGAGCCATTTTTACCTGCTGAAATTAGCACAGTATGATTCCTCCCTGAAGTGACAGATTGAGCTATTGATCAGGTCGAATATGTCACATGAGTAAGCCAGTTGCAACCCATTTTGTGTCATTGAAATGTGCTACAAGTAGTGGTGTTTTCTAAAGGCAACCTCGGAGCAGCTCTCATAGCATAGAGAACCTGGCCTGTGGTTTATCTAGGAAAGCCAGCTCATTTCTGCATACAAGGGGAGACGCGAATGCTCTGCATCCATCTCATAGAGCTGCACAGACAGACATAAGTTAAGGGTGTGTACTTTACCCTGGCTGATCATTTAATCATATCCTGAAAATGTTGTTATGTTCAGGAGACGCATTTTGGTTACCCAGCATTTCTCTGATGATGCAATGTCCAGGCTTACAATTAAAATCCACTTCTTCTTCCAGGGTAGTGAAATCAGAAAGCTGTCCAGTCATGCCAGTCACTCTGTCTGATCATATATCGATAGAAAATGACCAATTTCATCTTCCTGATAGGTAATTATGCAAAGTTTAAATAGTTCTTCTCCACAACAAAAATGGACATAAAATACCCTCATGTGCATCCTCCTAAAAATGTATCACATAAAAACAAGCATTGTTGTGTTATTGTCAACCAAGGTAGGTTCATCAGCCTGGATTGCCCACATGGTGACTAATTAATCCTCTCAAAAATTGTGCTCCAATATTCCCTTCCATTTCATTAATCGATCTAGTTGTGGTGCAGGCTAGAAGAGGAGGGCATGCCAACTTTTGAGCCGCGGCCTCTCCTGAAACTTCACGACAAATGTCTTTAGCAGCAGGTGGGATCAACTCTTCACCAAGAGCAAAGGTCTGTAGCCATGCATTTAGCCACTAAGAAAGATGTTCTGCATACAGACACTTGTGATGAAGTGGTGACCTTCAAAAAATGCTTCTTTTCTTTTTGTTCTTTTTTTTTGAAAAAAAATCAAAAGGCTTTTCTTTTAATACAGAGTTTTTGGTCCCCATATGGCAGGGCACTATTTAAGGTCTCACAATTTCATTGGCTAGCTGGCGTCCACTTATTACACAAAGCAGACTTGAAGAATATGAGTCCCTTATTGCAATGAACCTGGAATTTTAGTAGGACTCCTTGAATTTTCTTTTCAGTGAAACTTTCTTTTTGTTAGCAGGTTTAGAGTCATCTGCTCTCTCATCATTGAATCTTTCCCCTTTTTCAAATAAACTCTCCCAGTGATGTTTATTTACTTTTTTTCACTAATTTTAACTAGGGTTAGCTGTAGGCTTATGCAAACTGTGACTGAGACAAGGGCAGATAAAAGTGGAAATAAAATAATGAGCTGGCCACAAGTGGGTGAAAATACATGTCAGATTCTGGAAAACTCTGCCAACGAAAGCAGCTGAGCAACTGAAACACATCAACTGACTTGCCACTATAAAGCCTGCCACCAGATGCAGCTTATTTGTCACCTGCCACGACTAATAGGGTTTTGATATGACTCTGCAAATGATTTCTAATGGTCTCTTTGTGGTCAAACTTCTTTGCTAATGATAATATATATTTGCAGCTGCTCTCAAGAGCTAGTATCATGACCTCTGCTCCATCTTGGATCAAGGATTAGAGTCTTATAAGAACCATGCAATCTAAAGCACTCACATGTGCAGCTCACTGTAGGGTTTGTGCTCCTATGAGAATTTAATGCCAGGATCTGAGAGGGGACAGAGCTCAGGTGGTCACATGCATGATGGGAAGCAGCTATAAATATAGACAAAACTGTTCACCCACTCACTGCTCAGGTACTACTGTGAGGCCTGGTTCCTAACAGACAAAGGATGGATACAAGTCCATGCAAAGGGACTGGGCAACCCTGCTTTAGTTACCAACATGGCAAGAGCCAAAGTACTAAGGTATAAGGACCGCAGATGAAATACACATGGTTTGAATACAGAACCTCCAGGGATCAGTGATGCTATCTTGTCAAAGCCTCTATTTTCTTATCTGAAAAGTACGGACAACAGAATTATCTCCCTCAGAGACCTTTGGAGGCATTAAAGGAGGTATAAATGTATATTTCATATATTTTAGCTTTTATTATCTCATGGCTAATCAGTGGTAAAGCAAGGCAGAAAAAGGAGGGATCCTTTCTGACCAGAAATTCAGAAAAAGCATCACTAAAATAGTGCTATTTAAGCAAGAATGACAGCATGCAGTGCCTTAGAGAAAGGACAGAAGCAAAAGTTACCAAAACAGGCCAATGTGAGGCACCACGGGATAGTGAAAATTGTGGCAAAACATAGCACAAAGACGCTTTTACCTAGCAGCACTCAAATTCAAACACTGGCAAACAAACAATATGGTCTGGGTAATAAATTCTACCATGCAGAATGGATGAAAATGTGCTAAATAACAGCTGTGAAAGCCTCCGCTCCTCGTCAAAGGCTATGCAGCTCTTTTTCTCTTCCTCTAGGAGCGTTAGGTTGAGATCCCACCCCATAATATGCCTCATCGCTGTTGTCATGACAACGGCACAAGCCTGGACCAAGACAGCAAAGCCACTCTGTGTTCAGACTCCACACCAGGCCCCACGTCCAACTCCTGGAAATGTCAGACCTTTCCTGTCCCCCGCCCCTCCTCCACCCCGAGATGAACTGACTGCACAGACCGCGTGCACAGAGTACATTGTTTGAAAGTTTGTGTCATAAACGTATTGATCCTGCTTCCTGCGCCCAAACAGAATCTCGATGTTGAAGCACTCCTTTAATCAAAAGTAAATTATGTACAGGCCACGGAGGTCAGCTCAACCAGCCTCACAAAAAAAGGCAATCCATCACTTATTCGTAAATGTCAGTGGAATCTGGGGATCAATATATGCTCCAATGTGGATTATGTTTATTATTTTTCTGTAAATATCAATGCTGGGAAATGGCTCAAGGGAGTAGGCAGGTGCCACGGGAAATCAGAACCTTGCTTGGGTAGGCAGTGGAAGGGTGGGTCTTCTTAGAAGAATTTCATCTGTCTTTCTGGAGTTTTTATTTGGTTTTTTGTTTGTTTGTTTGTTTGTTTGTTTTGTCTTTAGGGAGTTCCTGTGCAGGTCAGAGCTGGGCCATGCCTCATCTCAAAGGCGACAGAAAAGATAGAATAATTCTTACAGCAAGTAAGTTGACTTAACAAGTTCTATAATGCATTTACCCTAAAACAAGCTGGAGATAGTTTTTCCTGATGGATGTTGAAGAGTGAATTTCAGAGCAGAAATTAAAATGCCTACAAATGTTACATTGTGGGATTCAGTCATAGGATTCCTGGAGCTATAGATGAAAACCTCTGCTCCGTCTGTCTTTGGGTACCCGGGTCATATGCATGGTCCCACAGTCCAGCAGACATCGAAGTCACAAGCAGTACGATGCAAAGGACCTTGTTCCACACTTCCCAGTACTTTCTTCCATTAACTCTACAGATAGAAGATTACCTTGGTGGTTTGAGTCAGTGAAAACTGTAATCAAAGTAGAACTCAGGCAAGACGAATGCTGCATATTTGAGTAAACACTTTTGGAAGCACTAGAGAGTGAAGTCGGACAGGCCAACTGAGGCTTAGGCTGGGTGAATAGACTCTGCTTTGTGGTTAGAAAGATCACAAGCTCTGGAATCAACCACACCAGGGTCTAAGGTTAAACCCTTGCTTGGAATCACCAGGTGAGTAAACTTGAGCAAACTTATCATACCTTTCTGAGCTTCCGTGTTCTGCTTTATAAATGGGGTTAATATCAGCTGCCAAGTCGGTCAGGATAGGATGAGTTATGGTGTAGTAACAATCACCTGAGTTTCCACAGCTTCTCTGCTCATGTGTCTTATTCATACAAGTTCAAAGAGGAGGGTGCTCTGTGAGTTGTGTGCCCGCCCTCCCTCTCAAACAGGCCATGCTTAACTCCAAAGGTGACATGATCTCATATTGCCCTGCATGGAGGAGAACTGGACACACTTAGCACTGCTCAGAGCTCGCACAATTACTCATAGGGCTTGGGGACAACTCTGAGGAGTCACGCTAATGGGAAGCAAATCTGGAATGGAAGTCATTTGGCTATGGCTGCTGACTTTGAGCCAGTTCTTTGACCCTGGACTTGATCCATGAGCCAAAGTGGTATCACTAGAGGTGGGACCAGAGGGGATGACTTGACAGTGGATTTCAAAGATTAGTTTCAGGTGTGGAAATGCTGGCAACTCCATGGCCCTCCTGGAGGTGGGAGTGATAACCTAGACATGGGCTGGTGGGACGGTGCACGCATACCGATACACCTGGGTTCTTGCAGTCCTACTGGCTGGAGTTAAACACCCATAGGAAGGGACATGTGACAATTCCGACTGCCTATTTTAATGGAAAAGCAGTTTGCACTCTGACAAATCACACAGAAGACACACAGTATACCCGAGGACGTTCACGTTGCTGTCTTCCCCTGAAGTTGCTTCCTTCTCTTTGCTCTTCCCCTAGGAGTCTTGTACTTGTGCCATTCTGGATTAAGACCCAAGGTCTAGGCCTATTACTCAAACTGTCACCATGACCTTGATAAAGTCATCACGTTCCCTCTTAGGCTTCAGTAGACTCATTTGTAAAACAGAAAAGTTAAAATCCATCATTGCTGAGGTCTCTTTCAACAACAGGTTCACAGTTTCCTGGAAAATGTGGGCAGTAGAATGTGATGATTCTCCCTGTGTGCACCTCTCAGAAAACAAAGTGTAGAGCATCTGATTTGACTTGCACAATCCTGTCCCACACGGGCCTATTTCCCATCCTATGAAGGACTAGAAAAGAGAGGGGAAAATGTAGAACAAAACCAGGATGCATGTAATTTGTGGGAGTTACTTTACTATATTTGGGGGAACTAAGAAAGGAGAACTCAATTCTTACTTGAATTGTGAGGCTTGGGAAGATCCCAGCAAACCATCCTCAGAAGTCCCCTCCTCTTTGGGTAGTGGGACCAGGGACAGATTGGAGTTTGCTTGTCATCCGTGGTGGACCAGTGCCCACCAGATGAGCAGGAGTGGTGAGGTCCACGTTGGCATTTGTACCACTGGTAATGGGGACTGGCATGAGCGTGTGGTCTTCAAATATCTGCAGAAAATACACAGGCATTGTGCAGAGAAGCCAGTTATGGCTGGGTCCTCCCTGCACAGTCCTTTGCAGTCTCCCTCTCGCAGGCCACGACTCTTTCTCTCCTGTGTGTCCCCACATTCCTCTCTCCATCCTCCAAGACACAGACAGAGCGCTTAATCCTTGTTTGATCCCAGTATAGGTCCTCAGGGAGATTTGTGCTAATCTGCAGCTCGCTCCCTAGTGTCCAGCTTCGCAGAGCGACTCCTGCTGGGCGATCCCTGCTACAGCAAGGGAAGGTCTGACTTCCTCACCCTGGATTGGAGGGGTTTGGGAAAACATCGCTTCCTGCTCTCTTCTCTTGAGAAAAAAAAATTACTAGAGGTTCACAAAAAGACTGTACATATTCTGTGCCTTAGGTGAGTATCAAAAGAAGAGGCCACGTGTTTTCAGAGATTATTTAAGGTAGATTTTAGAACCAGCCTGGTGGTTCTGAATCCCAGTACTGCCCACGTGAGATCTTAGAACTTCACAAGTTGCTTCCGTCTTCTTCATTTTGGTTCCCCCGTTCCCTTCTCATGTGCTCTGCAAAACACCACCATGGTGAGCGGTCATCTGTTTACTAAATATTTATCCAGCACCACTCATGCCTCAGCATCATTCTAGTCTCTCGGATGCAGCAATTAATGAAGCGGATATAAATCTCTGTCCTTAGCTCTTGATGTTCAGTGACTATTAGCCATCATTGTTATTGTTCTTAACGTTACACTAAACACTAGTATTCTGGGACGTTTATCTAGGTTAACTAGATGACTGTTGTTGCTGAGAGATGTCACAAAGCTGACAACTGTGTATACTAAATGACCAGAGAGTACAGAGCCCAGGATCGGGTGCGAGGGCAAGGGGAGGGGCAAGTGCTACATGCAAAACGTCATGCTGCAAATGCGGTGACCCAGTGTGACTCGTGGGCTCCTGGGCCGAAGAGACTTGCACGCATGTCATTCCTGCACGTCTGTTCTCAGGGCTGAAAGAACATAGATGAGTTTTCATCACCAGAGATGGTGAACAGTGCAGAAAAGACTCTGGACCCCTCCAGGGGGCTCAGGCCAAGGAAAACAGGAGCTCATGCCAGTCCTTGTGAACAAATGGGCTTGAGTGATACTGGGACACACACTTGGCAGACTGACAGCGCGTCTTGCTGAGGGTCCTGCAGGACAGCAGTGGCGGGTAAGTGTCGGTGTCTTGGACATAATAACCCACGTGACCACGTGACTGCATAGAGTTTTAATTTCAGAAGGGGATTTCCACAGGCCCCTCACCCAAATCTCTTCTCAAGAGAGAGAAATGAAGGCAAAGAGGGGGTGCATCTGACCGAAGGTGGTGCAGCTACGGGGAGGACCACGCTGAAGACTGCCCCACCGCATTCCCAGCCTGGGCCTCCTCCCGAGCTCCTCAAGTCTCCTCTTGCGCATCTCTGAGTGCAGACTCTCACTGCTCAATGACCGTTTTGCTGCGTGGCTTGTCTGGGCTCAGAATGCCGCAGACTGCGGGGGAAACTGAGGCAGCGCTGTCTAAAAGAGAAGGGGCCGTCTGTGAAACCAGGTAGCTGTCCGTTATGGAAAAATAAAGGGCGCTTGGCACGCAGTGTTCCCCGTACTGTTCTGTTCTCAGAGAATCCAGATGAAGCAGCTGATTTTCTTGATGTCTCACAAGGCTCAAAAGGGTGTCACTGTTTGGTCACTTTTGTGTCTAGATTTTGTGACCTGAACAATTGGTTCTGAGATAACAATATGCAATGTATTAACTAGTGTTAGCTCCCTACTTTTTTTTCTTTTTTGAAATTCTTTATCTATCCTTTTTTTCTGTTTTGCTTTTTAAAATAAAATTTTTTAAAACGTGGGGGGTTCTGGACGGCTGCTGCTTCACGGTGAGGGAAATTAACCGTATTTTTACTGAGAGGTAACTGAGAACAAATAAGCTGACAACTTATATTCATTTGTCCTCTTGATCCTCCGAAAAAGGCTTCTACCATCGCGGAGGGGGAGGCAGAATTTCCCTCGCCTTGACTCCGTTCCTCTTTGCTCTTTGTCACCAAGAATCCAAACACGCTTGAGAAGAGCAGAGATTTTTAAAGGCAGTGCCACCTAGTGGTCTCCGTGGTGAACGACAGCCTCCCACCGCAGCTCCCTTCCAGGCTCGCAGCTGCAGACATTCATCTCCGCCCCATTCCACGGCCAGGAGAATCCTGGAATGTTTATAGTGAGAGCAACCTCCAGAGATTTCCTGTCAAGCATCTGCCCCCAGCCAGCACGAATAATGTGTCTCGTGCTTATAGTGTTGTATAAAACACACTTACAAATATTATCACATTTTAATTCTCACATCAGCCCTGTGAATTTTGCTACAGTCGTTACCTCCATTTCAAAGATGAGGATGATCAGTCATAATTTAGGTTTCTTGAACGAAATCACCCAGCTAGTAAGTGATGAAACAGAAGCTGGAAGTCAGGGCTCTAGCTGATCCTTCCACTGGAAATCAACTGCCCACTGACCCCTGGAAACACGTGGAAATTTAGATTCAAATGACACTGGTTTGTCCCAGTCGTACACCCCAGCCCTGCCACAGAAGATTGGGACACGTTTGGAGCTAGTTTGCATGAATAGTTTTGAATTAGGGGAGAGTTTTTTCCACTTAGAATTTATCTGCAAGTGTCCTGGCCACAAATGAACATCTTCAAATGCGGCAGCCGGCAGGGTCCTCAGGCAGCGAGAGCGGGGTGTCAGGAGCCAAGAAGAGCGTGCTGGCTGTGCCACCAGAGGCCTTGTAGGAAGAAATGAAGCTGGATATGACCCTCCTGTGAAATCATGGGACACATCTCCAGTCCTCAGTTTAAATGCTCAGCAGTCTTCAAGGAGAAATGCGCTGATGGAGAGGGTTTTCTGACAGTAAAATAGGAAACAAGTGGAAAGTCAAATAGTCGTGCAGCATCCACTCACTCAGACAGAGGCACAGGGTGCCCCTGAGGAGCAGGGTGGCCTGCGTGAACCTGTCACCCTCACGGACTCTCACCCCAGCCCAAGCTGCCTGTCACCACCATATCCATGAGGAGGTGGACTCTGGAGAAGAGTGGCCCTTGCCTGCGAGGCCCCAGGGCAGCAGGGATGACACCTGTGCCCATTGATTATTTTAGAAGAGAGACACTGGAAACGGAGTGCTTGACTGTGGACCAAAGTGGCCTTATATATTTCTAAATAGTGGCCTTATCTGTTCTCATCTCCTCCTTAGTTTGAAATGTCACTGAGAGATCGCAGAGCTTTGACCTCTGCTTCATCTCCCGTTGAACTCCAGGAGAGGTGCTCAGAGCCGGTTCAGACAGGGTGGCTGTGCAGATGGACAGATAGACCGTTGGATCTCAGGGTTCTAGGCATCCATGTGCAGTGCTCTGCAGATAAAAATACAGCAGGATAATGCCGTACTCCTGCCAAGGCTTTCAAAAGAATTTGCTGTGAGTCGGATGTCGTTCTTGGTCTTCAGATTCTCAGTGAGCAAAAGAGAAGTATTTCTGCAATCACAGACCTCTTATTGTGGCTCATAAGTCTTCACGGAAATGCCTCTTACCAAAGACCTTCATGGTCCTGTGAGTGCTGAGGTCTCAACTTCCTGCTTTTACAAAGTGCTAAGCTTACTTCTCCTGGTCTACACATCATGAGCAGTTCTCCACCTCCAGGTCAGACTTCTGGTCCACCGAGCCCATAATATCTTTGCTTCTTTTCTCTGCCAAATACTTATGCCAACACATGACCGTATTTCTACTATTGGCAGCTTGGAAAGAAAAAGGATCCACAATGAACCTGATCGCACATCCATTCCCCACCACTCATGAGACTGTTAACCTTGGTCATGCCTTTTGATTTCAATTTTCTCTGAAATAAAATGACATAATAAGGATATAGTACAAAGTCCATGAAACTACATTTGTGGAGGTGTGCAGGGCTTTTATTCACAGACAGCCCTAAAGCTTAGCACCAAGAACAGCCTGGTGAAATTCTATCTAGGGTATGAATTTATAAGAATAATAAATTTAGGTTTACTTCTTAAGTAAAGTGTATTTTCTGCTTTGAGTTGACAAAAGATGGGACTGGAAGCCAATTTTCCAGTGGACAAAGGAAAAAAGGAGGATTTGATAAATAGGGCTATCTGTTCAGTCTTTGGAGGGAAAAAAATTTCCATGTCAAAGAAGTGTCATCAAAAGTTCCTTGGAAGCCCCAGGAAGGCCAAGTTTGGGAGGAAATCTGTGTGGACACTTCTTACTTCATCCATCTCCCCAAGCAGGCAGCCCAGGGGTCTGGACGGTGTACGGGGTGGTGCCAGTGACAACTGTTGGACTCTTCAGAACAAAAAGTGAAGACCATACTAGAAACTTGGTTTGACTTCTTTTTTCTTTCAGTTAATACCCTGGAATAAGAAAGATCATGCAAAATAGGGAAGAGAGGGTCTGCTCTTGGGAGGACACGCCTAAGGAGACCCTGAGATCCCTGGCTGCCAAAGCAGCCCGAGCCTGCAGTTTCTCCCCAAGGAATCTCAACCCAGGAAAGCAGCTTCTGCTGCCTAACAAAGCTGCTCAGACATCTCCTCCATAGAGGGGAGAAAAATGATATGAGAGCAGCTTGGATGGAAGTAATATTTCAGGCATGGCTAGTTGTTAAAAATGAGCTAATTCAGAAGAGGCACATTTAAATAAATATAATGCAAAGGCATAATGGCACAAGATAATAGTTTTGAATGGGGAATTCTAATGACTTCAAGTGCATTTCACAGGGCAATTAATACACACGGCAGTGCTTGGCATTCATCTGGAGAGGAGGGGAGAAGAGGAGAAACAGGGTCGAGAGCAAAAAGGGGGAGATGACGGTGACTGATAAAAATAGGCTTTGATTTTCTTTGCAGAAGGAGTAATGCTTACAAATATAATAAAAGAGAAATAAGTGTGTCAGGTTTTATAATTCAACTTGTAAAATTCAGAACAATTAGTGTTTGAAGAGGACAATTAGTCCTTTTTTGCATATTCATGGAGATTTAATGAAATAGGGTTGGGCTTCCTCCACTCTTTCCTGGTTACCCCCTTCCTTACCCTCCCTGCAACACAAGATAAAAATATCTCTGACTGCCCCCAACTGAGGCCTCACCCCATTCAGTCCGTGATGGAGGGTCTCTGATGACTGGTGCGTACAAATTCCTAGGATTGTCTTGAAGAAATTTTGTACGTTTAGTGACACTGCCACAAGTTACACAAAGTGTGCTAATCTTCAGAAATTGTAGAGAGAGATTTGCAAGGACAGCAAAGCAGGAACTTAGAGGCCAAGAGGCTGCTTCACAATTGCTTGCTTCTTCTTTTGCACTGATGTGTGTGTGTGTGTGTGTGTGTGTGTGTCTAGTTGTTTTACTAACATCTTCTACCAAGAATATTCTTTGGCTCCGTCCCCAGCCTTCATATGCTCCTCTTGCCTACCCTGCTCAGGGCTTTGTTCTTCCCTGACGTCCCACTGACACTCCCGCACTCCCCTTTTCCAGTGCTTTGCTTTATCTCATACACCCATCCCCCACTCCTCTCCCCGCCCCACACACAGAGCACACTGGAATGGGGAGGAAGAGGAGAAGCGATGGTGACTTTGTTTCCATGGAACATTTAGCTTCCTGTCCACCCAGGAACTTGCCCGTGAAGACAGCGAGGCTGAGGAAAGCTCTGTTGCTCTGTGCAAGCACCTAAGAAGTTGAGTGAGCGCCTGCCCACCCTGACTTCACCGGACTCATGCTTCTGTCTTCGCAGGTCAAGTTCCGGTTCTCTTCCTAAGGAAAAGTTGGTTTTGATTTCTCCAGAAATGAAAAGGAGGTTGGTGAGAAGGGACAGATTGCAAGAAGAGAATGCTGATGTTCACTCCCGATGTCCTTTGTGGTTTGGAGTCCCACCGTGAGCACAGCCCTCTACAGTTTCCTTCTGCATCCCTGACCATGACCTCTGTCTGTCTGCAGAGGATAAGTTAGAGGGATCCCCTGTATGATGAAGGCCGGTTTGTTTCCTGGACAGTCTATGTCTATAGGACACTGGGGACTGAACCCAGGCCCTCCTGCATGTTAGGTAAGCAGCTACAACTGAGATGCATCCTCAGTCCTGAGGTAAATCACGGCATGGAAGTTACATTTTGCAACAATTTTATTAATGAACAAAGCTGGCATTTTGGTCTCCACTTGTATCTGTGTCTCAATCTGTCTTTGCACTGCTTTAAAAATTAACTGAAAACAAAAAGGAATTATTATCCCTAGGAAACACTCATGTCCCCTCTGACTCAATGACCGCGTTAGTGTCTCACCTTGGGCTATCTCATCGAAGGTTATGGGGTGGTAGGTGGGGAAAGCTACTGATTTTATCACTCAGTTGTCTGTGGATACTTAAAACACTCATGAGATGATCCAGGTTTGAACTTGGAATTTTTGTTTCCTGAGACTGGAGTGCAGATAACCGAGTATGAATCCTTGATGTTGAGAGTAAGTCCTGGGTGAGTATCTTGGAAAAGCTGCGCACTTGCAACAAGACGTTCAGGAGTCCGCTAGGCCTTCAAAGGAGCCTTGTGCTTGCAGTCACAGTGACTCATTCCAACCTGGAAATAAACTTAGAAGTGGCTACCATCTTACCCTAAATGCAATTACTCGTTCCCTGTATTTTAAATGCCTACAAAATCTCATCCAACAATCACAACTAAAGATCAGGAAATTTGCTTAAATTCAGAAAGAACCCATTTTTTTCTGATCTAAAAATTTCTGTTAAACAGTCTTGTGTTATCTGACGCAGAGTGTAAGGAGGTCAGAAAGGAGAGGAGAGGCCAGGGTCACCTTGTCCTTGCTGGCCTTCCTTGCCCACTGGCTGTGACTGCTCCTTTAATCTGCCTTGAGAGGAATGTCACCTTCCTTCCCCGCCCTCCTGGAGACTGCTTACCAATCCCCGGCAAAAAATGTGCTTTCCATGCTATTTTTTGGAGGAAGCTGTATTATTCCATAGTATGTGGCCATTTAATTCATAAATATTACGTGTGCTACCAAATGGTTCATTAGCCAGTTGTTAAGGTAATCAACACTTCAACCAATTACGATCCTTTCCCAAGACTTTAAAAAATGTTGAAGATACACTTGAATAAAAGAAACACCTCTGCTTCAGGAGAGAGGGGAAGGAAGGAAGAAAGCAGGCAGAGACAAGGCAATAAAGTTCAGAGAACAGAATGAAGATAAAAGATGTTAGGTGAGAGAGTTTCATTCATCTCTACCTTGCATGTAAAGCACCTCCTGGCACAGTAGGAAACTAGAGGGACCATTCATCATTTTTTCTTTTTCTTTTTTCTTTTGGTAGATTTTTGAGTACAATGACTGTGCCCTGTAGTTTTGCTGTTTTGACTGCCTTCCATACTGTAGCACACAGTAGTTAGAAAATTTATACTGATATAAGTGACCCAGAAAGCATCATCATAATGAATTGCAATAAATAGTAGAAGAAAGTAGGCAAAGCAAAACCCTCTAGTTTTATTATACAAGCTAGGAACATTACTGAGTGTTATGGCTTGTATCTACATGCCCTCCTAAGGCCTCATCCACTCATACGTGGGGCTTTATGGAGGTGGTTGAATGGAGGATGTGTGACACTGGATGAAAGATGTGTGATAACAAAAGTAGCTTAGCATAGTTCTGGATGTGGATAATGAAAGGCTCCCCCTGGGTGTCTATGGCACCAACTAATAGGCTTGTAGTATGCTGCTTCCTGCCTGCCCTGCCATGGACTGCTTCTCCTCTGCCATGCTAACCTGCCAGCTGACAATGGACTAAAACCTCTACAGCTGTGAGCTAAAAATAAACTTCTCCTCCATTAACTTGTTGGTGTCAGACATTTTGTCCCAGCATCAAGGAACCACCAAAGACACTGGGTTTAAACAGGAGTCGATGATGGAGGCTGGTTCTGCTGTATGTGTGGCCAGGAGGAGTGGCCCAGAGCCAATCTGTGGCTGAGAGGGGTGAAGTGCAAGAAAGAGCTGCGGGCTGGACTTCAGGCACGTGCCATCCAACAGTTTCAATGATCTGTACAAGCACGGGCATTCTGTCTCTCCAACTGAACTTATCTCCCCAGGGACACTACTCAAGGGCCACCTGCAATAGGACTGGAGCTGATCCTGACCTCTCACGGCTCTAGCCAGAAGCAGGTATCAGTGACTGCATCTGGAACACCAACATCAAAACCAAAGACTTTCTCCTGAGATGCTGGGAGACGAGGCGGCCCAAAGTCCTGAGTCCTGCCAAGTCCATGGGGAATGACCAGGATACACAAGGAAGACAAGAAAGATGCCCATCTGACAAAGGGGTGTATTCTGAGTTACTTGGACCTGTGTTCCACCCAGTTCTGCTTTGTCCTGTCACCCTACGGTCTGCCACACAGCAAGTACTCAGTGCGACTCCAATGAAAGGACATCCATTGCTTTTGTCATCTTGGTGTGCATCTGGCCATATGTATAGAAGAACTGAAGTTCTGAATTCTATTTTGGGCTTCTACATTTCTTTCCTAGAGAACCCTTTTCTAATATACTGCCTAGGACCAAAATTTCTCTTCATTTTTACTCAGCAAGCAAGCTGCCTCAGTAGAAGGAATCCATGCTTTTCAGCAGCCCTGTCCGGGGAGTGCAAGGTCTGGGATTCCCACCTCGCTGGCTGCCAAGAGGTCTGGCTGTGCTCCCAGCAATTCATGAGCCTCCCTCCCCCACCCTGTCTTTCCACAGGGCTGTCTGGACCCTCCACATGGAAATCTGCTGCCTGTGAAACTGTACTAATACAGTGAAATGAAAAGAAGCGCAAAAAATAACTTCCCCAGACAATCAGAGCAGATTATTTTAATGAGCGTTTGGAAATGGGAAACAAACGACACTAAATCAGCCTTGCTCCCATTTGTCAACCGTGCTAGTGAAGCCACTGAGCCTCTCCCTGACTCAGCAAAGCGAGGACCCAGGCGGCTGCCTGCGCTGCAGGCAGCTCCTCAAAGGAGCCCCAGTAGGACTTCCTAACAACTGCCCCTTCCATGCAGCCAAGCTCAGAAATTCCCATTCAAATTGTCCCCCTGACACTGGGGCCCACAGCAGCCAGCCCATGCCTGTTGTAAACTTCAGACCATGAAGGGAAAGGGGTGCCAGTGCCCACTTGCGGCTCAGGTAAGTGTAAGTGGCAGAAGCAAGCTACTCATACATGGCAGGCTGTGTCACTAGATCAGAGAACTTACCTAGGGGTGGCCCCTGTTAAAGCACAGGAAGACAGCTTTAGCATTCCCATCTCAGGGCACGTACTGACCATACCTCTGTCCTCCCCTGGGGATCATCAGCGCAAGGTCACTGACTGAGCTGGCGTGGATGGGTGCTCCACATCCACAAGGGAGAATAACACAATCATAACGTTCCCACGCGGACCTGGACAGCAGAGGCGGAGCTCTTATGCAGCAGGGCCTCAGGTCAGAGTGGCAGATAGAAAAGGACCACAATAGATTATTGCATTAAGCAAAACGAAATTGTTTCCCCGCTGGAAGGAAGGAAAGTCGTTAACCGAGAGGGTCTAGTTATCAGGGAAAATGACATCGCATCTTCAGCGTGTTTGGGATTGCAATTTAAGAGGGAAAATTGAGAGAGAACGCGATGCAGGGTGAAGGTCTGGACTGACAGCTTGGCGAACTGAAACCTGCTGTTTCTCTGCCTGCCTCTTGGTTTCTTTCCCTTGGTTTCTCCACCTTGTGGTCTCTGGCTCTCATCTCTCCTGTCTGATATTCTTTTCTCTTTCTCAAAGGAAAGAAAATATGGGGAAGAGGTCACTAGAGTGACTTCCACCCCTTTGTATTTCCTTGGGGGTTCCTATCTTTCAAATTCATGTTCACAATGTAGTTTGGCTTTTAGGCTGTAGGAGAATCCAGCAGAAATTACTGGCTGCCTGTTTTGCTGCTTTTGAGGTTAGCATTCAGGACAGCATGGTTGGAAGAGGAACAAGGTTGGCACCAAAAACAAGGACGTATTCGTGACATGTGGAAATAACTTGGCATAAAGCATTCAACTAATTGTTTTTCTGGGTGTTACCATGTTCAGAACACTTGGTTGATGACACAAAATGCATGAAGAAAAATATGACCTTGATGTCCTTTCAAGAGGCCCGTATTTCAGAAGAGACACGTATTACAGAACAATCCAGAAATATCAGGCAGTCAGATGTCACAGTTACTGAAGAATTTATCTTTACTATTTTTTCGGACTCTCAGCCCAATGCTGAATCTTTTAGAAACTAGAAATCCATCTAAAAACTCAGTCATCCCTAAGATGGCTCCTTTTTATGTTTCAGGTAGAGACCTATCATGCTGAGTCTGCAAGCCATGGACGGAACCCCCTGAAACTGCAAGCCAAGTTAAACCTGCCCTCCGTGAAGCTGTGAGCGTCAGGTGCTGTGCACCAATGACCTATGAGCTGACTAAACCAATGCTACAGGTTGAACAGACAGTTACGCTGCATGAAGTCCCATAGGGACCAAGGCTGCTTGCTCAGCACTTGCGTCACCCACACAGGCCTTTACATTAGCATCCAACATCTCAGTTCCATTGACAGCCATAGCTCCATCCAAAGTCATAACGCCATCCAAGGCTGCAATGAGGAGGAAGAGAAGGAAAAAGTAGAAGATAAACTGTTAGGTTGTACTATCCAGGTTCACATGCTGCACATGTCACCTCAACTTTACTACGCTGTTCAAACTTGGAAACATGCATATATCTAGCTGCAAAGGAGACTGGGAAATACAGGCCATAGTGAAAAATTTAGGTTCCCATAAAATAAAGTGTTAGGACTCCATTACTAAAAAGAAAAACAAAGGAGGACTAATGGGCAGAAAGTAGCTATCTCTCCTATGCCATTTTCTACCAGCCCCCACTAACCCAGACCCTTTATCTCCATCACTCCTGCCACTGGGGAATCATTTACTCTTTCTTGTCCCACCTCTGGGCTTCCAGCTTTCTTGGTCCTTAGCCAAGTAGAAGGTCCCCATTTTCTCGTTTCTCTGTCCATGAAACTCAAAACTGTACTGGAACCCTCTAAAGTCTTGTACCCTTGAATCAATCGGTTTTCATCTGCTGAATTTATTTGGGAATGTACTGACTGCTCTGCCTTGTTCTGACACAGAAGGAAATAAAGAAATTTGATCTCTGCCTTCATTGCTGAGGCAAGTGCTGAGTCTTTCATTCTCTCATTTTCTTAGTCACTTCAGGCTCCTATCTCAGAAAACATAGGCAGCTGGGCATCTCAAGCAATAAGCCCTGCTTTCTGATTGCTCTAAAGTCTTAAAGTCTGAGTCCAGAGCACCAGCACAGCTGGGTTCTCGCTAAGGCTTTTTTTCCTGGTCATCTTGTGGCATCCTTACATGGTGGGGAGAGAGCACCGAAAAGCTCTCTGGCATCTATTCAGGAAGGCTCCCTCTTAGCCTAACCATAGCCCAGTGGCCCCAGCTACTGTTACTATCACCTTGGAAGTTAGATTGCAGCGCGTGAACTTTGGAAAGAAGGAAACATTCAGTCTGCAGCACTGAAATGTCCTCGCTCTCCACTGACCCCGTAGTTCTCAGCCAGACCCATCTCTGTCTTCACTTGGCTCTCTCTGTTGACTCACTCATTTCTCAACAGTGGTCTGCAATCATTGTAGTGTTAACCTTGCACCCCGCTCTGTTTCTACCCAGAGAATCTCTTCCCCTTACCCCCACTTCATCTCCACATTTACCTAAAGTTAAGGCCCTATGCCTACACTGTGTCTAAACTATCAGAGATGCTGAGGACACAATGACAAACTGCATTGCCTCTGAAGCCATAAGATGATTCTTATTGGTGGAGCAAGACAGCAAACACATGCATTAAATATACTTATATTTACAAATTGTGCAAAGTTCTTTAAAAAAACAGACTACCAGGAGGAAGAATGAAAAGGAGAATCTAATAGGATTTGGTGCCAGGTTGGGGTCACAGCATCAAATCTAGACCCTCGAGGAGGGAAGGGTTATCAGGGCAGAGGGCTCAGAGGGAAAGAGAAGAGTAGGAGTATTGACAGGGCAGGGAAAGGCAATGTGAGAGGGCTACGAGGGACTGAAGGCGGGGAGAGGGGAGGTGGAGGTGACAGCAGAGCACACAGAGCTTTGTGACATGGAAACCTATCAAAGCACGCGGGTGGGGGTGACACTCTGACACTGGAAAGTTTGCTTTGCTGTGAGGGCAATGGCGAGTGGCAGGAATAGATCAGGAATCTAATGAGAAAAATATCATCATTTTCCCCAGGAAAAGAAGTGGCTTGAACCAGGAGAGATAGAGAGGATCTAGAAGTCTCTCTAGATGAGCACACAGGTAAAAGTCATCCTCTGCCTTTGTTTTGTGATGTTTTGAGGGGGCACAGCCAGTCCCGCTCACTTCCATGTAGCCAACCCCACTTCGTCTCTTGACTGGGAACGGAAAGAAGTTTCAGCAGAGGGCATGTGGCTTATAAAACCTAATTACCTACTTTCTGACCCTTTCTAGAAAACATTTGATGGAGCCTTGCTCTAGACAGTAACCTCAAAGGGCGTGTACAGTGCATCATGCAAACTGGCCAGGCTGTTTACTGTGTGATGTGTCTAAGGTTTTTAATGCTCTCTTCGATACAGAGTGGAAATCTCTCCCTTTCATCAGTTTAAGACCAAAATAAGGACTTACAAAGAGTGTCCTGTGAACCAACGAAACAGTGAATGAGTGGAGAGAAACGCCATGCTGGATTTCTCCTGGTGTTTTAGGAGCTGCTGCTATAGACAGAAGTCAGGCCCCTGATATTTTCCCATAGGAACTCGTGGAAATAATTCCTATGCACTCAGGCCCTCTTGTTAGTGGCAATAGCTTAGCCTCTCCACGTTGAACCAGCAATCCACCAAATTGTTTCCTCACTCAACACACATCATTCACAGCCCTAGTATAGCTGCAAGGTTTTTTAAATAAAACTGTCTACAAAGATCACAAAATAAACCTATGGATCAACCTCCTCATGACTCTTTTCACCATACATTTCCCGCCTTCCTATGCAGAAGGTTTGTGTGTCTAACCAAGTGGCTCTTCGGGAACTCTTACCAAGAACAGCTGTAGCATTCTCAGTCTTCGGTGCAGCTGAGTAGCAAGGAAAAGCTTTACACAATAATTGTTCGTTGGGGTACACTTGCTTTTGGTTCCTTGCTCAGAGCTCATAACGGGTCAAGGCATCAGGTACATTTCATTCAAACTAGAATTCAGGATGAATCTTAGCCTTTCCCCCCTCTCTATCCTCCATTTGAAAGGATGGGTAGCTCATCTGTCTGTCTTTCTGACAAACTGCCAATATATTCCCACCCAAGGTGAGAGTTCATTTCAGTTCAGGAAAAATCACTGGAAACCGATTCAGGAGACCCCTGGGAGACTAGGGCAAGATGTCATAGCTCTAAGAGAGACTAAAATCTCAGATAAATGAACACAAACAGCATGGCCCCAGCTAAACAGAAAGCTGGGAGCACAGGCTGGATACTGCGGGGAGGGGTTCTGCTTGGAACCTGGATGGCTAACTGCGTGAGAGTGTGGCAGTCACTACCCACTTAGGGTTCCATGTCTAAAGCTGATACATCTAATAGGGATCGCATTAAAAGCCAGACTAACTCAGTGAGTCTGAGCAGGGTCCAAGCTCTTGCATATGTAATGTGCTGCTACACATTGGCATTGTGGCTAATTTGTGGACCACACATTGCGTGGAAAGGGAATGAAGGATCGGACTTACGTATATAGGTTCAAGGTTCTGAGAATAATGCAGATCATCACTGTCTATTTAGAGCACGACTCATTCAACAGTGGTCACCAGGGGTGATGATCTAAGAGATTTCTAGAGTACAGACCAGGAAGAGACACACAGACCTCTGAAAAAGGTTTCCCAGGGGACATGCTGAGGCTGTAGAACTCACAGGGGATGCTGACCTCAAATACTCGGGCAGAAGAGCAGGTTAGCCAGACCACCGTGTCCAGAGTCTGAGCCTGGAGCAGGGGCACAGGGAGCTAACTCAACACCGTTGAGTTGCTCTGATGTTGCTTTTTCCTCCGTAAAAAATATTTCCTGGATTTTTGGGAAACATTAAGTAAGACAGTTCATATATTTTAGGTTCTGGTCCCGAGAAACAAGTCTGGAGTCACGATCTCTGTGGAAGTGGTTATGTTTCGTAGTGCTCCCAGGGAAGACAGGTGGGGAGTCAGAGGGATGTGGAGCAGGAGCTGACCGAGGATGGGCAGTGAGCCTAGCGCAGTGAGTAGCACTCACTCAGTCCCGAAAGGACATGCTGATGGATCAGTCTCAAAGCTTGGCTTGTCCCAGACCAGGGGAGAGCAGCTGGGTTATCAACACCCTCGCACTCATCCATCATCAAGCACTGTCGCCTGAAGGGTGTAAGTTCCCAAGCACTTCCAGCTCTATGCACACATAGAAAAATCAAATGCTGGAACCTGAGGGCAGCCTCTGACCAAAAGCCAGGGGCAGAGCACCCAGAGCAGAAGCACTTGTGAGGCTGTTTGGAAGTGGTAACCAGCAGAGAGATGGAGGGGGAGCGAGCAGTGTTCTGGCTGCAGCTGCTACGCCATTGGAAGTTCATCATGGCTGCTGCAATCCTCAGTCCCAAATCCCTGCACTGCATGCAGGGAATAATCAGCACTACCTAAGGAGACAGAAGGAGAAGGAGGGGAGGCAGCCATCCCATGACCCTGCTGGGGCAGGTTTTGCAAATGCAACGCATCACCGGAAACTAGAATCCAGTTAATGAGGAAAATACATGACCCAAAGTCCCGAAGTCCCATCTATTGATGTTGACAGAGATGTGACCTCCCAGGAGTTGCCCTTTGTGCAGTCCAGTGACCTCCACTCAGCACTGGTTCTCTCTCCATGAAGGGGGCCATTCCACATTGCCTGTGGTTTTCAGAATGGGTAAGCTCTCCAGGCTCTGTTCTCTCACCTTCAAGACAAGAGGACCGTCACCTCTAAACTGTACATGATAAACCTCTGTGAATGCTGCGCCACACCTACACAGCCACACAACCTGGAAGTAAGGTAGTTCACCTCCTCTAAAAGGAGATATTTTACTGCTCCCTGCATTTATCCTTTACAGATAAGATGTGTGTAGTATCTACCTGACTGCTTCTAAAAGCTGCTGCTTGTTGTATAGTGAATATTCCTGTGATCGATCAGTCAACTTCTCCATCTCCATATGTGTGTGTGTGTGTGTGTGTGTAATGCCACGTAACCTTTATTTTTTTTTAATTTAAAAAAGCTAATGCATCGTATCACTCTGATTTGGGCAATTAGTTTTTTGACTATGTGGAATGGAGTGGGAGAGAAATATGCTCTCAGGCAGGATTGTGATATTACTAATTACTCACCAAGACTGGGTAAGACCATTTTTGTAGGCAAAGGTTTGGCTCATTTAAAATTCCTTTGTTTTCATTTTTAGAAGAACTAAAATGGAAGAAAATCAAAAAGATGAAGAACAAAAGAAGCTTCCTATAACAAGACAGATTCCTTTGCCAGCACATTTAAAAGTCCCAATGGTGCCAAGTGCCAAACAGGTGGGGAGGGGGCTACCAACTGCACAGTATACGACGCGGGAAGAGGCGGGAACTGTACGTCAGACAGCACTTTCCAGGTGAACAACAAGTTCCAGAGCACTTCAATCCTGACTTCCCTGCCTCACCAGTTAACACTGGGGCATGGAAAGTTACCCCACTGCGCGATGGGGTGTGAGATAGACTGGAATCGATCGGAGCTGATCAGACCACGCTCCACCACAGGACCTGGAGTAGACAGACTGCGATGGTCAGACAGACGGCCGCTTTCGGCAGGGGGCAGGACAGCAGCAGCAGGTGGAGTCAGTGACCACTGACGGCAATGATGAAAGGACGGGAAGGCTTTGACTGTGCTCTGGAAATCACAAGTGTGATGCACCTCACACAGGCACTCTTGAGACCCAGGCACAGAATGCGGCAGCAGAGAAGGCAGATTGTGAGGGCGCAGGCTCACTGCTGGAAGGCGAGGTGATGTCTTCAACACAGTGCGCCGAGGGTCAGCACCCCAGCACCCTGTCCTGGGGGCAGCAGAGCGTGCACAGGGACTGGCCAGAGGGAAACGGGGCATCAAACAAGAAGCTGTAGTCATTTTTCAAGACTGTCGCAACAAAGTGCCACGAACGGGGTGGTTTAAAACCACAGAAATCTATTTTTATTGGCACAGGTTTGTAACACATAATAATCATCTTCACTTTGGGGAACTGGCAGAGACGCCCATCACATCTTGATTCGTAGCACTCCTCTTCCCCACCTTCACTTCATTCTCCTCCCTTCCCAAGATTTCATTCCCATTTCCAAAAGTCTACCTTCCAGCTTCCTCCCATTCTTTAAATTATTTATATTTTGTGGCTCTCCTATTAGAAAAACCATACAAGATTTAAACTTTTTGTCTGATTTATTTCATTTAGCACTGTAGTCTCAAGATTCATCCATTTTCCTACAAATGACTCCAATTTGTGCTTCTCGGAGATTGAGTGGCACTGCTCACGCACACACAGGCCACTTCCATACTTGTGTTGCTATAAACATGGGTGAGCGTGAATCGCTATCATGCGGTGACTTTAACTCTTTGGGGAAGATACCCAGAAGAGGTACAGCGGGGTCAAAAGGAATTCCTAGTTTTAGTTTACATTCTCATCAACAGCGTAGAAGGGCTCTTTCTCCTCGCATCCTCACCAGGTTTTGCTGTTTTGAGTCCTTGATGCTAGGGATTCCTACAGGAGTACGGTGGATCTCAGTGAATGGAAATTGATTCTGTCACAGTCCTGGAGACCGGAAGTCTGAGCTCCATCTAGCGTCGAGGTTAGTTTGTTCTGGGGACTCTGAGGGACGATCTGCTTCACAGCTGCCTCTCAGCATTAGGTGCCTGCTGGCTGCCCTTGGCACTGCTTGTCCTGCTGTGGCTTCATGCCAGTGTGCCTCTGTCACCAGCCACCTTCTCCTGAGATACTATGCGCTGCCACTTTTCCTTCTTATAAAGATACTTGCAGGAGCCAAGCCTGTTTAGTGCACCCTTCTCTTATTTTAATACATCTCCAAAGTCCCTGTATTAATCAAAACTTTCCAGAGAAAGAGAACCAATAGGACATAAAATTTATCAGAAGGAACTGGCTCACAAAATCATTGAGGCAAAGAAGTTCCAAAATCTACAACTGGCAAGCTGGAGACACAGGAGAGCCAACATGCACTTTTGCCTAAATCTGACAGCCTCGATGCAGAAAAGGCAATGGGGTGAGGGAGCAGCCCTGAGACCCTAGAGGGGCTGATGCTTCAGTTCAAGTTCAAAGCCGAGACATGGCCATGGGCCCAGCTCAAAGCAGTGAGGCAAAGGAGATTCCTTTGATTTGTGTTCTATTCAATAATTAAACCCTATTCCTGGTGATTCTTAGCTTTACTTGATGGTGGTGACACCCATGTTGCTTGCAGGCCACCCGTATTAAGAAAGCCAATCTTCTTTACACAGGATATGCCAACAGTCCAGTAAATCTTTGTATGACAGAATTGTTATGGCAAACACACATCACACTATTCCTCCTCAGTATACCTCTCCTCTTGTTGAACACACATATATTCCTCTGTTCTTAGCACTTTCTGAAACAGTTCTGGATGTTCTCTTTCACCAGGAGCTTTAGTCACCCTGTTGTGGCTGTCTCTATGTACTAAATCAATCCAAAATGGTTTCCTTTCGTGGTCTTCTTCACTTTGCAGGGAACCAGAAGTCTCAGTGCTAGATACAGTGACGTTGTGGGAGGTACACTATTCAACCCAGCACAGTTATCAAAGAAGATCCAGGCTTCGTGGGACTGTATGGAAATAGCTGTTCTGGTCTCTAGCAGGATTGAACGGGTCAGTTATAGCCATATGATACAGGAAAGCTGCGTTTCTGGAGATGATGATAGAATCCAAGGAATGGAGATTCCAGTGCTGTGGTTTTCAGGGAGTGATCTCCACGGTCAGTTCATGTGGTTGACCTGAGCACATCCCAGCTCCCACTCACGGGTCCTATTGAATTCAAATACAGTACCTGCTTTCCTTGCCAAGGTCCTGGTCCAACCCGGAAAATGCACTGCCCCTTACTTCTCATCTATCTTCATGAGACCACTTCTGCACTGAGCTACCTCTTTCAAGCTGAAAATGCCAGATTGGAGACGGATTTCAGAACCACCATTTTGGTAGAATCCCAGTTTTGAGTATGTGAGGAAACTGAGGTTGGACATTCAGGTACAGCCAGAAATGTCAATAACCTCTCATAACCAAGCTTGAGTGGATTTTCTTAGGTTATTTGGTAGATTATAGGATACCTCTCACACCCTAGAAACTTTGTACTTTAAGAGAGAATTAAATAGAAGTTTTCAAGATAGATCAAGGAAGGGAATGCAAAAAGTATCTGGTAAACAACTTTGACAAGGTGAGTAGTGTCACCACCATCAAGTAAAGCTAAGAGTTATCCAGAAGAGGGTTTAATTATTGCCCAAAGGTATGAATTTTGGGACAAGTGGAGATAATATTGTGAGGGGAAGCTGATACAGACATTATGAGCAAAGATCTCTGAGAAACCAAACTCACATTATTCAGAAAAATCTCAAAACTGGAATGATCAAGTCCACTCACTAAGCTAAACCAGGTAAAGCTGGAGTCATCAGAGGGACTCAAGCATCCCCGAGAGGCTATTTCTGTAGCAGGATGGAGAAATCCTCAACTGAGAGGTAAGAACCTGAAACTCCAGGAAGGGGGAGCTCTCCTTTTTGTCAACTAGATGTGCACTTTCTGCTAATCCACGCACCCTCTGCATATCTATCCTGTGCAAAATCACAACAAAACCACCCATTTTTCCCTTGGAGTTTAATTTTCCTTTAGCAACCTAGATGCATACATTACTGCTGGGGAAACAAAACAAAACAGAAAGGATGAGGAAACAAAAAAAAAAAAAACCAAGGCCTATTTTTAAGATAGCACACGGGACCAGGTATGGTAGCACAAGCCTGTAACCCCATTTACTTAAGAGTCTGAAGTAGGAGGATCTCCAGTTTGAGTTCAATCTGAGCAGCTTACCGAGACTTTGTCTCAAAATGTAAAGTACTGGTAATTTCATGGCAAGGTGCTCTTGGGTTCGACTCCTAGTACCAGAGAACAAAATAGGTTGTAGGCATAGCTGGATGTTACCTGAAATCAGGATTTCATCAAGATACTATCACTGTACCCCTCTCTCTTCCATCTGGATGTCTCTCCTGATCTCATGACCTCCAGCATGCCTTTCTCTGAAAATGTTCAGCACAGTTAGAAATAGTCACCACGTGACAACAGCACTTCTTCCAGTAGCCCTGCAGTGGGCGAACTAGGAAAGGGAAACCAAGTCCGATCTAGAGGTAAGTCCAGGGGAGACTAGTACTGGGGACCCCTGATACCTCTTCTGGGCTGTTTCCACACACCAGGCTCAGCTACAGCGCACGAGAAGACGTGCTCATTGCAGCCTCTGTGACTTAGGGGCGGGCAAGCTCCCGGGATGGCTTTTCACCCCGCCTCTGAGCAGGGCAGATGAGCCAGGAAGTGGGCGCGGCTGCGAAGTTGTTAGGACCAGCAGGGCGGGAACTCAGGCTCCTTCTGTATCTCAGGGCGGCAGGGCGCGAGGAGTCGGGTCTGGCTTCATCACTTAATTAACTGAGCGCGGCACCGCCTGGGCCGCTGCCTACCAGACACTGGCAACTGCAAGGCTTTCTTGGCTTTTCATTCTGTGAAAGGCTTATTCATCCCAGCTCCTGCAGCCCCAGGGGAGATGGATAAGAAGGAAAGCAAGAGGTGGACGGGGATGCTCGACACAGGGCTCTGCATTGTGTTCCCCTGGTTTCCATGACTCACAGCCCTGCTGAGGTTCCCGGGCAGCCTTTCAATTCCGTCATTACTCACCGAGGTGCTAAAGTCCGCACTCTGTTCCTCACCGCCTCCTTCGTTGAAAGCGCTTTTTGTCATGTATTTTTTATTTAAGTGAAAGAGAGGAAAAGAAAAAGAGCGAGAGAGAAGGAAAAAGAACAAATCCAGTGGATGAAGAAACGAAAGTGAGTCCCTGGGGCTGGAAGAAGACACCGCCAACTCATCAAAGACTTCGCGGGACTGGCAAAGTGGGGAGCACCGTGGCACACAGCGCTGAGAACGCACACGGGAGCCTGCGCGGGGAGAGGCGCGCAGCCTCGGAGAAGCGCTGTTCTTCGCTCACTGGCGTCCAGGGTCTTTGGAGCGTTCCTGAAAGCAGCTTGGAATGGCTGTCACAGATGAAAATTTACTAAACTGCAAAGGCGGGAGCCATATATTTTTAGGTTTTCCTCTGTTGCGTGAAATGCTAATGTAGTTCTGGGCCTTTGAGCGGAAGGACAGGGAATGAATGCCATCCAAACTGCCAGGGCGTTGCTGGTTTTGTAAAGTGATGGGGCAAGAAGGTGGGTGATGCTTGGTGTCCTCTGACCAGACACCCAGTGGGACCCGTGAGGGAGTGAGCCCCTCCCCAGGGCAACAAGTCCCATCCTTGGACCTCACCATCCAGTCCACCCTCCCCACACTTCTCCCCTCTCCTTGCTTCTCCTGCCCTGGCAGCCTGGGGAGCAGAAAGACTGGGGTGCTTCTCCAAGCACCTCCTTCAAATACCAGCTACATTCATCTCAAGGTTCCAGCCACTTGGGTCATCTCCTGGCATGATAAGGACACAGGAGACGGGGAGCTGAGAGGAGAATTGAGGCCTGTTTAATGAAAGGCCCCTGCTCATTTTTCATTTAATGTCACCTGCCAAGAGGGAGAAAGCAAATAGACTTCAGTCCTCCAACTGCGCCTTTCTGTCCCCCTCTTCACTGTGTCCTTTCAGCTTCTCCTCCCCACCCAGCCAGGAGGCAACAGCATTGTTCAGCAAGGGTTCCCAGTTAAGGAGCCGAAAGGAGCTGAGGTCTTGCTGTTTTTAAGGGTTGATGACTGTCAGAGCTTTTCACTGTGTCCTTGGCTCTGGGAGAGGGAGGGGAGAATGCAGAGGGAATTATCTCCTCGCAATTGACCAACAGTAATAAGCCATCTGGTTAAAGGTTCATGAATAAGAGATTGTATATAATCTCTGGGCCATGAATTATGCACAGGCTGTGGACAGAAGAGAGATCCGAGGCTTCCCCCTTGATTCACCTCTCCGATTTCACCTTTGCTCCTCACATCCCTGGAAGGCAGCTTCTATCACATCTGCTTAAATCTGTTGGAAAGGAGTTGGGCCAGAAATGGAAGACGGCTAAGATCAAACATCCTTGACTTTGGTTAACTTGTATAGTCCTTAAAATTCCTTTCCCTTGATACTAATTTCAAATTACCTAAACTAATTTCCATTTCAAAACTCCCAACTGAAACTTTGCGTGGCAAAATATGGAAAATGGCAAAGCAGCCAGTTAAAAAAAGAAGCAGGCAGAGAAAGAGAGGAAAATGGAAATGTCTTAGGTGATGATTAGTAAATGCCTTGGATGAGTTTCCTGGTTTGGAGTAACATTCAGCTGCCACCTCAGAGAGCACTATTTCTAAATCCCTTGCTGTGTCTCAGAGACACGGTACTCTGCGAGCCCCATCACTTCAGAAAGACTGGGTTCTGGCCCCTTCTCCATTCAACCCTGGGTACTAAGTTGAGCATCTCGGTAGTAGACAGAAGCTGAGCATAGCTTTGTGCCTGCCTCTTCTTGCACAAGCCCATGATGCACACGACTGGGAGCTGGTTCAGACTACGTCACTAGCACAGGCTCTTTTGAGCAAGATTTATTTATATCCTCAAGGCCCTCGGGAAACCAGGTTGTAGGTTACCACCCATGGGACCAAGATGTCATAGACAGCTTTCTTCTACTACTGCTTTTCTCCATAAATAGGGTCACGACAGAGACACAAATGACTGTTAAGTTGTCACAGTGTTAAAATATTTTAGCACTATAAGTGATTCCAGGGATCAGTTTATCCTCTCCTGCATCTAGGTAGTACTATCATTACATAATAGTAATTTTAAAAACCTGTCTATATTTTTTAAACAAGATAAGGGAGGGGCTTTAGTATTTTTAAGGATCTAATATGTGCCAAGAACTACATTGGGTTTTTGGTCTGGTCAGTAAAATGGGGATGATTGTAGAAGAGAGGGAACTGAATTCTGGGAGCCAAATGATTTGCCCTGCCCCCACAGCTGGAGAGCATCACTGTGTGGAACCTGGTTTGTGGGTACTTTCTGAAATGCCACCTCCTCTGTCACAAAGGCACCTCATGTTTATTGGAAGCCTGCGATCCTCGCTGTCTCATGATCAAAAACCAAGCAATACCTCATCTATACCCTCTCCACTGCAGAGTAAGTATACCCCACTTCTCTTTTTCTTCTGATTTATTTCTTATACAGCCGTAAAAATGAAATGACATTTCAACCTTTAGGCAAATTGCCATTTGATTACTTTAGAACTATTTGAGACCTAATATCTCCTCATTATAGGCATCAGCGAAGACTGCATTAGGATTATGACATGAATGTGTAAGGATAAGCATAAAGGGAGAAGGAATTCTGCAGCACTGCCCACAAGAGGCTGTTCTCTAGCTGAAGAGTACCTTTTCATGAATTGAGGAACAATGAGCTACACTAGCCATACCCCACACCATAATCCACCGCTGTCTCCCAAGGGCTCCCTATTACAGATTGAATATTAGGGGGGTTTGCTCAAAGCCTCCCATTATCAAATAGTGTTAGGGGAGTGAGTATGTAATGAGGAAATTGGCAGGCATCCCAGGGTGATCTGATGGGCTGGGATTCAGAATGCTAAGCCACCATTCAAAAAATGCAAGTAATTAAAATTAATTAAAAATCATTAAACAAACCTTCACTTTTGCAATTTCAAGGTACACCCCGAGTCACCAGAGCTCATAAGGAATGTGCGTGCTGTCACATCTTTGTGAAGTATTTCCATGACCTGAGCATCAACTGCAAGACCGTGCTGGAGGAAGCAGCAAGATGAGTCAAATCCCTGTTTTTAAAAATGGATTTATAAGTACATGCTCCATGTATGGATTCCAGGCTTGCATGGCACTGATGGATCCACTCACTCTCTGATCGTCCCTCAGCAATGTTTGTTCTCTTACTCTGGGGTGTTTAGCATTCCCCAGGGGCCTGCTTCTTCCGCAGCTCATAAAGTATCAGATCTCACTTGCAGTTGCTTATGATCCAGTTTGAATGGATGGGGGTGGGAGGGTGAACAGACAAGAGGCTAAGAACAACACAAACAAAATAGTGAGCAGGGATGTATCATCCACTCCCTGAACACATGTTATTGTGCACCAAGACACGAGATTCTGCCAGGGGTGTGGGAAGGAGTCTTTGTTTTTGATGCCTGTGACCTGAGAGATACAGACAGAACTGACTGAGGGAGAAGGAGCACCACTCTCTCAGAATTAAGTATGAGCATGATGTGTTTCAGGGGACTGAGGAGAGCAAAGACACATAGAGGGGGCCCATGAAAAGAAATATTCCCAGCCACCCTGTGAAGGGAGAGACGAGGTCTAAAATTTAAGGAAAACCTTTAAAATCAGGAAATTCTCTCAAAGATCACTTCTAAGAGAATTGGGATTCAACATCACAGAGCTTTTTAGGCAAGAATTAATCTCTGCAGGTCATTCCCTCTTTCTGAGGGCCACAAGTATGTAAAAAAAATTAATGATACGATTTCTACATCACCTTTTTGTAGAGGTGTCACCCCACTTGCAGTGCTGAAAACAGGTGGACCACACAAGGATGCTCTTTATTGAGATTGGAAAAACTGAAGTTTCTGGAAATCAGACCATAATTTGTGTTGCAAAACACAAGAAAAATGATTCTGGATGGCGGACCTAGAGGTAGCAGCATACAGAGCCTCTCTGAGAGAAACAGCTCAAATGCCAGAATAGAACACCCTGGAGAGACCCAAACAGAGGGAGATGGATTCTCTCAACCCAGGAAGAAACTGAAGTCAAAGAAACTGCTCAAATATGAGGTCCTGGGGCTACCATTAGAGAAGCTAAGATCAGTGAGCACTGTGCTCTCACCGAGCAGCCTGACTTCATGCCTGAGATAGACTTGAGTGACCGAACCTGCGCTGATGCAACTGGCTTGAGCAGCCCTGAGCATGGAGCTGAACAGCTCTGCATGTGACCCACCCAGAGGCACCTTGTATTCGCCCTGCAGCCGCACTGAGGTCAGAGTTTGGGGAACCCCGCAGTTCTCAGGGACCGGCATCAACACTCGGTGAGTGATGGAAATGGGACCCTCCCGCGGGAAAGGGGTAACCAGCTGGACGACATATTGGAGTTGGGCGGAAAAGTCCTAACTCTGTAAGGAAGCGGCTTCAGTTGGTTGTTCCTCTCGCAGAGCGGATTGATGGGATCTGCTTGGACTAGGCTGGGACCCAGTGGGTTGTCACAAATCAATTAATTCACTGAGAGCAGCGTACACTGACACAGTGAAGGCCTGTGAAGGTTGACTGGCCTGGAGGGGAGGAGCCAGCGTATACTGCCCTTGCTTGCACTTCACTCTCTGATAGCAGATGGCAGAGGGCAGAAGCCCCTCGCCTGCGTGCCCCAGAAGAACCCTAAACAATAAGAAAAGGGGCTGGGAATTACACTATACACTTGTATAGAAGGAACCAAAAACATGACAAGAGAGAGAAATAAGAAAAAGCCCCCAGCCCCAAACCCTGAAAATATTGATCCAGGAGAGGTAAATATAAAAGAGATTGAGGGCAGCAAACATGCAACATCAAACACAGCATCAGCAGACATAAAGAGATATCTTCGGGACCTCATAAATGAGATCGAAACTGAAATATTAATTCAAGTTAAACAAGAGATAAGTAGATTAATAAAAGAAAGGCTGGGCATCTGTCAAGAAGACACAGACAGAAGAATGGACGAACACAAAAGGAAAGAAATGTTCAATGAATATAAAGCAAACCTAGAATTCATGAAGCAGTTTCAAAGAGATTACCAGGAAATTAAAGACTCCATAGAAAGTTGGAAAAACTGCTGGAAAGAAACTAAAGATAGACTATCAAAAATTGAACATAGGTTTGCAATCTGTGATCATGACAGGGAAGATCTCTTAAAAATAACAAGGGAGCAGGCAGTAACAATTGGAAGGTTAGAGGACAACAAGAGGATCTATAACTTAAGAATAAAGCATGTGAATGAAGAAGCAGGAGTCAAAACAGAAGAACTGTAAAGGCTATTCACAGAAATTATTAAGGAAAACTTCCAAAACATAGAAAAAGGAAATGATATGCAGACATATGAAGCATACAGAACTCCAGCCACCTACAACCAAAACAGAGCTACACCCAGACACATAATAATTAAGATCCCAGAAATGCAGTATAAGAACAGAATATTAAAAGCCATCAGAGAAAAGAAGCAGACCACCTATAAAGGAAACCCCATCAAAATCATGGCAGACTTCTCAACACAGACCATCAAGTCAAAAAGAGCTTCAAGTGAAATAACTCAAGCCCTGAAGGAGAGCAACCTCCAGCCCAGATTGATGTATCCTGCAAAACTCTCTCTAGAAATCAATGGAGAAACAAGATGCTTCCATGACAAAGAGGAACTGGGAAAATTTGTGACCACCAATCCAACCCTACAAAAAATACTAAAGGACATTTTAGAGAGAGAGAAAAAGAATACGAGCATTTCAGGAACAGTGGCAGAGAGGCCTCAGTGAATGGGGTAGACAGTGGAGTGTAAGAGAAAAATAGACAACCAATGGCAGAAAAATAGACTAGCAGAAATGAGGCAGAGAAGATTGGCTGTAATCTCTCTAGTGTAGAGGGCCTCAAAATACTAACAGAGAGAAACACAGGCAGAGTAGATCAGGAGATAGGGTCCATTGAGATGTTCTACATAAGGAGGCAGTGGGACCCAAAATAAACAGTGCACACTATGGGAGTGAAAGGGGAGGAATTGTCTAAAAAAGGAAGGCAGAGGATATTGTTAATGGGGTAACAAGATTTAAAATCCATATTATTCTCATCACTCTGCGTGGATGGATTACATGCTGTTCCAGTTTGTCTACTTACACTAGACTTGAGGACATGGTCAGCTATCCCAAAAATAAGAGGACATATTATGGTAATCATCCTCAATTTCCTATCATCTTAATCTGAAGCCATATATAACTTATACTGTCTTATTATGACTGATCTTATTTGAATCTGGTTTGTTAGATTGCAATTTTGTATTGACTGATTTTATTGAAATCTGTTATGATTGATAGCATCAAGTCTAAGAGTATAGGCAACTACACTGAAGATGACAAGATTCATTAAGATACTCACTCTGGTTTGATTATTGCCTGCTTTTGAAGTCTTATAATATCTCCAATGTTTCATTTTTATTAATGTTGTTGTACACTGCTGAGACATCATGTTAACCATTGTAGATCACCTTGTATTGTGGTTTTATATGACTTTTTGCTTCATGCTTTTCTAGGAATTGTTTTGTTTTGTCTTGCTTTGTTTTGTTTTTACCTCTAATACAGAAAGGATAGATATACATTTAGAGACTCATGCATGTGTAGAGCTTATAAATAGTTCATGAGAACCAACTGTATAATGCATGTTGAAATGAACGACTTAGAAGAAAAAGAGACACTACAGTACCCAGTGCTGAATCCATAATGTCATGATGTGAAATCCAGCAATACTATCATTCTTTGTTCAAAGTGATTTTAGCTTGTTTTCTTTTGTTTAAGTTCAACACACATGAAGGTATGGACAGCTGTTTTGAGGAGAATGAGAGACACTATGACAGCCATTCTGAGGTTCCCTATTGTCTGGTCTTAAACACCTGAAACACCTTCCTCATCCTGTTCAGATCAGTTCCATACTATGTTATTTCATGTGAATTCCTTGTATGTGTCAATATGGACAACTATTTGGAAGAAAACAAGAGTCAATATGATAGAGAGTGAATATCTCCGATTGTCTAGCTTTGAAATTTATGTCTCTTACATTGCTTTCTTGTGGCCTGCTTTGTTTTGTTTTGTTGCGTTTAATTTTACCCTTTTGATATAATTGCATGTATGTTTGAGTGTGTAAGATGGATGACCATATTGCTGTTTTTATCAGATCATGGAGCAGAACTGTTAACAGTTTCACTATTTGAATGTCTACTTTGCATGTTTTAATTTTGTAATTTGAACAACTATTTCTAAGATGTCAGTGTGTAATTTTCAAGGAATGATTTCTTAGTGTTTTTTTTTTGTTCTTTTCCTTTTTTCCTTAGAATTCTGTATTGTTGCTACACTTTATTCTGTTTTGTTTGGTTTGTTTTTTTTTCTCTTTAAATAAAATTTAAAAAGAAAAAAATGATTCTGAAGAAGAATGAAAGTAAAGAATAGGAGCAACTGAAATTATGGCGACTTGTGAAACTTGAAGCACCATTCATTTCTACCTGGACAAGTGGCTCCTACATATTACTGCTTTCTTTTTAACAAATACTTCTAGCAAATTACAAAGTAATGTGTAAAATAAAGAAATGGAGAGAGAGAGAGAGAGAGAGAGAGAGAGAGAGAGAGAGAGAGAGAGAGAGAGAGAGAGAAGAGACCAAGTGGGACAGGCCCAGGTTGAAAGAGAACATGGCAGCAGACAGGACCAGCGGTCCCCTTTCCATAGTGGGGAATTATGAAGTTGTCTCCAGAAGCCCCAGAGATGAGGACTTCAGTCTTGTTTGGAAGGTTTTTCCCAGATGCTAGCATTAGATAAACCAAAGGAAGGCTGAAATTGGGGGTGCTTCCTTCCACATAAGGAGAATATTCTGACAATTAACGCTGACCATCAGTGAGGAAATGACATGCTTCTGTAACACTGCAGATCAAAACATAAGTAAAAGGCTGCTGGCAGGAATGCAGAAGTCTGCTCTGCATAAAAGAAGAAAAATGTTGACATTCCACCAAATCCATTCACGTTCTAGGACTCTGTCAAGATTGAAGTTATATTTCAGCTAGTGCAGATCTAAGAATTGAACCCAAGTCTTAGCCTTTATAGCTAGAAATGTGAGGAACAAGACTTAGGTCAGCAGCAAGAAGAGTTTTGGACAGAGGGCTTTTTGCAAAAGCAAAGCGAAGAATGAAACACCTGTCCCTCTCCCTTGATTGTGTGCTCGGCAGAGTCCTGCTGCCCTGGGCTCTTACTCTAGGGATGAAAGCTGGTTCTCATAAACCTCTCCTGCGTGGGGGATGGGCAGGGGACAGGATCTCAGCTTTCAGATGAAATTTATCCTTCTGCACTCTGTGGGCCATCTCCTTTTCTAATAGGAAATTCAACTTATTTTAACATGATTATGGGTTCATTTGTTATGGGTTGAGTTATGTTTTGGCATAAATGGTTTGTTGGTAGTCCTCAGCCCCTGTAATTTAACCTACTGCCTTTCTTGGAAATCAGGTCACTGAAGACGTAATTAATTAAGATGAGAACATTCTGCATTAAGGTGGGTACGAACCCATATGACAGTGTGCTTATCAGGAGGCCATCGGGTATGAGAAACCTGTCCTTTGAAGAGGAAGGAGTGTGCTGGGGCATCCACAAGCCAAGGGACAGCGCGTATTGCAGTGAAACCAGGAGCTAGGAAGGGGCAGGGAATGATTCTCCTATAGTTTTCCGGGGTGCCCTGTGGGCACATTGACCTTGCACTTCTGCCTTTCAGAACTGTGAGACTATGAATTTCTGGCCTTGCTTCACACAAAGAGTCACCTGTTTACTATTCGAGTCAAGGACGAGGGCAGAGGATGGGTAGGAACTTGGCAGGGGCTTAGCCCTGCCTGGCATTTCACCTCCTGTGTCATAACTGCCCAAATCTTGTGAGTGTTGGTAAATTAGAGAGCGGGAATGAGTTGAGCAGATGTGGGCATGAATTCCAAGCTGGTCTGATTGACCTTTGCTTTGGAATTTAGTTTAGCTATGTATAAAATAGGGCCAAACTCAAATTTTCCCTTTTCTCATGGTCCCTGCTTAAGGTAAAGAAGATTAAAAACTGTGAGCAGGAGCTTTTGGCAGGAGTAGAGGGATGTAATGCAGGATGAGCAGCAGATGCCACAGACCAGGGCTTCCCTCAGGAAGGGCAGGAAACCAGCACTGGACAGAAGGATAGGCGGGGAAAACCCAAAGGATCTGAATCAAGGGAGTAGCTAATAAGGCAGACAGGATGCACCCAGCAGGCGGGGGCCTCGGTCAGAGGTCAGTATGTGGTGCACGCCAAGAGGGGCAGGCAAGGTGGAATCTGTGAACCCGTCCAGGCCAGCTGAGAGGTTGCCGTCTCTGCACAGGCTTGGTCCTGGACTGGGTGCGAGTACAGACAGACACAAGAAAGACAGACAGAGCATCCTGAGGCCAAGGTAGAGAGGCTACATCCACAACAACTGCAGGAAAGCACTTGAGGTCCTCTAAGAGAAAGCTGGGTTCAATCTGTGCCGGCAGACAGAACGGTTTACCTTCTGCCTGGGTCTCAGCAGGCTTTCTCGGTGTGCATCGATGAGGCCAGCACACCGTGCATTTTAATTCGATGAGATTAAGATGTTCAAAATCCATATCCAATGGGAGCGTAATGCAGAGAGTAGTTTCTGCAGTCATAATTATTCTTCAGGGTAAGGCAAGTTCTGAGTGCTAGTGCCCGGCACATGGATCTCAGCTAGTTTTATATTGAACTGTACTGTTTGTTTTAGAACAATAAACATCAACCCTTCCATATTTCAAAAACACCAAAATTCTGCTTCATTTTGGAAACAGCCTGAAATTCACTGTCTTTCTGTGTTATTTTCTCACTAGATTTTGACCTACTCATTTCTAACCCTAAGTGTCAAGTTTTTCAATCTCTAGAGTAGAAGCGTTGTGCCAAGTGTCAGTCCAATGAAGGCTGAGGCTAACCCGCCCCAGGAGGGGCTCACTCCACCAGCCCTGCTGCTTGTGTGGCTGCTATTGATGAAGGGGAGATCTGAAGACCCAGAGTGAGTACCACAGCTGTGAAAGTGGGGTGTGGCAGCTCCCCAGCGGGTTCAGTAAAGGGTCACACTCCACCAGGAGTGTGGGGGTTGTATAATCTGTTGGGGATGCTGGGGATTATATAATGAGTTGGTAGGAATTTATTTAATGTAGTCGAGAGACAATAAAATGATTGCCAGTAGTGGGAACCAACCTTCCCAGAGGTGTAAAGAAACAAGGCCTGCCTTCGTAGGGTTGCATCTCTTATTTGTAGCACATGCTACACTTTTGGATGGAGGGATGTATTTTTTCTGTTAGAAAAAAATCTGTAAATTGTAGTCAGCACAATTGCTTTACCTGCAGCTAAGATGTGCTTAGCAGACATGGTACCTGTTTGTTACTGAGCACCACTGGACATTAAATGCTCCCCAAGTGCTATCTCAGAGGACCATCTGAGCCCCTGTGGTGTGGTGTTAGCATCTATCTCCAAATGAGATGAGGAATAAAAGCCTCTGTGGTCATCACACACCTAAGGCCATGAACTTAATAAGAACCACAACTAGACCTGGAAATCAAGACTGGTCTACCTGGGAGAAGATTTCTAATGGTGGCATTTGAACCTAGTTGTGAATAAAACAGGAAGTAGTTTCTGACCAAAAGTCTCTGCTTGTGGGAACAAATCAGTGGGGAAAATCTCGAAGAAAAAGCAGCAGTATGGACAGAGCATCCCCTCTGCTGTGGACCCTTGACATCCTTTTCACTCCCGAAACACACTGGACTGATTTAACACTCAGTAGCGGTGCGCTCTTCCACTGCTCTACACTGTCTCTCAGCAAGAAGTGCTCTGTGGGTTGTCTTGTTTTGTTGGTCCTAGATGCTGGGGGTTTTTGTTTGTTTGTTTGTTTGTTTTGTTTTTACCAGGAATCAAACTCAGGACCTCGTGCTTGCCAGGCAGGCACTTGTGCCACTGAGTCATAATCCCAGCCTGGTTGTCTCCTTTTGACTTCTTTCATCTATTTCTCCCTCTGCCCACGTCCATGTTCTTCCCAGGAAGTTGGACCCAACAAGGACATCAGGTGATGACTTCATGGAAATTTTGCTGCTGACTTTTGAGGCTCAAGTTGTGGTTCTTATTAAGTTTATGGCCTTGGGTGTGTGATGACCACAGAGGCTTTTATTCCTCATCTCATTTGGAGATAGGTTCTGGGTTGAGCTCTTTATGTGGATTTTCTCATTTAATCTTCAAAATACCATGAATAAAATGACATTTTATCTCCATCTTATAGATAAGACCATTGCACCATATTTTTTCCTCTCTGTCTTTTATCTCCCTATTACATTAAAATATTTCCCTTAGACTAAGGAATTACTACCTGAGAAGGAACACAGCTCCTCCTGAAAGTAAAAATGTGGACACAGAGATGATTCCTCTTCCATCCACCCTGCCATCCAGCCCAAAGGTGCTTCCTTTTGTCTGCAGTTATCCTACCGATAGTTCACCGCAACCCAGTGCCAGCACACAGGCAGGGGAGCTGAGATTATTCAGATTCTCGTAGCACAGCGGATAATGAATAAAACACACCAGGGTGTAGTGGTTGCCATGTCGTTACTGCCTTTATTAAGGTGCTGATCTACAAGCAGCTCCACCTCCAGCCCTGTCCTGCCCCAGTTGGCGTGTGTTTAGAAGAGGATCATGACAAGTCCACGTAAAGAAGATGAAAGAGGACCTGGAGCAGGGGACAATGGGCTGGCTAACGTGCAGGAATAAACTTTACAGCGCAGGGCAGGGTCACCATAAACCTCCTCCACACTGTGCAGCACAGGTTCTGCGGGAAGCAAGATACCTTGGCTGCTGGCTCTGCTCAGGATCCTCCAGGGAACTCTAGTCTGCACACACACACACACACACACACACACATGCACACACCGTTTGTTGTGGCTTATATCTAGATGCCTCCACCCAAAGCCTTATATACCCATTGGTGAGGCTTTTTAGAGGTGGCTGGATCTAGGGTTTGTGAATATAGATTAAAGTTCTGATAACTACATTAGTCCACTAATTGGTTTAGCATGGCTCTGGTATGGATAACAGGAAGGCCCCCCTGGGTGTGGGCTGCATTCTGGATGGTTAAAAAGGACAGAGTGGCTGAATGCTGCTGTTTGCTGCTTCCTTCCTGTCCTGCCATGGACTGTTTCTCCTCTGTGATGTCCCTCTGTTATACCACCCTGCTTTGGAGTAAGCTGACTATGGTCTGAAGCGTCTACGGACTGTGAGACAAAATCAACCTTTCCTCCTTTAACTTATGGTTGTGGAGTGTTTTGCCCTAACAAAGAGGAAGTGGCTCTGGCTGTGTCTTTCTTTCCACACAATGGCCGTTCCTGAGCTCCACGTCAGCTGTAAACTTTGGCTCTAGGGAGGCAGGGGTGCATTGCTCCTGCAGCGCCTGAGAAGCTGCCTGAAAGCTCTGGAGTGTGGAAACAGGGCTCCCTGAGTATGCCACATACAGATGAGTCCAAGTGGCACATTTTTACACTTCCCAAACAACTTCTAAAGGTTATCCTATGTATGCTTCTATCTCATCTCTGAATCAGTTCAAAAATCATTTCAGATTGAAAATGTCTTCTGTTTGCAAAAATTAGCAAGAATGAAATAATGTCTGAATTTATTTTAATTACTTGGATGTTCAAAAAAAAGTCTCTTCAAGTCTAACTTTAATCACTCATTCTTTAGGAACACAGGGTTCTGCTCTCTTCTGCCTTTGGAAGTGGTGAAGGATATTTCACTGGCATCTTGAAACATTTAGAGGCATTTAGGATTCAATTTAATATAATAAATATTTACTGAGTCCCTGTGTCCCCGACAGGAGATAGAGACTGAGATGGCCAGAGAGTTAATAAGGTTACCTCCTTCTATCAAGAAACAGAATTCCCACATCTCCGATGATGCGGAATGGGATAAATGCTATAGTAAGGCCCTGAGAGTAAGGTCTTGAGTCATCGACGTGACCTAGAACCAGGTAATTCTGTGGTAGAAGCAATGTACTATGGTTTTGTCTTAAACATCCTTAAGACTCAAGTGTTCAGAGCTGAGGCTTTCAGAAGCTGATTAACTCTCTGATGAGATCACTTACTGACAGCATTACCGGGAAAGACAGAAAGCAGAGTTAGGGCTGGGGATTTAGCTCAGTGGCTTAAGCGCCTGCCTGGCAAATGTCAGGTCGTGAGTTCAATCCCCGGTACCAAAAAAAAAAAAAAAAAAAAGAAAGCAGAGTTAGAATCTAGCTGCATGGAGTAGATGGTGGGAGTGCGACATTGCAGGCTGGCTCTGTTCTCCATCTTTCTCTGTGCTCTTTCTCTGTGTTACTCAGCTACCACAAGGTGAGTAGTTTTGCCATGTTTTTCCACCATCGGTTTTCTGCCTCATCTCAAACTCAGAAGCAATAGAGCCAAGTAATCATGGATGGAAACTCCTGAATTGGTGAGCAAAAATGAATTTTTTCTCCACAAGTTGACTTCCTTAGGCCTTTCGTCAGTGACAGAAACTTGACTAATACACAAGGATACCCGAGAGGGCACTTGTGTCTTATCAGAGCCAATAGAACACGCGCAAAGCCACTGTCTGCCAATGGTGGGAAGGAGGCAAGAGGCATGGGCTGTGGCGGCCACTTTGGCTTCTTGTCTCAGTGCTAGTACTGAGTGCTCCACAGATCACATTTTTCCTACGTATCATGAGTTCCTCTCTTCCTCCACTCCTTTACCAAATTGAGGGTTAGTAAATACCTGTGTCCCACAGCCCTGGCTCTGAGGTATTTGCTGGGCATCAAGCAGTAACCAAGACAGAGGAGAAGGCCTGCCACAGTGTGAAAGCACGCATCTCCCTCAGAATTCAGGGGCTAGAATTTAATCCCCAGCATGATGGCATTAGGTGGTGGCACCACTGGGAGATGGTTAGGTCATGGGAAGCTAGTGTCCTCCTCAAAGGGGCCTTCCAGACTTAGCTCTCATTTTCTACACATGAGGACATGGTGAGCAGGCACTGCCGGTTAACCAGAAGCGGGCTGTCACCAGACACCTAGGCAGCTGGCCTTTTGGTCATGGCCTTACTAGCATCCAGAACTGTAAGAAATAAATTTCTATTTTTTACAAATCATCCAGTTTACAGTATTTTGTTGCACCAGTCCAAACGGCCTGAGATACCCACTTTGTGGAGAAGGCAGTGGTATAAGACTAATCAATTAAGAGACCAGCATTGAGCATAATCCATGAAGCAAAATACTGCAGAAAGCAGGCCATAAAGGGTCCTTCAGGACTCACAATGCAGGGGAGGTAATAAACATGATATCCTGGGTCAGCTTAAAATGTTTCCCTACCCCTGCCCCATCCCTTCACTCTCTGACCCCTGATACTGCCTTATATTTCTTCGCAGTAAGTATATGAACCTACGTTCATTAGAAAGTCTATTTTCTGTCTCCCTCACAGGGATGGAAATGCTCTGTGAACAGGGACTTTTCTAACTTAGCACGCTACTCTTGGCGCCTGGAATCATGCCTGGCATATGATAGGAACTTAAACTTCTTTCATGTGACTATTTATTCATCCATCCGTCTATCCATCCATTGACCAACCCATCTCTTTTCTTGTGTTTGTTTATTTATGAAAATATAGGAAAGTTAATTAACTCTTTTTCAAGATCAGGATATATTTATTGGGGAAAGAAAGCTTCTCTCTGAGACAGAAACAGAAGGGGTCCTGAGTAGGTTGCCAGGGACTCTGTCTTTTCTAGGGATTTTTATAAAGCAAACCCAGGAGGTGAGGTGGGTCCAAGGTGAGGGAAACAGGAAATCACAAGATGGGCACGAGATGGGCCAGCACTATGGTTAACCAATAAGTCTACAAGCATAACTGCTCAGGCAGTATTGATTAAATGGGATCAAATAGGGCAACAAACCACTTAGAAGTGGATGTGAAATAGAACAGGAATTTTTCCTGGAGGGGTGGGTCAGTGGCTCTTCTTGGCTCCTTCAAGGTGACTCATACCTACTTAGAATATCAGCCACTGTTGCTCATCCATAGGAAGTCCTTTCATTTTTTGTCTTGTGGTCCTGCCCTCAGCAGTGGCATCTGTGACACCCCCTACAGTTACCATGTATCCCATCTTCTGCACTGGGTCTTTCAAGCACCTAACCTTGTCTGACTGTCTATAGTATTTTTACATAACTTAGTTAAAAAGTTAACTCAAGAGTAATTTATAATTTTAAGATATCTGAGACAGAAGTAAGCATATGAAAAGATGCTAAATAACATCCTTAGCCATTACAGAAGAACATATTGAAAGCACGATGGGAAAGCACTGCCCACCCATCTGTGGGGCTAACATGGGAAAGCTGACCATACTGAGCGCTGGCACAACTGGACTCACAAACACTGCTGTTGGACACGCAAGATGATGCCGCCACTTTGGGAAACAGCTTGGCAGTTACTTAAACAGTTAACCATGTTTAACTTCTAGGTGTTTACCCAAGAGAAGTACAAGCATATGCCCACATGATACATCTAATTATATCCATCCTAAGCTCGTGCATTAGAAACTTATCACCCTTTGCAGCAGTGTCTGTAGGGAAAGACCTCTGCGGAAAAGTTGAGGTCATGAATATCCAACATCAGTCCTTTTGAGTTAGGTCATTGTCATTGTGAAAGACCTCGTGAAGGAGACCAGTCCTTTCTCTTCCATTGGCCTTCAGACCCTGTGAGGACACAGTGTTCCTCCACCCTGGTGGATACAGCATCCAAGAATCCTTCTCAGAAGGAAACAATAACCCTTCCCAGACCCTTGACCTTGGCCTCCAGAATAATGAGAAATAGATTCCATTCTTTATAATTACCCAGCCTCTGGTATTCTGTGGCAGCAGCAAAAATGAGTGAAGACTACCATAATACTTACACAGAACTGTCCATGGCAGTTTTACTTGTAAAAGCCAACAACTGGGGGAAAAAGGAAAGAAAACCAAATGTCTATCTGTAACTATGAATAAAAACTTTAGTGTATCCGCGTAATGAAATACTGCGCAGCAATTAATAGGAACTGGCTACTGAGTGAATGAACCTTAAACAACCCAAGCACAGACTGTATGATTTCCTTCATGGAAAATTCTAGAAAATGAACACCAGCCTGTAGCAGCAGAAGCAGATCAGTGGACGCCTAGGAACTGGGCTGGGAGCACAGCGAGGAGCAGGGAAGGGACACAGAGGAACACAAGGGAAACTTGTAGATATAACATACATATTTTTATCTGGGTTGTTTAACAGGCATATACTTGTGTAAAAAATTCAAATTATAAACTTCAAAAATATGTAGCTTATCCTATGTCAATTAAAAATCATATGCCACATTTAAAAGATTGAAAGAAACTTTAAAATTACATTTTTTGAAATTCCATGGGTGCTGCATGAATACACAAGTCAAGACAGACATTTATGTGACTTAAAGGTTGCACTGTAAGGTAAGGCATCTGCTCCAAGCTGGAAGAGGTGCTGAGAAGAGTAGTAATTGGTGGGTAGTGAGGACTTGGCATGTGTCTGCAGGCTGGCTATGTGCACGCATTATGTTCTAAATGCCCTGAAGCAATTGTGAGATAGCTATTATTACTATTATTCCCATTTTCACGTAACAAAATTAACACTCAGAAAATTTAACAATTTTCCAAACACCTCAGGACCACTAACTGCTGAGAATGAAATTTAAAAATAGGCCCATCGGATGTTTTGTTTTAAATTCTTCAAAATGCAGTCCATAAAAGCATACTTACCTTTTGGAGAAATTGGAGGGGTCAAGGTAGGGAGATTTGGAAGAAGTCGTTGAATCTAATGGTATAATCTTACTAAGCATGAATAAATACTTAATTTGAAAAGTACCTTCACAAAACTAAAGTATAACACAATGACAAGTGCTCTACTGCTCACTCTAGAAACCCCAAAGCCATCTTTTTATCTGTGTCAAGTTTGATCTCTTCTTTCCATCTCTACCTCTGCTACCGCAGCCATCAAGGACCCCTCTTGCCTAGATAATTGCTTGGCCTCCGCCAACCTCCTGTGCCCCTGCTCTCCACAAAGCAGCCTTGGTGATCTTCTAAAACCGAAGTATTAGTGTGCTACTTTCTCCTATAAGGCATCTGGTGGTCTAGGGCAGTAAAATGCAAACTCCTGAGCCTCCTTGACCTCCTTCACTTTTTCAGTCTTGTCATACACTGTGATCCTTAGGCCATCCTTAATTTCACCAATAACCTTTATCTTTCTTAAATACATAAATGGATTCTGCTGTGGTTTGCATGTGTCCTCCCAGAATTAACGTGTTGGCAAGGTGACGGTGGTAGGAGGTGGCTCTTCAGAGGTGACTGGACACAGAGGCATCCTCCCTTGAGAATGAGATTAAGAGCCCTTCTAAAACACTGGAGGGAGGGGGCTTGACCCTCTGCTCTCCCTCCTACGGCCAAGCTGGAGCTTGCTCTGTGGGTGCAGACCCTCCCCAGACAAGGAACATGCTGACGGCTTAATCTTGAATTTCCTAGTCTCTGGAGCTATATGAATTTCTGATATTTACCAATTACCGTGTCTGTGGCATTCTGTTAAAGCAGCACAAAATGGGCTAGCATGGTACATTGGTCAGCTTTCCCATCACCGGGACAAAACATGTGACACAACAACTGCAAAAGGAGCGGATTATTTTCCTGATGGCTTCAGAGGTTCCAGCCCATGGTCAGTTGGCTTCAAGGTGGAACCTCATGGTGGGAGGACGTGACTCCTGCTCACTTCAGGGTGGCCAGGAAGCAGAACACAGAATAACAGAGAGAAAGAGCCAGGACCAGACACAGTCCCCAAGAACATCCATTTCCCACAAAGACACACCCAGAAGAAGGCTTCACTAATCTCCTGGCACCGCTCAATTCAACCAAGTTCACAGTCAGGATTAACTGCCAGAAAAGACTCCTGTCTTATGGCCTCTGCCCCTGAGGCCCCTCCTTCTGAGACGGTCTTCCCACAGTCAGGTATATGGTTCACTCCTTCTCACTCTAGCCCCAGTTCCAAGGTCAGGCCTTCCTTACTACCCAACTGGAAAGTTCTCACACTTGACCTCACAGCTCATCCTTCCATACATTATTAAATTTTGTTATTTTCATAAATGCAAAATAGCATCATGTGTTCATTAGCCCACCCTGATATCTTTGCTGTTTGTTAGAATAGTGCTTTACAGTGCCTAGAACAATGTTGGGTGCACAGTAGGTCCTTAATAAACAGCAAGTGAGTAAAGTGATCACAAGACAGATAAAACGCTCTGTGATGAATGCGACTCCTAGCTTCACCAGCAGGTGTTACAGCCCAGCATCTGATGTGTGCTGCTATCACCGTGTCAGTGGATGGCTGCTATCTACTTCCAACGCAGTTTCTATGCTAATAATTCGTTCCTTCATGTATTGAAGTTTGAAATTTCACATAGTAAAGGACACTGAATGGATAATGGTTGGTAAATACAATGGAACATCAGAAGGATAAAATTTTTTCTGCTTTAGTTGACCCAAACTTGCCCTCTGATTGGTCGCATCGACTCTGTGTGGCCTCGTGGCTGGGCTGAACATTGCTAAGCAACGCCTGTCCTTTGCCTGCATTCTCTTTGAACTTTTCTTCTATGATGATTTGTTTGTGAAATAACCTCAACCTAAATGCTAAACTAGTTGAATATTCACAACTGCTTCTGTGAATCACAAATCATTTGCTTCTTCCGAGCTATTCTGAGGCCAGGGCTCCATAGCATCTCTCTTCGGATTACTGAACCTGCCAACTCTTCCTTCTGGCTGCCAAGAATTAGCAGTATCAATAAATACTCCAAAAAGTCTGCTGTAAATAACCCACGTTTCCACCATTAAAATCAATAAATAAATAATGTCGGTGCGGGGTAGCAGCCTATCTTACTAGGGGGTCTGTCTATCTTTTGTTTTGTTTTGTTAGAATCGGGATTTTTCCATGGCTCTTGACAGTGGAGGGCACGAGGTACGGGGAAGAAAGCTCCCTCAGAAAGTTCATGGGGCAGGAGATAAATGGACTCTGCCTGAATTATGCAGCATTTCCTTTAAAGTCCTTCTTTGGAAGGCCCGTTTCCTAGCTGCAGAGAACTAGACAAGAAACAAAAGAATTTTCTTTTATTCTTTTTCCTTCTTTCTCTTTTTTTTAAACAAACAAACTATTCCCCATCTGTCTCTTTGGAGATGGGTGCCGCTGACAGCACACAGGGAAGAGAAAACCCAAACAATGCAGGGAGCCCTGCCCACGTGCTGCCAGATGCTGGGGAAGAGAACAAAGCCAAAGGGAAAGCGCTGAACGGACACAATGGCCTTGTCTGCTGCCCTTCTCATTCCACAAAGAACTGGACAGGGCAGTGCTGCCCCCCAGCACCCCGCCCTCCTAGGCCCTCCTCCAGCAGCCCACCCCTCCCTGCTGCCTGCTTCCCTCCCCTCTTCCTCCCCAAGCTCCAAGCTGACTGCAGACACACGGTTCAGCTAGTGGTTAATCCCCTGACTCTGCTGCAGCCCTCTGAGGAACTTCACATATGAGGCAGGTTGAGGGGAAAATAAATCAACTTTGTTTGCAGTGATGGAAAATGAGAATGGCAAGGAGAGGGGTGAGAGGCATGAGGTGTCCTTGGAGAGAGACGATGGTATCATCCTCCATCGGGCCTTTTGGACTTGCTTTGACTTAGTCGCAGTGAAAGGCCACCTGCTTCACACAGTGGCCTTGGCAGAGTCTCCTGGGTGGTGACGTGGAGAGGTGTGAAGACCAGAGCTCAGGTGCCGTGGCCACACAGAGGCAGAGTGGGGGTGGGAGAGAATAGTGAGGCGTGGTAGACACACACATGTGAGTGTGTGCCTGTATGTGTGCAAGGAAAACTAGAATCAGACCTTGAACTCAACATGGATTTAAAAAATGTTTGTTGAAAAACTGAAGAATTAAAGAAGTGTTCATGGTACTTTGTGGCTTACAGTTACCAAGCAAAGTGGATTTCTTAAGATCACCGTGCCTAAGGACCACTGTCTCTCATATCCAGCCTAATTCATCTAGTTACATTATGCATCAGTACTGAAGTCTGCATTTCCTACCATAGACACTATTTCCATGCCATGGAAATTTTCTGAGCTTTGTAGGAGACAAACTTGGGCTTGAAATCCGAATCCTCTGTTTAGTAACTAGGACAACTTAGAAAAGTAAGTTCTCTGGTCCTCTGTGTCCTCACCCACAACCTGCAACAATCTGCACATTTCCCAGAGTGGGACTTGTGCCTCTGAGGACGCCTTGTGTGAAAGCGCTTTGCGAGTCGTAGATGTCTGCAGACTGCAGTTCTTACTCCACCCGCTTTTCTCTCTTTGGCCCTTGGACTGACGCAGTGCATCTGGTGAATTCTGTGTTCCGTTATGTGGTTTCCAGGTCACCGTAGTGAGTCATGGGCTTCTGGCTAGGGCCCCTGGAGGGACAGAAGGGACTGTCCTGGGGGAGATGTCTAAGGACGGCCTCTGCAGGGCCCACTGCCAAAAGGTCACCATGCCTTGTTCCAGCTTCAGTATCTGTCAGTTTTTAGTTGTAGGTTTCCATCAGTAATTAAAATAAGCACAACCTGACTTGCTCAGTGTTCACCTGTTTGTGTGTATGTGTACATGTGTGTGTGTGTGTGTGTGCGCACACGTGCGCACATGCATGTGTTCCATATAAAGCTTAAATGAAATGCAGTTGTGAAATGGTACTCGCTCACAAGCCCAGAGCATCAGGAAATCAGACAGCAGAGGCCTAAGAGAGCCAGTGAGCAGCGTTCTTTGTGATCTATCCCTGCAGAGCTTTAGAAGACAAGGACTTGAGAAAGAGCCAGGGCCAAGTACGCCTGGAAGCAGGAAAGGAAGTAGAATGGGGCCTAGACCATCCACAGGCATCCTCTGGACACAATTATAATGGGTAAGAGCAGGAAACAGGAGGAGGTATGCAGAGAAGGACGGGCCAGTTTTATAAACATGACAAAAAATAAAATGTGCCACATAAAGTTCCAAAAAGCATTTTGATGTGTTACTCACATTTGAAGCATGTACTTGCCATGGCTGCAGGGAACCAGTATGTAAGTGACCTGCACTGGGCACCCCTGAGCCCAGGCTTATCTACACGACAAAACTCGTCATAAAAGGACCACAGTGTGTGAAAGTTCTCAGCCTCAGCTGCAGCTCCGCAGGATCCAGGGCTGCGGACTTTCCGAGCCTCATCTGCAGGAACCAAGCTCCCCCGGTTGAAGCCCGTGTGGCTGTCAGGGCTGGAAGGTCACGCGTGCTCAGCCTAGAAAAACACAATCAGGAATCACAGGAACAGAACGTGCAATGTCTGGAAGAATTTTTAGGGATCCTTTAGCCCTATACCTTTACAGGCTAAAAAAAAGTCTGAAAAGAATAAGAAGGAGGCACACCCATGATGGGCCACACTTGAGCAGTTCAACGAGAACTTGACAATTTCTTGTCTTGAAATCTTTATATGGTGGGCAGGTCTGTCTCTCGATTCATTTTCAGAAAGCACAAAGACATGACTTTCAACCCAGTGCACTGCACTAGGCAGCCACTGCCATGAGCAGCCGGGGCATCAGAGAAGCAGCCATCATGAATTGTGTGTTGCGAGGGATGGGTTCAAGTGTCTCCCAGAGGGCTGAGTGCCCATGAACCACGCCCCCAACTCCAGGCTGGTTCCTCTGCCCACACACCGAGTCTCTATCTTACGATTGAGGAACCCACAGTTATACTGCCCAATCCGCAGATGCATGTGTGAAGGAACTACAAAACGTCACAGCTGTAGAAGCCCCACTTCTCAGGAAGGAAAAGAGAAGGAAAAAAAAAAAAAAACAAGGAGGAAATGACACAAGAACCGTCGTCTCCATAGAGAAAAAGGATGCAGTCCAGCCCAATGGATGAAAGCCCCTCACTGCTGAGACCCCTTGTGCTCTCTTGTTTGCAGCTCTGGATTAAGAAGTTTCATTTTCTCATTCTTCACCCAAAATAAAACTTGAACTTCTCACTTCCTTGTCTTTTCATTCCCAGTTCAGATATCAGATGCAGTATCTTACACAACCATCTCTGGCCCACTCCCCTCCAGCCTTGAATGTCACAAGAAGTTCTGAAATTTGCTCAGTTGCAAATATATTTTACCACTTGCTTTCAGCTCCCACACATTCTTGAATTTTAAAAGTCATGTTAGCATCAATTTGGGGCTGTTCTGGGGTCCAGACAGCTGTTGTAGCTTGGTATCACAGGTCCCCAAGGCCTTGCCAAGAGTCGCCTGACTTCCAGTTTCATTCCATGACCTATCAGTCTCTTGTTAGGTACACGTCACCCTGGTCACATCTGATTTCTGACTCAGGCTATCTTTCCTAGATTATTGAGGCACAAAGAGATTATTTGAGCATAACCTAAGTTTATATTCATAAATTTATCTCTGTGCTTCTAATCTGGTAGCTTCCAATTTTCTCATCCTCAGCTGAAGATTCCTATCCAACACAGTGCTGCTATCCCGAGCACCCAGGCATCTCGGCTTTCCAAACTCTACACATCCTAGCCTGTGTAATTTTTCTGCCTAGCTCATCTCTCTTTTAGCTCATACTCACCAGATCCTGGCTTCTCCTTCACTTGCATTTTACTACTCCCCCAGCCCCTTTTCTGCCCCATCCACTCATCAGGCAGGTGTACTGAGCATCTGCTGAGGTCAGGCACCGGGAAAGCGCTGCAGGATTTGCAAAGAGGCGTAGGCCACAGTGCCTGTGCTCGGAGAGCTTCCAGTCTCACAGTAGAAGACAGATAAGACAGAGAAAGTCATGATGCTAGGGAAACAGTGGCAATCACCTTCCAAAATGCATACATAGTCGCAGAGGAAGGTAAAAGCCCATTGGCTTTGGTAAAGGGAGGTAATATCTAAGGTGGATCTCACCGGAGTGGGAGATTTTGACAGGTACAATGGTAGAAAGGTTTTTATGCAGGATGTATGGGAGCAAAGGCTGAGAAGTGGGAGTGGGGATATATAGTGATTTTTCAAATTAGGGTACAAGTAACAGAACACTCAAGAGGCATTTCATAGTAAGGGCACTTATTCTATCCCTTGTGCTGTAAATGCTTCCTGAAGTTGCTCAAGCTAGCAGATCAATGGTGTCAGCTCTCTATGTCAGCTTCTCTGCAATTTTTAGCTTTCTTTCTCATGTTTGAAGGACAACTTCAGAAGCTCTAAGTATCACATCCTCACACGATAAAGTCCAAATGCAAAAAGTGGCATGTCTCTGCCTAGGACACATTTTATAAGTGAGAAAAACATTCCCAGAGTCCCTTAGCAGTTGTCTCTTCACTGGACAGGACAGCACATTTGTCTGTGTATGGGCTGATTGCTGGCAGGGGAAATGGTATGGATATGATTGACATAATGTGGGGCTAGGGAGGGGCTCATGTCACCCCGTACTGCTAGACACCAGAATAAGACAGGTTTTGAAATGGCAAAATAAGGGAGTTGGGTTCTTCCCCCATAGCTTTACTTTCTTACATCTTTGGATAACTTTGTGTGAACAGGTCTGCTACCTTGGGTGCTATATTCACGCTTCATTTTCCCACTGGGAGCTTCAAAAATGCTGTTTGCTCCGAATCCCACAAGAACACCTTTTCCACTTGACAACAGCCGGGTGGAAGTTGCCTATTATGGAGCAGCATTTAATAAATATTATCTTCTGCCATTATCACTAGTTACATTGTCCAGCCTTGCTCCTTTGAAAACAAGTGGAATGAAACCAGAGTCTTTCTGAAGAAGATGAATGCCTTCATGCCACAGACAGCTACACGGATTCAGGCCCCAAGAAATATCTTTCCAGCACAAGGGACCAAACAAAAGCACCCCAGAGAGAGGCTGATTTGTTTCTAAAAGAGCCTGGAGATTGGAAAAGAAAACCAAATCTGCTCCAAGAGATTGAGCTTCACATAATAAAAGTGTCAATGAGGGACAGTGGTCAGAATACTGGCTCTGCTGAAAAAAATTCATCATAGCTCAGAAAAATATACAAAACTCTATCCCAGCTCCTTGTCAGTGTGTATCACGTCTCCCTCTGTGTCACCCTAGCAGTGGATCTGCTTCGTTTACTGATAACAAAAAAGAGAAAAGAAAAAAAGAAAGTTTTCATTGTCTCTGAGCTGAGTGCTCCGGGGCCAGTGTAGCTGTCCACGGAAGATGGGCCAGAGCCCTGCCCAGCCCCGGGCGTCATCAGCCCGATGGAGGGCCAAGTGCAGCTTCACTCTCCGGCAGCCCCTGGGAGCTGCTGCAGGAGAGGAGAGGGGCTGTGGGCTTCCACAGAGCTCAGAAGCCGCTGCCAAGGCTGCTCTCTTCACCGGGGTCACAGGGTCTCTGGAGACCCAGGCACAAGGGAAAAGGCAGGTGCAGCCACATGGGTGTCCAGCTAGCCCGTCCAGGTGGCCAGGAGAGCAGAGAATGCACATGCCCCCTACATGAGCCACATCACCCTGCATGGCTGGTGACCGGCTGGAACAGGGACACCTCCTCCCTGCCTGTGTCCACTCTGCTGGGTTCCCGCAGGGCCTGGGTCCAGCCTTGCCCCATAGCAGATTCTCTCCAGGACTTAATGAACTTCATGGAGAATGAGGAAAGAAAAGGACAAAGATGGGGTTCTCTGAACATTTTGAGGGGTGACTATTCCCCATGGCACCCCGAGGAAGAAGAGGAACACACTTGTTAGTCTTTAAGGAACATCAGTATCACATGGGGCACACTGCAAAATGCCAACCACTGCTGTCCAGCTATCCCTGGCCCACAAGCCAGACTGTCCTGAGGGGTGGAGAGCGGAGGGCATGGCCGTGAAGGCAAAGGAAGGGAGTCATCCCGTCCGACATCCTAGGTCATCTTTGCTCAGAAAGGCCCCAAGGACTGCTCAAGAGGTACTCGCTGAACGCCAGGCTAGGAGCAGCCCTCCAGTGGAAGGGCAGGCAGGGCGCGGATGGGAGGACGCTGGAGGAGCAGCAGTGCAGCATTTTGAAGGATGCTCCTAAGAATGGTGTCTGCTAAAAGCATCTGGCAAAGCTAAGAAAAGGCTGCTGATTGTGCTGGCGGAACCCATTCACATGGTAATGCTTTCGTAGGGTTTTAAAGGAGACGCAGTATTTAGGAAGGAAAAAATGTTAGGAAGAGAAAAACAATTAGTTTCTATTCCAGAGAGAGAGAGAGAGAGGATTCACTTTCTCTTCTAGACTAAGTATAGAAATGTATATGTCACTGCTATTTTCAAACTGCATTTCCCCCAGCAGATTATTTTTTCCCTTGCACTATGTTCATTGTCTGATTCTAGAATTACTCTCAAGTATTTTTTTCTTTTGTTTTTTGTTTTGTTTTGTTTTTTGTTTTGTTTTGTTTGGTTTGGTTTGGTTTGATTTGGCTTGGTTTTAGACGGTGTCTCACTATGCAGTTCAAACTGGTTTTGAACTCACTTTGTAGACCAGGCTGGTACTGAACTTGCAACAATCCTCCTGCCTCAGCCTCCCAAGTGGTGAGATTACAGGCATGTGCCACTACGCCCAGCCTTCTCAAGTGTTTCCACACTTTTGTTAAATACATCTTTCTTGTCACATTTTCTTCTCCAAGCCCTTTAAATCCATTGTGGCTGGGAACCAAGACACTCCAAAGAACCCACATTGCTGGACTTTGTGGAACATACCTGTAATCTCAGGATTCTGAGAGCGTGAGGCAGGAGGATCACAACTTTGAATCCAACCAAAAAAATTTAGAGATCCTTTCTAAATAACAAAGCCCGGGAGATATAGCTCACAGTGATATAGGGGAATGAAACTCTCAACCTATTATATGTCCCGTATGAGTTTATGTTTTTTTAAATCAAAGAATGAATTTTAGGATGAAGGTTAAGAGCAGAACATATTTATTGAGAGAAAGAACGCTTCTGCCTGAGGGACAGAAGGGGTCTTGTGCAGGTTGCCAGGGACTCTGTCTTTTTTAGGGACTTTTTTTTTTTCAATGCCTCAACTTTATTTCATTTATTTTGATCTAACTGTAGAGTTCCTGTATTTTGCTTTTAATTTGTATTTTCTTGATAGTTAATGAACTTTAACTCAAACAAAATATTTGAAAACCTTTGTGGAGAATACGAGTCATATTCAGAATTTCACAAACTTAAAATTTGTCTTGTAGCTGAGTTTGGGGATCAGTTATTAATTTTTTTAATTTTTTTAAATTTTATTTAAAGAGAAAAAAAAGCAATACAGAAAAAAGGGTAGAAACAACACAAAACCTCAAAAAAAAAACCATAAATCACTAGTTGACAAACCACATACTGTCCTCCCAGAAATAGCTGTTCATGTTACAAAATTAAGGCATACAAAGTGAACACACAGTGAGGCTGCAGTTACAAAAAAACAGGATGGAATAAAGCCAATTGAGACAGTATAGTGAAATTGGCACAGAACATCACAGTAGGTCACTAGGACAACAGTAACAGGCAACATTGTATATCTCGTTGTCTTCACAATAGTTATTCTTCTACTAGGTACAGCAAAATCAAAGAAATACACAACATTATAGAACACATCAACACAGAGTATTGAATAGAGCAACACCCTTAATCAGGACAAAGCAAGATGGCCATAAAAATATCTGCCTTCAGAGATAGTAGAAGGAAACTCTGCCGAATTGCTGTACCAAATATGGTCATCTACTAAGAGATACCCAGATCCTTGGATCCCAATTGTTAAAAGGGGGGGGGGGGGGATGTGGTATGTTTGATTCTAAGCCCTAGCTCCGGCAGCAGGCTGGTTACTGGTTGGCTCCACGCCCTAAGTTCCAGCGTGGCGCGGATATCAGGAAACACTCTTACTTCTTGTTTCCCCGCCCTGGGGTGGCCGCGGCTTGCCAGACCACAGTCACTTCCCGGGGTGGCAGGCTGCTTACTGGTTGGCTGGCGCCCTAAGTTCCAGCATGGCGTGGATCTCAGGAAATGCTCTTGCTTCTTGTTTCCCCGCCCTAGGGTAGCTGCGGCTCCCCAGACCACAGTCACTTACCAGGGCAGAAGGCTGCTTACTGGTTGGCTTGGAGTTCCAATCTTTTTTAGGGTCTTTTATAGAATAAAATCATGGGGTAAGATGGGTCCAAGATAGGGAAAAACGGAACTCGCAAGATGGGAATAAGGTGGAACAGAACTACAGTTAACCAATAAGATTAATTGCTCAGGTAAAATTGATTAAATCAGGAGCAAATGGGGGAGTGAGTCACATAGTCATGCTTAACAGCAGTGACTCTTCCTGTAGGGGGCGGGGATGCTGACCCCTGACTTCCTCAGGGTGATAGAGAACTGGAGGATCCTTAGATGTGGTTGTATTTGCTTTGCTTTTTGTCTTGAGATCTGGCCCACAGCAGGAAAGGTTTGTCTCTTCCAAGGCTGCAATGTATCTGAACTTCTGCTCTGGCTCCTTTGAGGGCTCAGCGCTGTCTGACTGCCTAGAATATTTCTGACAAACTCAGCTGCCTGCATCAACAGTTCAAAGGCCACATGTTTGGTTCCCAGTAGAGCAGAAAAAGAAAAAGTACACTGGGTCACAGATGTGGGGGTGCTGAGAAACATAGCCCCAAGGTGTGCACCATTATCTGAGCACGGGTTGTGAGGATCCATCCTGATTTCATCTATAGGAGGAGTCAAGGAACTCTCCAGTGGTCTGTCTGGATACAGGGCTTTGGGGCTGTGGAGGACTCTGCAGGTGCTGCATCCAGGGAACTGAGCGTGCTGGCCAGCAAGGATCTGGGAAGCAGGTAGGCCTCACCGCTGTCCTTTTGTACCATTTCCTGGTCTGCTTAAGCTAGGCTTGACTCTGGTTTAGCCCGAAATCCCTGTATTCTTATTTTACTGACATCTGTTTAACTGGGTCCAGAGTCAGCAAAACCCATTGGACATCACTGAGAAAGCTCTGCAGAAGTAAAACCTCCCTGCACACACAGCCCTACTCCTTCGGCTCAGGCCCTCTGCCACCTTGCCACCTTGCCTCCCAGCTGGGTCCCTGCTCCATCCCTGAATGTTATGCCGAGTTCCCCTGTTCCAGTGCAACCAGCTGGGTGAGCAGGGAGAACTGCAGTCCAGCTGCATCCTGCTTAGAAAGCTGAGCACCATCAGGGCTGTGTCTGATTCCACCTTCCCCACCTTCCTTTCCACTTCTTGTGCAAATATTCTATGCAACTGTTACAGGCAACTGAGTTAGAAATATTATAGGCAGTCAGACAGGACTAAGCTCTCGAAGGAGACCATGCAGAAGGCCAGATACCTTGCAACCTTGGAGGAGACAGACAACTCCCACTGTAGACCAGACAAAAGATCAAGCCAATACACTAACATCCTAAGGATTGATATTCTAAATAGTTCTCTATCACCCTGAGGAAGCCAGGAGTCACCATCTCAACTTATGGGAAGAATCACTGCTTTTTAAGCATACCTGCTTGCTAGGTGACTTGCTCTCTATTTGTTCCCAGTTTAGTCGATTTTACCTGAGCAATTCATCTTATTGATTGACCATAGTTCTGTCTTGCCTCATGCCCACCTGTCTTGCAAGTTTCCGTGTTTTCCCCACCTTAGACCTGCCTCACTTCATGGTTTTGCTCTATAAAAGTGCCTAGAAAAGACAGTGTTTGGCAACCCACTTGGGACCCCTTCTGTCTCTCTCTCAGACAGATGATCTCAATAAATATATTCTGCTGTTAATCTCCAGCATTCTTAAAATTCATTCTTTGATTTTAGAGAACGTGAACTTGCATTGGCCATATAGTAGGTTGGGATTTCCATTCCCCTGTATCACAACCACTTAAGCAAAATAGCTAGGCAACTGTGGCCACTTAGAGAGACACCTTCTTTCTAACTCAACAAAGACACAGCACAGGCTTGCACAGGTCCCGACACTGCTCTTCAAGAGCATCTCCACCCCTGTGACTTTTCTGCCCTTCTTGCACATCTCAGGTGAATGAGCAAGTTACAGATCTTTTCCCAAAAACAAGAGCAATACATTGCAAAGCCTGAATCCCCGGAAAGACAGACGGGTCAGGTGCTCATCACCAGGCCTAGGTTTCTGACACCTCAGATTAAAACTGTCTGTCAGTCGAGCCGCACACCTCACTTTTCCTTCAGCTCTGCTGGTCCCTGGCAGGCCCTGAGTTTGCCCTCTGAGAGTCCGAGCCATATGCAAGGCTCACTCAGACAGACGCAGGCCCTGTAACTGGAGCGAGCCGGCAGCAGAGCCTGGAGCCCCTGGAGTGTGCTTTCGGCTTTCTTCTCCCCTGGGCTCTTGGGTTTCCTTCATTTGATACAATTAAAGAAAAGAAAAATTAGTAAGTTTTTAGCATCAGCAGGAAAAGGCTCTGTTGACAGCAGCTTAATCATGATGCTAAGTGAGGTTAATTTCCACCTTTGGTCTTTAATAGGCCCGGCACTAGATATGAATTTTTCAGTTGATGTCACACTCAGGTCACCTGGCTGCCCATTTTAATCAGAGGCCTCCTCAGCTCTCATTTTTCTGTCTCCAACCCTGCCTTCTTCTCTGGAGACTGAAGTTATTAGAATTCCAAGACAGGGCCTTGCTGTGTGCAGTTTTCCTGGGGAGACTCAGCCTGCTCTCAGCCTTCTCCTCCCTCTGCCCTGACTCTAAACACATTCTTCCCACTTCCTGTCTTGTCACACAAGACTCGGTGTGAAGATGGCATGGACGTCCTTCTTGGCCCAAGTTCACGCAGGACCAGGCATCACTGCTGCAACCTGAAGATGCTGAAGGCAGGAGGGAATCAATGAAAATTCAAAGAAAATTAAAAACCGTACTAGCACAGTGACATAGGCCTGTAATCCCAGTGCTTGGGAAGACTGAGGCAGCAGGAACCTAGCCTAGGCAGCTTAGCAATTCAGCAAGATCCTGTCTCAAAAATAAGAAATAAAACTGATGTGGCTCACTATGAAAGCCCTGGGTTCAATCCTTAGTACCATAAAAATAATTAGATCCATTCTAAAGGCCAAAACACAGAGATGGAAGTCTACTAATTTCTGATTTATTGCTTGGTGATCTAGGATTACTTGTTAAGTGCTTGAATCTAGAACAGACATCCAACAGATTGAGGTGTGTTTGAGGAAGGTTAGACACCTTAAAAAGTATTTCTTATTTTGTGGTTGAAATCTGATATTAAACCAAATGGAAGATCCTTTGCACGAGGAGTTGGAAGACAATCATTTATTACACTAGTGGACCAGTGGGACCAAGTCCAAATCACCAGCCTTCAGTCAGTTTTGAGTTTAGTTTATATAGCGCTTGCTGGTGGGACCAAGTCCAAATCGCCAGCCTGGAGTCAGTTGTGGGTTTAGTTTATATAGCATTTGCAAACAGAATGTACAAAGCTGATAGCAGGTTATCATATAGTTGGTTACATGAATCAAGTCACATGTTCTCAGGCAGTTTTGTTTTGCGCAGATTCATCAGTGTGGTTGTTTACCATAAGGTGGGAGAAACTAGGGAGGGAGCTGGGACTGAGGAGCTGGTTGAAACTAAGCATGTCTTTGACTAGTTTATCTCAGTGGGCAGGTCTTGAAAATAGAATATGTTTTTATGTCAGACAGTACATGCTGTTCAGATGAATGCAGTCAGGTCAGACTGTCTCTAAGTTGCAGCTGATGTGGTCAGCCAAGGCTAACTGAATGTAACAGTCTAACTATGTGGTGGGCTGGGTGAACACATTTTGTCTCAACAGAGCTCAGATTGTTGACTTTGAACTTCTCTGTCACAATTTAGATTAAGCTAAGATTCCTACTAAATGACTTCTCCGGGTAGAAGGTACTGTCCAAAGCTTCTTCAAGGCAGATGACACCATTAAGGGTGAAACTAATATAAACTGGCTCCTTGAAAACATCAAGAGATGCTGCTGAGTGGCATCCCACACTGGATGCCAAGGGCATCAGAGCATCAGGGATCATCAGGGATGAGCTCTGAGCACCAGGGCGTGGCAGGTGCACTCACCTGTGGCGCTGCATGGAGCTCACTCCCTCCTTAGAGCTGCTATTGTCAGAAATTCCTGGAGCAATCACAACTAGAAGCCATAGTTAGGCAAATCACATCTTTGGTATGGTGCCAGGAGAGACACAAAGATGAGGATGTTAGAAATATTTACCTGGGGTCCATAGGAGGGAGCAGGAGAAATTCTCTGAATTTTCTGTTCCTCTGCTCCTCTGATTTTCTTCCTTCTAGTTAATCTAAAGTGGAGTAAGCTATGGACCTGACCCAAGTTGTGGGCTGGCAGCCAGGGACACCAAAAACTCACCCTCTCTTTTCCTTGAGTATAAGGGGTGACCACCATCTATCCCCTCCTTCTAGTTCCTCATCTGGTCCAAATGAGAGATTATCCTTAACAATGGGGTTGTCAGAGCCCATGAGGACCCACTATGGAAGCCTCAGCACTCTTTAAGATAGAGCGATCTGGTCTGCTTCTGCACAGCCCCAGGAACCCATTTCTGGCCACTTTCTGCCAGTGGCTTCCTCCTGCTCTGATGCCTCTTCCTCTGCAGAATCACTGCTGTCCAGTGGACAGCTCTTTCCTCTTCTGGGTTTGTTTCATTTTATTTGTACTTCTAGATTTTCTGTATGTCACATATCCCTTTAATGACAGCTGTGGGTAAGCAGAGTGCATCTCATGAGCTCCATGGGTGGGGGCGGTCGCCTCCTACAGACCCTTATACCCTTAGTGACCCTAATGCATGACTTGGTCATAGAATCATCCAAAAAAGGAAGTGGAATTGAAATTAATACATTGGTTTGAGTCCAATTAACTCGCTCCAAGTACCTGTAAGTGTAGAAGGTGCTATTATTGCATTCAAACAGTAGGCATTTCTGACTATAGCCTGTGGGAGCTACAAAGATGAACCCACTAAATATTCTCTCCTGTACTTTGATTACTTGTTTGTTTGTTTGTTATGTTTATTTCTCCTAAACTAAGATGGCAGCTTCCTGAAAGGTGTGGAATTATTTTTTTTTCAGAGTTCCCAGAAGGCACTGGTTACATAAATGGTCTGTATGTCATTTTAGCCAATCTCACCATACTTGAATAAAATCGACATTTTTATCCGACTTATGGCTGAGCAGGTAAGGTTTAGGGTGTGTGAAGTACTTTGGCTGTCACACCACTAGAAAGCTGTTGATCAGAGCCTTGAGCTTACTTCCTTGGCTCCGACTGCTGAGTTCTTCTCTCTGTTTGGTGTATGTCCATGACCCCACCTTATTTATCTTTGTGTGCCAAGATCCTAGCACACTGCCTCATACAAGATAGGCACAAACTAAATGATTGATGAATAAATGAAAATGCAGTCCCTCAACTCAAAGAACTTATTTACAATCTAGCAGCAGAGTCAATACATAAAGGGACTAAGAAATAAATGGCAATTCAAAAGATATATAACAGTCCAGTGCAACAATACAAAAACTGTCATAAGACTGCATAAGATTAATTGCCAAATGAATGATACAGATAATAAGTGCCGTAGGGCTGGACTGAGTCCCTAAAGCCTCGTGGAGGAAGCAGGATGCTCTCAAGTACAACTTTAATATTTATGAAGTGCTTACTCTGGGCAAAGCCTTCTGTGCAAAGATCCACAAAAGTCAGTTCATACGCTCTACGGTTGTGAGTGTAGAGTAGGACAAGTAGAAAGGCAAATGTTGAATGAGGTTTTGAAAGCAGAGAGGGTTACAAGTAAATTATTGTCCAGCCACCTGCGTTGTTTTTGTTTGTTGGTTGATTGGCCTGTGGACTCCCAAAGCACTCAAATAGGGCCTTGCTACTCAAAATGTGGTCCAAGGACCAAGTAGCATCAGCTTCATTTGGCAGATTACAAGCAGATGCAAACTCTGGAGACTCCTCAGGCCTAGTATAGTATGTACATCTTACTAAGATCAAGAGGTGACTTGTGTGCATATTAAAGGTCAAGAGGTGTTGATCTAGGACACAGAGTATTTAAGCCGCTGGGATAACTACTACCCTCCTGTGTGCCCTCATCCCACTTGGGGGCTGCAGCAGTCTTCTCCAGGGTGCTTTGACATAGCATGGAAGGAGGTGGTTCCAGGAGCCCCGCTCTTGGGCCTCTCGCCATGATCATGAGTAATGTCTGCCTCACTTGCACTGTTTTCCCTTTCTAAATCCCCGGCTCATTCTCACCCCTGAAGTTTACTTGTTGTTCCCAATTTCTTCTGTTCCAACAGTCAGAAAAATAAGAAACGCTCATGCTCCTCAGTTCCCTCAAATGTCAAACCCTCTCTGGAACTGCTGGAGCTGTCAAGGAGAAGGAATTATCTTTGTGGTTAAACATAGACTCTGACCCTCTCCCCATCCCGCCTCTATCCCAGAATCAGCAGTCAAGGGAACAAGCCAGAGAAAATGTTTTCCTTCTTCAGATGAGAAAATATCGATCAGATGGAGAGGAGAAGCAAAACAAAAAGCAAAAACAGGAGGGAAAGCAAAGGTATTCAAGTCGCAGATGCAGTCTGGCCTGGACACAAAGGGCTGTTTGACCAGGAAGGGATTTCACCTTGAGGTATAAAATATGAAGGAGAAGATCTGAGAACGTGAAGCAGACATCAAATACTGGGCATTTCCAACAGGAGATACATTCGCTGTGATGACTGAAAGTCAGATACAATGGTTTTCCAAGACACTATTGGTACACAGGAAAAATGCTTCAGCCAGAAGAAAAGTTGGGGTTGTTCACTATGCAAGGTCTGCTGGAAACAAAGAGGGCACCCTGAATGCCTGCTGGGTGTCCTGCAGACCTTTCAGATAGTACTGGGAGGGAGCACTATCACCAGTCTTCTTATAGTTTGGTAAGTTAAGGCTTTAAGAGGTTTGAGCACTTACCCAGTATCTATATTTTTATCTATCAATATCTATCTATCCATCTCTAGATACCTATCTCTCAACCTATCTTTCCATGTTCAATTGATAACCAATATCCACAGTTCCAGATTTATGAATTCATTCTCTACCTGAAATGGATTCAAGTCAACACTCATGGTGCGTTTGTGACCGTTCACGCACGTTCAGAGTGGGGGAAATGTGAGTTACTCAATATGCTCACTCTCAGTCAAGGCTAACAAGTGACCTCTGCCTTCTTACTTTTCAGCTTTCAAATGGTAAACAAGTGACATTTTTGTAGTCTGTTCAGTGTTGCATTTTTAGCATTTTTGTACGTTTTGCTGGTGTGGCAGTTGAAGACTATCTTGATTAGCTGGAGAGCTGCCTAGGGGATTAATGAACCACACATGTACACGTCTCCAGGTGGGTCACAGAAGCATCACCTTGGGGCTATACCTGGCTTCTGACCCCTTCTTCTCTGGCATTCCTCCCTGCGCTCCACTTTCTGACCACCATGAAGTGACCACACCATTTTGCCATGATATTTCTACTTTGGAGCCAGCTAAGCATGGACTGAAGCATCGGAAAACATGAGCCAAAATATACCTTTCTTTCTTTTTTTCTTTCTTTCTTTCTTTCTTTCTTTCTTTGTTTCTTTCTTTCTTTCTTTTCTTCCTTCATTTCTATCTTTTTGAGACAGTGTCTCACTATGCAGCTCAGGCTGGACTTGGAATCACTTTTTAACCTAGGTTGATCTCAAACTCGCAATGATCCTCCTGCCTCAGCTACCCAAGTGCTGGGATTACAGGCATGTGACACCATTCCGGGCTCTTCTCTTTCTTTAAATTGCAGGTGTCAGGTATTTTGTCTCAGGGACAGGGAAGATGATCAATACAGCTGGGATCTGAGTGTTTAAAATGCTGCCCAAGCACAGTGCTGACACGCAGTCCAGGGTGCTGTGCTGCCCTGGAAGACAGCACCAGTGTGACAGAGCTTCATTCAGGAAGGCCTCACGGTACCTTTACCTGTGAGTGTCATGCTGTCTAATCAGCACTATATGGTAAATAGGATGCCTTTAAGAAGAAATGCATGTACAACAAGGGTATATATTAATCAGTTAATGAAAGCACCATGATGAGAGGCTCTCAGAAACCTAACCCAGGAGAGTGTCCCCAGGAGCAGTGTTCCAGTGGTCACTACTTCAATGCTTGTGGTAGTTTTTAAAGCATAACCACAATGAGTCAAGAGAAGCAACTGTAGATTGTTCAGTCTGTGGTAAAATTATATATGACTGTAAGCATATGCATCCATATAGGGGTGTATATGTGTGTGTATACACACACACACACACACACACACACACATTTACCCTCCTGAAGACTAATAGAGCAGAAGATTTTAAAGACAATTTGAGATGGGAGCTGAGACATAAGAAACCAGGAAAACTGCTTTCTAGTATGGGGATGTCTGAGAGATGTCAGCATGGATGGCTGGGTGATGTGTGGGGCTTGTCTGAACCTCAGCTCCTGGAAGGCTCCCTTCTTTTCCCTTGGTTTCTACCCAGCCATGGCTGAACATCGTTATTACAATATTAGACTGAAGAGGAGCCGAGTCCTCCACCTGCCTGGCTGCCCCTATCTCCGGGGCACAGTGCCCAAGACCTCAGGTCTGTTGCATTTCAGAGCTACACTCTTTCCCACGTTTCCTCACATCCAAGTGTTCAGACACTCTCCATTGCTGGGTTTCTAGAATTTGGGTGAATAAGCAGAAAGACCCAGCATCTTCCTGCTGAACAGAATTCACTCTCCTACCTCTATGAGCATTTATCTTTTCTGAACATCATCCTAAAACAAAAACTGCCAGGAATTCCATTTTTCAGCCATTACTGATGGATATTTTTAGGAGCTGAAATGTTTCCTTCTAGTTGAATAGCAGATTACAACTTCAACTCCTTTAAGTATCTACCAATAAAGTACACTTCATATTTGTATTGCTTCACTTTTCCCTAATTTCAGCAACCCAGCTATGCTTACTTCGGTTTATCTTTCTCCTTTATATTCTATTTCCAGTACTTTCTATTCATTCCTCTCTTCAACATGTTCTTCTGTATGTTTCATTCACCAGGTACCAAATATCAGCAAACACTTTCTAGTCTTTATTTCACACCCCCCCGTCTTTAACCCTTGACATCATTAACTATTCTGAGTCCTTGTGGAATAAGGCAATAAGAAAAGATACCAGTAATAGGATGCCAGAGAAAAAGAACCCAGAGACCACAAGACCATCACCCTGGGTGGCAGAGAAGGAAGAAGAGTGACTTGCCAGACATCACACTCCAGCTGGTGGAGGACACCCACAGCCAGTGGCCCTCACACACCTCATACCTCAGCTTGGTGTGAGCTGCTCTCCATGTAACCCTTATGCAGGCCTGACCAGGGGCAACTCCATGAGTGGATGAACTGGAGAATGTGCAAGGAGGTAGAGCTGTCTTTTTTGTCATCTCATCCTCCTCTGCCTCTTAAGAGCCTCTATACTTACATTGGCCTTTTCCTAACCATGACACATAACAGTTAATACTAAGGGAAATGATTGAAATTACCAGAAAAAAAATTTTGGAAATGCAATGCTGCTTGATAAAGAAACTTTGCTGCTCAGTGTTAAAGACCTTAGGATGGGACACAGTGGAATAGTTGTAAGTTATATAGATTTATTCATTCTTGGGTATCTTCTACATAAAACTAGATGTTACCATTTGTACAACTGTCTAGTCAGTTCTTAAGTCTACTTGAGATATGTATCCTGAATCTTTGTACTTGGAGGGGCCCACTATATGGACAATATAGGTAAAAATCCAGAAGGCAGCTGAATGTGGTGGTGCAGTCCTGTGACCTCAGCACTCTGGAAGGCTGATGCAGGAAAACTACAAGTTTGAGCATAGTCTGGGCAACATAGTGGCTTAGAAAGATTCTGTCTCAAAAGTTTAAAAAAGGGCAGGGAATGTAACTCAATGTAAACGCCCTGGGTTCAGTCCCCAGTAGCACACATAGACACAAACATACAAAAAGAGAAAAAAGAGGAAGAGATGGGTGCCCCTTGGGTGTAGCTGTCTCTGTAGAAGGGAAGACATTCAATTCAGGGAAAGTATAACCAATGGCCAAAGAGTCCAGAAGTCTAGGTCTTACTTGCTGAGACCCTTCCTTTGTCCTTGAGGCTTGGAGAGGGCTCTTACGCTGGTGGAGAGCTGGTGTGGGGTCCAGCCTGTGTACTACATCACAGGACCTAAGCCCGCATGGTGAAGAGCCCAGCACTCTGACAGGGCACAGATGCACAGGACCCGGAGGATGTGCAAACTTACAGTCCTTGTGATTTAGCAGGACCCCGAGTGAAAGGACTGTCTTTCCTTTTCTATCTCACCAGTCTTTTACTAATAGACTTTAAATATTATAACAGCCTAATCCCTGCTGTCCTTAAGCTTTTTCTTTCTTCTCTTTTTAAACTTAATTTTTATAGGGCAGCCAAGGGCTAGATTGTCTTTGTTAAATTGAAGGAGATAATGCATTTAGAAAATGCTTTGCAAATTGTAAAACACCATACGAATGTTAGACATTTTTATTGTCATTTATTAACAAACGCTGATTCTCATTAGGAAGAGTTTGGTGAGCCAGTCTCCCACTTAGCCATCCTCAGAATCTATGCTGTTATTTTATGATGCAGATTAAGTCAGAAACAGAAAGGAAGCAATAAACCTTTTATATGCCACATGCTACTGAAACAAAAGGACCTCAATTTAAAGGTTCATTCAGCAAATATTTATTGAATAACTGTTATTTGCAATACAGTGATGAGTTAAATAGTTCCGTAGCATTATGTAGGAAGGAAGATGGTTTTTAATATTAAACAAAATTATGATGACAAATTGTGTGCAACAGTAAGAGAAAAAGAACAGAGTGCATGGAGGGGGTATAACAGAAAGCCTGCTTAGATGGGGAGAGGGGCTCGAAGCCCAGTCCAGCACCCAGCATTAGTGCCATATGTGCTGGATGCACAGACATTGAGTAAACAAATAAGTAATCAATGAATTCATTAATGGTCTGTCTGCATGAGCGACACACAAGCTGAGAACTGAAAGATAAATAGGAACTAGCCAAGAAAAAATCTGGAGGCCTTTAGAGAATAGGAAAAAGGTCAGTGTATGTGGTAAGCAAGGGGGAAGGTGACATGAGGACGTGAGGGACAGGCAGTGGGCCATGCAGAGCGTGGAAGTGCTCAGGAGGAGTGTGCATGGCTAGCCCAGGGTGCTCCTGCAGGAGAAATTTAACTGTGTGCAGCAAGGGACGCAGGTGTGGGCGGAAGTAAGCCCATGTATGCACCAGATGTCCTGGGCTTAGAGTGGATGACAGACTGGGAAGAGATAAAGAAGTGCAAATTGACCTCAGAGTCTCTGGCTTACACCAGGGTGAACCCGAGGATGCCGCCGGGGTTCGGAGGCGAGTGGTGAGATGAGCACGGCACTCAGGTCTGGAAAGTGCGTGGTGGGTCAGACACAGCCCATGCTAAGAAATGTGTAGATCACATAAGCGAAGTGGTTTGCCAAGCTTCAGCAGACGCAGAACACAAACAGGCAAAGGAGCCCATCTTTCAGAATGTCTTGTGCAGAATACCCGTTAGCCACGAGCAAACAGCACACTGCCGCACAGGCTCTCCTGTGAATCCAGGAGGCTGGAAAGAAAGACACGCTTTTCATCCCTGGGAGAATGAGGTCCAAATTTCCTGTTGGGCAGGGTGTCTACATTTTTGTGTTCATTTTACTTTTAATTGACACATATCTATGGGGCAATTGTAATGTTTCTACACACGTACACATTATGTAACGTTCAAATCAAGGTGATTACCATATTTACCATTTCAGTCATATTATTTCTTTTTTTTTTTTTTGGCTAGTCATGTTATTTCTTACTGGCTAGAACATTTAAAATCTCTTCTAACAATTCTGAAAATGCATAATGGCTAACTACAGTTATCCATCAGCAGTGGGAACACGGCAACTCAGTCCTCCCAGCTATAGCTTTGCATCCTTTGAGCAGCCCCAGCCCCTTTCCATCTCCCCTTTCCCCTCCATGGCCTATGGTGACCACTGCTAGCCTCATCTAGCTACTTGTTTGCTGCACCATGCATTGCATTGTCCTTATACTCCCTGTGATGGTGTGTCGGAGACCACCTCAATTACGCATTCACAATCATGTCTTAAATTGTGGTGAAGTACACAGAACGCAAGTTTTCCATCTTCACCATTTCAGCTGAGAACACTCATTAATGTACACCCAGCACCACCTGGCTCATCTCCAGAGCTCTTGGCACCTTGCAAAACACTATCTGTGTACCCGCTCAGCAATACATCTCCATTTCCCCACTCCTCTGAGAATAGCCTTCTAAACTCAGGTTTAGTATCTTTAATTGCTTTAGAAAGTAAATTCTTCTGCCTTGGGCTGAGGCAAATCAGGCACTAAGTGAGGAGAGAGGCGCTAGCAGACTCTGTCCTTCTTAAGCAGCCACTTTCCCTGGGGACTTGTCATCAGCAGCAGGCGGAAGGCAGTGACAGAACCCAAAGGAACGCCGGGAGTCAGACCGGCTTCCTCTGCAGTTTTCTCTTGCTACCAAGGGGCTCCTTCCTGAACCTTCTGCTCTGAAATGTTGGTATTTCTGAGTGTTTTGTTTTGTTTTGTTTTAGCAGCTTTATTGAGATATAATTCACACAAAATAAAATTCGCCAATTTAATTTCATAACACAATGGCTTTAATATAGGAGCAGAGTTTGCAGCCCTCACCCCGATCAATTTGAGAACATTTTCATCATTGCAAATAGAAACCCTGTACCCACTAACTGCACATCCCCTACCCTCTCCCCTCTCTTCCCCCATTCCCTACCCAACCCCATGGCAATCACCAATCTCTTTTCCTTGTGGATTTGTTCATCCTGAATATGCATATAAATAGAAACACACCTTCTCTGGAATTTTGTGGCAAATGTTTTATTTTAACAGTGGAATGCATTTCCTTTTATTAAGATTTCCCTTATTAAGCAGTAAAAAACATTAGCACTGACCTCAAATCACAACCAGGCAACGTGGGAGCTCGGCAGGGTTGGAGGGGCCCTCAGAAACCTCTCCAGGCCTTAGGCTCCCCTGGGGTAAGGAGTTAGGGCTTCAGACCCGCCCGTGACATGGCTTTCCAAAAGTACAAAGGCTTTTCCTTCTGGTCCTGGAGACTCCTTGGGGCTCAGTGCTCCAGGTCACAATCCTCTGCCCTTGATTAGAGCAGCACATGGGGAGTGACAAAGGCTGACGTTGAGAAGTGGGACTGCTGTGGCAGGTCAGGACGCAGACAGCCCCCAGTGGCTCCTGCTGGAGCTGGCAGGAAGCCAGTCCTGCACAGCATCCCCTGCCGGTGTTCCAGCCATTCTTCCAGATAGCAAATCTTTCCTTTGGGAAAATCATAAACCCTCCTTCCACGTGTTTGGTGCTTTCACTTACAAAGCGCTTGGCCCGCACTGCCCTTGCGCTTTCATTCCGCTGTTTTGGGGAGCGTGCTAGCCACCTGCTTCCTTGTAAGCAGGTTGTAGCGGAAGAGGCACTGAGCCTCGCTGGTGCTCCCAGACCAGTGTCTTCTTACTGCTATTGCAGCACCTGTCACCCTTTTATTATGGCTGTTTGTTTACACAATCTAGCTGCCCCTTTTGACTACACAGTGCCCCAGCACACTTCAGGGCACATAGTAGGTGGGCAATAAAGGATAAGACAGTGCCAATTACAGGAAAAGGCCAGGGCTGAAACCTGAAAAGCGGTTTCCCAGTAGACACCATTCAAGTGTTTTGTGTCTCTACACCTAAAAGGCTTCCAACTTTGCAGTGGTGCTTATGAACATCTGTGCTGTTGTTTGCAGTTTACAATGGGACCCTCATAAGAGCATTGTAAGGTAGGTGCGATGCTTTAGAACTTAGCAAATAGAGGAACAAACTCTGAGACTTAGGTTGCTTCCTAAACAAAACCAGCCTCAAGTGGGGCTCTGCAGAGCCGTAGGTCAATGCCAGTGCTGCCCCTTCTGGCTGATTATTTAAATGTTTGAGTCAGTTACTTCACCTCCAAATGGTGTTGTAAACCCTGCTCTAAGAGGCAGCTGAGATTTACAGATAATGTAAGCACATTGCTCGGCTTGTAGTAAAGGACTGAGCAGGACATGACTATTATTGCCAGTTTGCAGTTTGAAGCCCAAAGTCACATCCATGTTTTCTAACCAAGCGAAGCCTGAAGCCCATTGGTCTCTTGTAATACTGTCTTTTTAAATGTATATAGTCTGGGAGGGATAATGCTTTAAAATAAAAGATCACAGAAGACGAGTGTTGGGGAGATTCTGAAAGACAGGAGAAAACTCTGAGGAAGCCAGAGGTCTCAAAGATCAGTGTTACCTACCGAATCATCTTTCTATCTGTGGTCATTAGGGGTGACGGAGAGGTTCTAGGGCAGTGTGAACTCTGTGATGCTGCTCTTCAGTGCAGCCCACACCCCATTTACACTCTCTAGAAATGGGGGACATGAGCTTGAGGCTCCTGCAGATCAGGACATGGCCCAGCTCCTGCTCTCTCTGCTGTCTCTTGTTCACTCTGTCCAGAGGAAGGTTCACTTTGCAAGCTCGACTCTCCATTGACGCTGAATACCTGGGTTTTCCAGACAGATTTTGAATCTGAGAAGCATGTGCATGTATTCAACTTTGATGCATCCACAGGTGTCTGCATATGTGTGGCCCCATTTGCAACGTTAGGAAAATAAGGACCTAGAAGATGAAGTGTTACCTCCTGCCTTGGCCACACTCGGAAGGAGAAGCCTAGTCATTCTGCAATCACTTGGTGTTTATGGGAATATCATATGCAGTCCTGCCGACTCTCCCTGACCATTATAATGCAGTTACCATAGATAATGCTCTCCTAGTGCAATATGTTATCACCATTTTAACAACCTGACATCCGATCAGCTCATATTATCACTTAAATGAATCCATTAAGCAGCTAAAGGCTTCCAAGAGTTCGATGCAAGAGCATCAGATGGGCAAACCTTCTCTACTTTGAAGGCAGTCGACCTCCTCAGCCGGACAAAAGGCTCTGCACTACCTGATGGTCACTTGGCCAGCTCTCCCAAGGATTTGTGAAATTATTCTCCTCAGGGGCTAAGTCAGACGCTGAGCTCTGAGCAGAAGAGGAAGCCCCTGCCTTATTACACTCTTCTTTAACGCGGAAAAGAAATGTTGGTGCCTGCGAGCAAAGCAATGGAATGTAATCAAATCACAGCTTCAGCAACAGCACTAAGCAATTAAGTCAGAGGGAGTAATCAGAGGCTCGAGATTGAACCTGGAATTACCAGCTGCCTGTGGGGTCTGAGCTGAAGGACAGTAAGTGCATCACCAAACATTGGTAAAGTATGCAAGGTTTCCAAACTCTTAGCTCCTATGCTTCCATTTCATTCACTTTTATTTATTTTATTTTATTTATTCCCATTTCACAGATGACAAAAGGAAGATTTTCACCAACTGCTCAGAACTGACAGGAGGAATAAAGAAAACAATGTGTTGAAATGCTTGGCATTTGCAAAGCCCTCTCCACTCATTACTTCCTGTTATATGAAGCTATTCCTCAATAGGAAGGAAAATCTGTCCCAAATTACTTCTCCAACAACCTGGGATTAATCTCTGTCTCTCATACCAAGTCAGCATTCTGATTCCTATGGGACCCTGCCATAGGCTTTTTGATAGAATGTAACTTTCCGCGTCCATTTGCATTGACTGATCAGAGGTGGGAGGAAATGATATACTAAGGAAAGGAAGGAAGTAAAAGAGGCCCAGGAGGGACAGAGGTCACAAAATAAAATGCAAATCCAAATAAAACTCCATCTAGTTAAACAATGTAATTGCAGGACAGTGAAGTGTCACTTACTGTAAACCAGCTAATAAATTGCAGAACAGATGCGCCTGAGCTGGAAGACGAGGAGGTGCCAAGAGCTAGGGAGGCTGGGCTCAGGGAAGATTCCGAAGTTTAAAATCCAAAATGGAAAGTCTGCCCTTTGGTAGGACAGCACGAGCTTTCACAATCAGCTTCTGCCGCTTGAGAGTCAGATCATAATGATGCCAGGAGCAAGAGGGAAAGGAGGCCTGGGAGAAGGGGAGGTTTGGCGCAGGGTGGGCTGAGAGAGGAGAGTCGCAGAGCACAGAGGACACAGGAGCCCACTGGGTGCAGAAGCCCAGTCCTCCTCCTCCATGTGAACTGGCAAAGGAGTCCTGGGCGTCAGACTCCTGAGGGCTTTGGATGGCTTGGCCTCAAATCCTCCAAGAGCAAGTCGGGATTTGAATTTCTCCAGGCTTTTTCATTCAGAGAAGCCGAGAGTGGCTTTAACTCTTGATGGCGCCTGGAGCCTACTGTGGAAGATGTGAGGGAGCTCACTGGGGTGGGGTAAGCTCACTGTTTGGAGTGGCCCCTGCCTCTCCTGTCCCCCCTCACCTCCTTTCTTTCTCTCAACAGTGAGCTGGCCTGACTTTGCCCTACTTTCTTCAGAAGCTTCGAGAGTCCACACTACATCTCTTGGGCGGCACCTGACCTGTCCGCTCTTCCCCCAGGAGCATTCCTATCAGGTCATTTAGCCTTTTCTAGCCTCAAACCATTCCCAACCTTTCGCCAACAGTGTGGCAGTTCCAGAGTGTTTACTTTCTCCTTCTCATCTTGACCACTCTTATATGTTTTTTAATTTTCCTTTTTTATCTTCTTATTTCTTACAAGGCCAGAGGTGAGAAGAGAGGGTGACTGGTGCAAGTCAAAGGGCACTGCAGCAAACTATACCTGCTTTATAGTCTCTCCGGACACTAATAAGCTGCACACCGCATTCACCTGCCAACAAGCAGGCTTGGAGAGTCAGCCCAGAGCAGTGACTTCCAGTCAGGGCAGCGTCTGGATACTGAAAGAAAGCATGGTCCCGAGCACCTGGCTCAACACAGGGCCTGAGGCCATCGGGCCCTCGCTTCTCCTTCTGGACAAAGTTCCCCTCACAAGGAGGTCAAAAGGGAAATGGCACAGGGAGATGAGTAGGGCCCAGCGTGCCTTTGGTGTAGACATGAAGCACTTTGTTGAGCCCCTGACAAAGGGGCCGGGGTGATCGGAAACAGCCCTGCTCCTGGAACAAGTTTGCTGCAAGGAGCCCTGAAAACCCCCCTCTGTGACTAGTGGGGTAAAAGAGGGCACTTCCTTGGCTCTGTAGCCTGTGCTATCACATAAATTGAAACAGACAGAATTACCATTGATACAAATTAAAAACAAATAAAAAGGGTACACAGAGCTGATTCTGAGAGTTCAAACTCCATTACCCGCTGATTTACTGAGCAGTGACCTGTGATTGTTGAGGGGAGAGAGGCGGAGGGAGGAGTCCCTGTGAATCCCATCAACCCCACTGCCGCCTGGCACACCAGTCAATAAGCTATTTAATTTAAAGGGAAATGGTATTGACCAGCTGGGGAATGTGACTTACAAAAGAGGCAGCTGCAAGGAGCAGATAAAGTCCTCAACCTGGCCTCATTCTCGGGGTATCCACCCCTTGGCATCTCCTCTGTCAGAATAGGATGCGAAATCTGTGAGATTTGGGGGTGTTGGGGTCCCAAGGGTCGGTGCTTAGGAGGGATTATCAACACTGAGAGTTGGAGTTCACAAAAGGTAGATTGGAGGATAGATTGGTGAGAAAATGGGAAACACATCTTCCAAACCAAGGACAATGTCATCTAGGAGCTTTCTGAGTGACAGCAGCCAGCTGTCACAACTGGGGAAGTCACAACATAGGGCACTTTTCAGGGCATCCCAGAGGATGGGGCCAGTACTTTTATTTCACTCTCTTTTATGGGGACAGGGAAGGACCCCAATGCTCCCAGAACCTGATGTACTCCTTGCCCACAACAGAACTGAAGGTAAGAAAATGAGCCTCAGCCACACCCAACTGCAGCAATGGGAGGGCAGGGGAGGCTTCTGGGAAATGGTTCCAGTGTGCGAAAAGTCAGAGCTGAAAAGAGCCTAGTCCCATGTCCCCCCAACACACACACACACACACACACAAATTCGCACATGCACACACACACACACACACACTTAGGGAGTGAGACCTAGGGAAGTGACTGGTAGACTGATAGAACATAGTAGATGACCACGAGGCATTGACACAGCCCCACTCCAGCCAAGCGCAGTGCAGTCCCCCTGAGAAGAGTTATGGATACGACCATGAGGACCACTCCTAGCCCCAAGCGTACACTGTGGAGTCTGTGGCAGAGACACATGGACTTGATTGTTACGGGGTGAGGAGGAAGCAGCCAATCAGCAGAGTGGTCTCCCAGACTAACGTGACTTATTTAAGGGACATGTAGAGTGTTATATGTGGGCCAAGTAGTGTTCTAAGTGTTTTATAAGCATCTGTTCCTCTAATCTTCAGAACAGCCCTGTAACACAAGATGACACTTTTATGCTCACTTTTACAGAGGCAGATATTGAGGCCCAGAGGAGTTGAGTAACTTTCCCAGGGCTGACCCAGTCAGGAAGCAGAAGGGTCATGGTCTGCGGGCAGCCTGGACCTGGAGTGTGCTCAGCGTGCTCCCCTCTTACAGCGATGCCACCACCAGGGTCACGAGCCCAGCAAGCACAAGGAATGGCATTGTCTAAAGGTCAGGACAGCCGGTCCTGAAGTATGGAAGCCAGAGCCAAAGGCGAAAGGGGCTGAAAGACTGAAGGAGGCCAACAGAACCAGGACTGTGTGGAGCGCATGTTCTCAGGTGCACACAGACAGAAGTGCACCGTAGGTGGCAGCAAGAAAGGACGGTCTGAGTGCCACCAGGCAGGAGGAAGTGAATGGAGCGGGCTGCAGCCAACTGAGCAGGAGCAGGCCTTTCTCAAGGACTGGCTACGTGTCCAGTGTCAGTTAAGAAGCGGCCAGGCTTTGGTGGCTGCAGGACGCAGTCAGCTCTCTTAATGGATTCATCCCTGAGGGCTTGGGATGTTTGCCAGCTGCGTGGATGCTACTAAAATGGTGATTACACCACGGCAGCTGCAGCCACTTTATGAAGCCTGACAAGAAAACCAATGATTGCTCACAGCTAGGAAGTGCCAGAGTCAGAACTCAAACTCAGGTCTGACTCTCTTCAAAGCCAATTATTTTAATCCTGAGATTTCCCTCCTCATTCACCACCAGAGAATCCACACACATCCTTGGTGCTACCTCCTATGCTCGCTTCTTAGTACCGAGTAGATTGTTCAGTCTCTAGATGATTCCTCATCTATTAAACAGTCTACCTCTATTGTTGTGAGGATTTGATTATTTAAATGAATTTATCAACTAACTGTTATCTATTTCACAACTGCTTTGTCCTATGCATTGTTCGAGGCATCGGGAATGCAACAACAGATTGGCTTGATGGGAAACAATTTCACAGGTACAGGACCTACGAAGCTGCCCAGAGTTCTCTGTCCTGGGCAGCTTTACATGGAAGGATGAATGCTCTGATGAAGCCGTAAGGAAGTTTTTAGTGATGGCCTCTTATGTGAGTTCTTAAGTGAAGCCCAATGAAACAGAGGAGCAGATGGGGCAGCTTGGAGTATCGGCTTTGTGTGGGTTCTTGCCTCTGGGACACAGGTGAGTAGTGCACCCCCTGAGACTTAGGCCATCATGTGCCTCTGCTAAAGTGGGAGTCTGGGTTGGATACATGGGCCTTGGAGCATTTTGTGGCAAGGCATGGCATTGGCCATTCCCGCTCTGGGCCAAGAGTCACAGGGTGTGTGTGTAGGCAGCTGAGTAGGTGGCCTCTTGTCCACCCTGCTCCAGGGCACAAGTTCATCCTGCCAGCAAGGGCTGCAGCTCACACATGGGTCGTCCATCAGCCGTGGGTAGAGGTGGCAGGCAGGAGGCAGGAGGGGCACCTGGAAAGACTTTAGTCCCTGCAGGGCACAGCACCTCCGTCCAGCTGTGGCACCCACCAGGCCACGACCCTTGAGTACCAGAGATACAGGATGAGCATCTGGACCCCTGGGGAATCCTGCAGCCTGCACTGCAGTGAGTCTGTACCTGGCAGAGTGAAACCATGGCCAGCAGGTAAAGGTCACCATGACAGACTGAGAAAGCAACTGAGGAAGAAGCTGTACATAACACTGCTTCAAAGAGAACTTTTTTCTTGCCTTTTGAACAAAGATCCTGCATTTTCATTTGACCCTGGGCCCCTGCATTTGTTTGCCAGAGCTGCCACACCGAAATTCCATATGCTAGATGACTTGAATAATAGCAAATTACTTTCTCATTATGCTAAAGGCTGGAAGCCCATGATCAGGGTGTCAGCAGGTTTGATTTCTTCTGTGATCACTCTCCTTGGCTTACAGATGGCTTCTCTCAATGTTCTTGTGTTGTCTTTCTTCTGTGTCTCTTCATGGGATCAGATGCCCTCATTATGAGGACACCAGTCAGGCTGGATTAGTGTCACCCTAATGACCTGATTTGAAAAGGAGCACATCAATAAAAACCCTCTGAAAATAGACACATTCTGTGATGCTGAGGTCTAGAACATCGACATGTGAATTTGAGAGTAACATAGTTCATTGCATAGCAAGTCCTCAAATTATGTAATGGGCATTGTATAGAGATAGAAGAAAGACTATTCTTATAGAACTTGCTGTCATTAGCAAGGAGAAAGGCAAATGAAATTGTATATATGTAGTAAGTCAGAGGTTGTGCTATGCATAAGAATAACAGGATAAAAAGGATAGAAGGAGAGGGACAGGGTATTGTTATGTAAGATGACCAGAAAAACACCTCTGATAAATGACATTTAAACAGAGACCTGAAGGAAGTCAAGAAATGAGCAAAATGTACATCTAGATGGGGAAAAAAAGGATAGAGTTATTAGAACAGCATGTGGAGCATAGTAAGTCATCAGCATTTGTTGGCTGCAGTAGCAAAGTTCTTATTACCTTCCCTAAGCGGAGACACACCACCCACAGCCAGGCTCAACCCCAGCTTCCCTCCCGGCCAGTATGGCTCACTGTGGAGTCTACTCCAGAGACACTGTCATAGTTGATAAATTGTGTCAACCTGAAAAGTTTGGAAGTTTACCTGAGAGGTTCATCAGGGAGCTTGCTTTGTAAATATCCTCATCCTGTGCAGAAGGAGCGCACAGAGATTTCCTGAGTGCTACAGATAACCTGAAGGAAGTGGGGTAGCAGTGTTTACAATATAAGAGAGGAGAAGAGGCTTGTTTTTTCGTCTTTTTCCTCTGGCTGCTGCCTTGAAGTGTTGCCCCATGCCATGCCACCCTGCCTTGGAGCCAGCTGATTATGGACTGAAACCTCCGCAAACAGTGAGCTAAATAAACCTTTTCTTCCCTAATTTTGGGTGTCAGATATTTTGTCCCAGCAATGAGACAAAAGTAAAAGTAACCAAGACAGACACCATGGGTTGTCACCGAGCCAGCAAGCCATGGCTTTTCACATCACAGACAGAGTAAAATCCTACCTCACAAAGAGTGTAAAACCTGGCTTCCTTATTGATCTCTATGTTACACTCCCCCACATGACAGCGAACCCTCCCTCTAGCACCTTAGATCATAGCGCTCTCACGGGTATTCTCCACGTTGAGTCCACCTTCCTCCTTATGCAGGAAGCCGCTGCTCCCCAACCTTCTGTGAACAGAGCTCGCTGTGATTCAGAGGTAGAGCGGTGGAGCATTTTCTCACTCATGGCTCAGAAATAGCAGTGCAGGGACCAGCCAGTCCCAACAGTGTCTGCGATCCCCCGGTGCCATGTTCTAGCAGCCTAAAGAAATCATTCAGACAAATTTCTATGGCAACAGACAGTGTCTGAGGGATGATAATTGTCTTCTGAATGTCAGTTGCATCTCATGAGCCAATATGGTAGGGTTTCTGGGAGATATGGGGTGAAGATAATTCAGAAGGTAGGAAATGTGAAGTGAGTTTGAAGCCAGGAAACACAGAGATATAGAAAGTTTCTTCCAAAGGACAAGGGTGTGCCAGAGCAAGACAGAAAACGAGCTGCTAATGCAGAACAAGAGGTGGGGGCCAGGAGAGGAGATTGGCAGCAGGTGCGGGGTGTTTGCCTGTGGGGTTGCACCTGCGCTCTGTTTGAACCTTGTTCTCATACTCACCGGAAATGGGTTGCTGATTCTCAGAAAGGCTAAAGAATTGACTGGAATTTAATTCTGGTAGCAAAGAAAGAGGGCAGGAGAGCTTGCGCAACCTTCCTCCAGGCCTGACACAAAGTGCCCTCACTTTGGCTTTTGTCCACCTGGTTCTGGCCAGAAACTGGACTTCTGTAAACCATGGTTTCTCCACAATAACAATGTAATCACTGCCCTGCCTCTACCAGAGCCTGTTTTGAGCATCAAGTGAGATAATAACTGTGAGTCTGTTTTGTAAACGGTAAAACATTAAACCAGCATTTCCCGTAACATTGTCTGTAGAACGTTAATTCCACAGGATGTTGGGAAGATTTTTGAAGTTAAAAAAAAAGCCAACAATAAAGTTAAAAGATTGTTCATTTTTTTAATTTTTGTGGGGTTTGTGAACATCTTTCCACTACTAAATTGAATGTGGAATCTTTTATTGCAGAGTATCTTGCTCAACTAAAGTTTGCAGAGCACACTTTGAGAAATATTTCCCTGGAGAAATAGAAGCAATTACTCATACTGCTCCCAGCTGTGGTATGAATAACAGTAATGTGCGAAAGAAAAGGAGAGCAAGAAAAGGAGCCTGGAACTTGTTGCTTTTTGGGTGAATCTAAGGAAAAACAGAATTTAAGAACTCAATACGTTCTCAGAAAGTACAGACCATATGTTGTGGTTGAATCATGCCCCCAAAACTACCAATAATTCATACTAACTTTATTAGGAAATAGAGTCCTTTGCAGAGAAATCAAGTTAAAATGAGCCCTTAGGATGGGTCCTAATCTAATGTGGTTAGTATCCTTATAAAAGGGGGTCAATTTGGACATAGCATAAGGAGAATGTCATATGAAGATACTGGCAGAGATCAGAGTGGTGCATCTGTAAGCCAAGGAAATTCAAAGATAGCTAGCAAACTAGATTAGAGGCCTTGGATAGAGTCTCCCTTACAGTTCTCAGAAGGGACCAATCCTCCTGGGTATGGTGGTACACACTGGTCATTCCAGAACTCTGCAAGGCTGAGGCAGGAGGATTATCAATTTGAGCCCAACTGGGCAACTGAACAACTTACGGTCTCTAAATAAAAAATATTTTTTAAAAGATTAGGGATGTAATTCAGCATAAAGGCCCTGAGTTAAATCCCTTACTCTCTCTCTCTCTCTCTCTCTCTCTCTCAACACTCTAATCTTAGACTTCTAACTTCCAGAACTGAGGCACTGTGTTCCTCTGTATGTGGAACACCATTACAGAAACCATAGCAAACTGATGTACCAAATCCCCAGTGAAGAATCTGGAAGTATCAGGCTCTACAAGAACAGAGCAAGCTGGAATGCAGAAGCTGGGCTCTAATTTAATAAGGTCAGAAGACAGTTCTCTAATGCCTGGGTAGATGCTCTTCTTTAGTGACTGAGGCCCAGTCCTGTGACTAGGTCATTAAATGAATCGGTCGGTAAATGAGAAACCATATGTCATATGTACATTATAATATTCAGAATGAAGGAACGGTCAAAGTAAAAACTTTGTTTTTACTGGCGTAGGGCTTACATGTAACATTATAATATATAACATAAAACTAGAGTACTGGACAGTATGACAAACAAAAATTACAGTAGTGTGTAAGCAAGGTGTGCTGTACAAACACAAGACACCGAGGCTCTCTAAACAAGGTATACAGGAATGTACCACCAAAAGGACAGGTGGTAAGTCTGAGTGGTGAGCATTAAGTCCAAACTGTTGTTAAACAGATCAGTCATTAAACAAGGAGCATCTGCATTTTATCTCTTGAGCTCAAAGCAAACCATATTTGAAAAACTAAGCAACTCTCAAGAAAGCCTAAAGATGGCCTGCCTTCCTGGGGGACACATCCCCACACAGAGAGGGATAAAGGGATGACATACATTTTCAATAGTTCAGGTACTCAGTCCTCTTAAAAATAATTCTCCCTCCCAAACCAAGGCCAAGCTATGGCTGGGTGTCAGCGGCACAACACTGTGTCAGCTCCAGATGTCAAATGTCATCGTGGGGCCCAGTGCCTGGCACGCAGGGCTGTCCCAGAAGGGGCAGGACAGCACAGCAGTGGGGAGGGGGCACTCATTCCTCACAGGGAGGCTTAAAGAGTTCCAATTGGTTTTAACCAACCAGTTTTCCAAGAATTGCAAGGCTTAGTCCAAGTGCTATTTGACAAGGCATTTTTAAGACTGGTTTTATTCTAAGATAACCAAGTCTTAAAAATATTTAAACGTCGTATTGATGCTCTTCTCTAAGACTTCTGACAGGGTCAAATATTTTTCCTCTCTGTGACATATTTCCGTGCCAACGGAGACAGTTCAGAATCCTTACACTGCACTTCCTGCCGTGTGGTTTCAGCGTGTCATTAGCACTCTGCTATTTCTCTCCAACTTCTAATATATTAGTGGACCAAATGCACCCTTTTTCATAAAATCTGACAAATGGAAAAATAATGTGGACAGAGTAACAGCTCCCATTTTGCTCAGACTTCCAGAAACTCCCAAACTAAATTAAATCTTCAGTGTCAACAAATTATTAAAATGCTGTTTTCTCTATTTTCCGATTGCATTATTTTGGCTTTGTACTTGTGTGTTTAGAAGTTTACTTGTCATTATCTCTTTGAGGCACATCTTAGATCTTGTTCCTGAACTATGAAACCAGATACCCAGCTGTCTACTTTGAGTCTCTGGCTGATTACCCACAAGGCCTCAAGCTCAAGCGAACCCTCAGTACGGTGCTTCTGTCCTTCCTCCACAGCATACAGCTCATTTTGCATATCTGTCTTGGTGACCATCACCTCCCTACGCCACACATTTGAACTGCAGAACTTTGGATAATTTCTGCTCGTTAACTATCCAAGCTTGATCCATTCCATTGACCTTGACTGTTTGCCAAATCATTTTGTCACGGTCCACGTACTGAATTACTTTGCTTCACGTCTGGCTGGATTACTGCAACACCCTCAGATGTTTTTCTTCCTCTGATTCATTCTTTTGAAAATAAAATACAATTAACACAGTTGTCTCCGTCTGTTCATGGTGCTATGACAAAATACCTTAGACCAGGTAATTATTTGCTGGAATTTGTTGTTGTGGTTCTGGAGACTGGAAGGGTAATATCTAAGTGCCTGTACGCTTGGATTCTGTTGAGAGTTGGCCTCTGCTACCAAGATGGAGCTTTGTTGCTGTGTCCTTACACGGTGGCAGGGGTGAAAGAGAAAAAGGCACAAATATGCTCCCTCTAGTCTTTTTACGAGGACCCTAATCACATCCCAAAGCCCCCATCTCCCACTACACTCGTGCTGGTGGTTAACGTCCCTTGTGTGAATTTTTGAGGGACACGTATTTTCTGACCATAGCATCACTGTACAATCCACTAAAGGCTCATTGTGGTGGTGAGGATAGATTAGGTCCCCTCCCCATGATGCGCATGGGCGTCTCCCATGGCCACCTCGTAGCCTTGCAAATTGTTCCGTATCGCTGTGTTCCTTCCACCGCACCAGGGCTAAGCACGGCACCCGTGCTCACATTCATGGGCTCACTTTTCATTTTGATCGGGATCTCATAATGTAAGTTCCAAACGCGGGGGCTACTTCAGTTTCACAGTGGAAATCAATCTGAAGCATATGCAATCTCCGAGCCTCTTTCTTCTGGCTCAGTGGCACTACCACCAAACACTGCAACAAATCTGCCTCAACTAGAAGTAACCACTGTCTCCCCAACATAAAATGTCAGAGGAAATATAAGCCACAGGCCTTTGCACTTGCTATTTGCTTTTCCTTGAATGGCATCTAGAAATGCAGTTCGCCTGGAGACCAACTGATCAGTCTGTGAGACTCAGCTCAGGTATCACTTCTGTTTTGGGAATGGCTCTGCTTTCTCTCCTCTCCCTGAGACTCGCGGAACTGTCTTGCTCATGCCCAACGCATCTTATATCAGTTCCACTGTATCTTATCACATTTGGCATAATGGCACATTATGCTGCCTGTACCTACACTGCCACTGTCATTAAGTTTTATGTTCCTTGAAAGTAAAACAGGCTTATCCAAATTCTGCCAGCAGAACCTAGAACAACAACCAAGACACAGATGAATTTAGCAAAGTTTGTCTAGGAAATGAGCTCATGAAAGCCTTCCTGGAAATATATGAGTTATAATAGGGGAATTAAAAATAATAGTCTTTAAAATATAAGGACACACCAAGTACAGCAGATCATAATTGTGAAGTTTGTGTCTATGAATATGTATACAACACTTATTATACACTCCCTACCTACCTAAACACAGAATTAACTGAACTTTGCTATATAACCGTTATGTAGCAAAGCCGTAGGTTGTAGCCAACCACAGGCTACAAAGTCACATTTCCTGCCTCCAAGACACATGTATCTAGAAGCAAAACAAGACTGTTCTATAGATACTAAAGCACATAATGAACTTCTTGCTCGCTGAGGAGATAAGTGGTAAGAGCACAACTCCAGGTGGGACCTCTGGCCCCAGAAGCTCCCCACTGCCCACTTCGACTAACTAAGACTTTGAAGGAAAGTCTCAGCACCTCATCCTTTCATGTTGTCTAGGAAAGACCAAGGAGGCCTGAGCAGCCGGCAGAAAGGTCTCAGGGGAGAGCAAGGCCTGAGCTGGCCTGAAAGTATTGGTGCCCACGAAGAATAAGAAAAGGCATTGCGGAGCAGGAAATGCCGTAAAGAAGACCCACGCTTTGATAAGTCATAGCATTAAAAAGGTAAAAGGAAGAAAAATATTGATTACTCAGGAACAGCAATTGTACAAATGGGCTTATTCTACTTTTCTCCAAGGCTTTTTTCTTCTAAATTCTGTTCTTATCAAGTTTTCCCCATTGTGAACACGTTGAATACACAATATAGAGACCAACTTTTTTTTGAGACAGGGTCTCACTTTGTAGTGCAGGCTGGCTTTGAATTCACTGTGTAGCCTACACTGACCTCAAATTCATAGTGACTCTCCTGCCTCAGCCTTCTATAGTACTGGGATTACAGGCATGTGCCACCACAGCTGGCTGAGACCAATTTTGTTTAAAACACAGTATACTAATAAATATTTATTGTTATTATAAGTAGGAATAAATATTATTTTAATGTTTTCATGATGGTTAAACAGCTGTATGAGAGTTTGAGTATTTCCTTGCTGTTGAACACTTAAAGTCATATAAAATCTTTTGAATTAGAAATAATCCTAGAAAGAATATCTTTTTCTAGTAAACATTTTCATATTTACTGTTATTTCCTTAAGATAAAATTGCAGAAGCAGAATTCCTTGGTCTAACGTTACTAACTTATTTTGACATCCCTCCCCTACCCCGCCAAGAAGTACAATTTCTGGAACTAAAGTCTCATTGGTAAAGAACCTGAAATCTCTGTCCTGAGAAGTTTACTTTCTAAAGAAAAAATAAGGAGAGACAAATAAACATAAATAAGTGGGGAGACTGCTTTAATGGAAAAGGAAGCAAACAAACTTCGGGGACCTCAGTGAAGAGAACAGCAGGGAGGGTGTCACACAGGAGGTGACCTCTGGGATGTGTGTGTTGGATCAGTTTTCCTCTGATAATTTATTTTGTGAGGACAGCAGTTGTGCCTGCTCGAGTCGGTGCTATTGCGAAGGTATCAGTGCTCGCCCGGAGGAGGAGGCCTGAGGTGAGGGTTGTAAGGGTGCCCGTCTCTCGCCCTTGGCTAAGTCCATCACTCCTGGTAGTTCGGGAGCTGCCTAGCTGCAGTTTGAGGGAGGGCAGCACCTTGCCGGCGCTGCTCACCTTGAGATAGCAAAGAAACCATTTCCATCTCGAAGGCAGCGGCGTTGTTTATTTTCCCTTACTGGAAAGAATACAGTAGCCCTGGTACATTTGAAATGAAAGAGATTGACCTTGCTTGCTGTTTGGGATTCAAAGACAGGGCACTGGGCTCTGGTCTCTGGTGAGGATGCGACAGCGGACACCTCATGGTGGTTTGTGAGACAGGGCGAGGTCGTGGGGTGAGACGGGTGTGAGAGAGAAGAGGGGCCAGGCTTGCTCTTTTAGTAACAGCCCTCTCAGGGGGATTAACTCAGTGTCCCAGAAACCCACTTTCCAAGGGTGACACCCCCATGACATAATGAGAAAGTCAAAGCAGATACCCAACTGTTCCGTTCATTAAGTATTTCGGTGTATATATAGTCAGTCGTAATGCCTTAAATGCATAATAGCCACTCAAAAAAGAATGCACGTTTCTTGAAAGCAAAGAAAACATATTTTATTCTTAAATAACCACAATCACATAATCATCAGTTAATGTGTGCTTGTACAGAACTTTCCCGACCTTGAAATCTCAGCACACAGGGCCACTTCTGAGTCCTGTTGTTTGTCAGGGAATGACCAGGCACTGCTCTGTGATGTGACGGCGCACTGCTGGTTGGAATGTGACTCGGAAAGCAGTGCAGATGTTTCTCAGAATAACTACACCCAGAATTCCCATGTGATCCAGCAATTCCAATTCTGGATATATACCTTAAACAAAAGCAGGGATTCAAACCTGTACATCAGTGTTCACAGCATTATCCTCAATCACTTAAAGGTGGGAGACACTCAAGACTCTACTGACAGGTGGATACATGAAATATGCTATATGTACAGATGTGTGTTAAAATGGCAAATTTTGTTATACATATTTTACCACAGCTAAAAGCACAATAATATGCAATGAAGTGCCTGGGGTCTGACAGGCGTCGCATGCCACCATCTTGAGGGTCTTAATCGAGCTGTGTGGAAAGTCTGTCTTTTCTGAGTCCTTTGGGCAGTGTGCAGAACATCAGAGTGGCCTTTGCTTGGTGGGTAAGGTCTGCACAGGGTGTGGATTGCATGATGCTCGTATTTACTGAGAGAAGGCTGAGTGTGAGGGAGTCTAGTGATTCTCCTAGGTCCCCAGGCCATTCAAGGGGAGAAGTAAGCACCATGGCTTCAGCCGGGCCCTTGTGCCTGTCACCATCCGTAAGTGAAAAGAGTAAGCTTGAGCTGGACCACAGGGTGTGGCCATCCCAAGCCAGGGATGAAGGTACACGGCACCCTGCGGCACCCACAGGGGTTCCGCTAGAGATTTCAAATGTCTGAACCAAAAATGGTGACATGCGACACCTGTCAGACCGGGGCGCCCTTCTCGCCTCCTGAGCTTCTCTGTGTTTCTAACCACCCCACCTTCCCTCCAAGGTCTCTCCCTCACCTGGCCTTTCACCTGAAAGTGTCCCCCACTCTACTTGCTCTACCCACCATGCTCAATTCCCGCTCAGCCTTTCAGCTCCTGTCTGGGTCACTGCACCAGCTGAGAAGCCTTCTCTGACGGGCCGGGCAGCAGCTAGAAGCCCAGCGTTGTTCTCCTTGTTTCTTGTCTTCGTCACCTGGTTGCACGCAGCTTGAGGACAGGCATCATGTGCCCAGTGCCTGACACAGCTCCTGGGACACAATGGCTCTTCAGTAAGGACAGGCACCTCCTTCTCAGGAAGCATCAACACTGGCACAACCGAGGCTGGTGTGGGGAAAGAGCCAGACTGCACTGCTGTGTGCCCGCTTCACTCCTCATCCATAGCCCTCTCTGTTTCCTCGCCTCCTCTCTTCTCAGGACCTCCTACTCTGGGCAGTGTCTTGCCCCTGTCACACCAGAGACCAGTGTGAAGGTGCTATTCTGTTCCGGTGATCCTGATGGAAAGAGATGAGTTTCTGTCTTGGGGACAGAATGATGAGAATCTGCGTATTTCAAAAGTATCTTTGGACAAGCACTAATCCAATTCTCTCCCTCCTCAAAGCATAAGAAAGCATTTTAGCTCCTTTCTGTGTTAATCCTTGTGTGAAAAGATCTTTAACAGCAGCTCTGAGCTCCTCCTCTTACATTTCCACTGACAATCAGGACTTCTGGAGTGAGGTACACCCAGAGAGGCTCTAGAGCTGGAAGAATCTCTTCACCCAAATGCTTGGGGCTCCTTGATAAGATTCTTGCACAGAGATAGCTCTGCCCACATTTTACTGATAGGGAACTTGGCTCAGAGAAGGTAAGCAATGGTCCTGAGGCTGCACTGCTGACTGTGTCCTCACTGGTGCAAGAAACACCATCCTCTTCCATTTCATCTACTCCCTACTGATTCCCTCCCCATGCCACCTTGTAGAAAAAGAAAATCTTGTGCACATTTCCCCCCTAGAAACCCAACTCATTTTCTTGGGTTCTGGGACTTAGGAGAAGCTGACTGCCTGTGATTTTGTCTGCCACTTAACTGAGATTAGCTGGAAGCAATCTGCTTAAAGTTTAAGCATCAACTTATCACTTTGTTAACTGCGCATTCATTTTCAAGGGAATGGTTAACTTTAATGGCAATGGGGGATTGAATCATGCGGCAACAGGTTCCGTGACATGTGGGAGCCAGAAGGGACGTAAGAGGCCTTCCCCCTCAGATGTCGTGTGGAACGGGAGCGGGTGTAAAAATTCGGATTAATTGTCAGCCTGCAGTTTCCTGCAGGGGACAGCCTGCTACCCTGTCACTCTGTGATTGACACCACAAATCCACTCTGCTCAGCAGGCAGGATGGTGCCTGAAAGCAACAGGAGGGAGGGGAGGTAGCGCCCTCCCTCAGGGCCAGCAAAGACAGGGGACACATTGCGCCCCAAATTTGCCTGTTGGGAGGGAACTTCAATCCCACTACCCGCTTTGTAGCTCAGGAGGGAAAGCAGCTGGTGCTAGAGCCCTAGCAAGTCAGGGCTGAGCTAGACACAGCACCGCTCCCCACAGCACACCTCCCCAGTCTCTTGACTTCGCGGGTGGCAGCGAAGTGCAGCTGGCTTAGTGCCCCTAATCAAAAGCGAGTCCTACTTGGCGTTCAGTGCAAACACCCTTGGATTCATGGGTGTGGCTTCATAGTCTCTCAAGCAAAGGCAGAATTTTCCCCTGAGAAGATGCCCAGGCTCATAATTTCCCAAGTTTCCACGGTTATGCCTCCTCCTCCTCTTTAAGCACCGTAAGATGGGACCTCCTGGCCGTTTCATGTCCTTATTAAGGAGGGAAACCTAGCAGTTTTAGTTTGCTTGATGCGTGAATCAGCAGAGAAGAAAGATAGCTCTGAAGAACACAATAAATGCAGAAGTCAGCCTGCCTGAGGGTCAGGAAGCTTCGGTTTCCATCCTCACAGCTAAGACTGCCTTGCTGGGCATCTCCGAGGTGCCACCCGCTGGCTCCTCCCCAGTCAGCCAACCTGCTCCTCTGGAGTCTTCATGGCAGGTGTGGCAAGCGATTTTTGTCCTCATGATTTAGTGGACAGATCTCCTAAAGCAGTGGTCCTCAACCCGGAGTGATATTACTGCCTAGCAAGTATTCTGCCATGCCTGAAGACACTTCTGTTATTCACATCCAGGGAGGTGGAAGCTTTGGGTTCCAGTGCGGGGAGCCCAGGGGCACTGCTGACCAGTCTGAGGTAGGCAGACCTTCCCCGCAGGACAGAATTATTTGGCTCTAAAGGCCAGTGTGACTGAAGTTGGAAACGCTTGCTTGTCCAGATGTGGTGAGCCCAGCGGATATCCACTGGGTTCTCTGCTCAGCTGTGCCACATGATGGGTTTGTGGCTGGGGTGAGGCTGGGGGTCATGACGGGCTCTGCTCACATGTGGGAGCTGAGCTGTGTGTCTTTCTCCCTTCACAGACTGGCCCATGATCCCAGAACCCCAAGAGCAGCAAGACAGAGAAGTTCTAGTGCTGAAGCAGATATTTTAAAAGCGCAAGTGTTGAGCTTGCAGTCTCTCTGTGGTCTCCGCACAGGACAGGTCCTCGGGAACAGTCACTCCCTGATTCTGTCCAAGTGGCCCAGTGCTCGCTTCACTTCCCGTTATTGATTTTCCCTTCAGACTCGCAGTCTCCTCTGTAAATGAGTCCACCTCTTATTGGAACCCTGCAAGCTGCTGCTGGGCCTTAAGCCATCACCTGGCTCCACCTGCGTGATTAATATTGGAGACCTGCAGCAGGGACGCAGCCTCACACTAACTGGGTATCACCGGAGGGGCCAGTTCCTGAGTGGAGTGTCACCCACAGGGAGAGCAGCAGCTGCCTGAGGTAACTGTGCTTTTCAGCTAAACAAGGCCTGGGGCCCCTTCCTCCTCCCCAGCCAGCTGCCCATGTCTGGAGCCCTGCACTTCACCTGGTGAACGGCGCTGTTCACACAGGAAGCGGACCAGGAGGCCAGGGCACCTTCACGAGGCACACTCTTCTCGCTCTTGGTTCTCTGGGCTGTGGGCTTACTTCCTTCTCTGCCACACCACCCTCCCCAAGTGACCAGACCAGCATCGCAGGTCCAGCCAGGGGGAAGTATTACTGTTTGTTGTTAGACTATTAACAAGCACAGTCTGTTACTGCTCCCTGATTGATTTCTGGACATTTTTCCTTGTGGACTGCTGGAACTCCGCTGCAGAGGCTGGCGCGAGAAGACAAACTGTTTACTTAGTTCCTTACCCCTGGGGCCACTATAAAAAGGCCATAGGCATTTCTGAAAGGAGCATCCAGGTGGAGGGTGCCAAACCAACCCTCCCCTCCCTCTAATCTCATTCTGGGGAAGAGGAAGCAGCCTGACCTTGGGCCTGAGCCACTAAGCTGGAAGCCTGTTTCTTCCCGGAACTGGTCCTGTTTCCTGTTGCCAAGGTTCTGTGACCTTGGGCCCTGTGTGGAAACCCACAGCATCTGTTTTCTCCCTTGCAAATAAGGATAATAGTCTCTCAGAGGTTTGAGAGGCTCCTGAAATACTCTCTGGAAATTTCTGAGTAAATAGGCTCATTTGGTAACACTGACACAATGGAATCAGGCCTTTTTCACGAATAGCAATTCTGAGAATGTCAGGAATAACATGGCCACTCTCTTCCTCCACACCAAGGGGCAGGGCACCAGATATGCAGAGTCTCACAGGAAGGTAGGAATGGCATAATTTTCCCTTGAAGATGAAGGTTAAAAAACTAGTCTCAGTTCCCTTCAAAACATAAAAAGCTTTGTTGGAGCTGGATTTTTTTAAGTCAAAAAAGAATACTTTTCAACACGCAGGTCTTAAAGATGGAGAGAATGCATTTGGAATAACACATCCCCTGTATGGTGCTGCGCAGTTTACCAGGTCAGGCTCTCTGCAGGCATCTAAGAGTAGAATTGATGATCATTCATTCACTCAAAAAAGTCTTTACTGAACCTCCACCATGTGTGAATCACGGTTCAGGCCCTCAGGATAGAGTAGAGAAGGAGGCAAAGAGTCCCAGCTTTGTGGAACTTACATAGCTCGAGGAGACAGATCAAGAAGCATTTAAAAATGGAACAGAATGTCAGGTGCTGTGAAGAAAATAAATCAGAATAATAGCATAGACACAGTGCTACAAAGACACCATTTTAGCAAGGAAGATGAGGGAGGAAGCTTCTGACTCTGATGTTCAACAGGAGACTTTAAGGAAAGACGAGAGAAGCATGTTTGGACTTCTGGGAAGAGTGTTATAACACAAAAGTAAGTGCAAAGGCCCGGGGCGGGGTGGGGGGGAGAAAGTGCTTAAAGAATAACAAAATCATTCCAACCCTTCTTGTTCAAATTAAATGCTTCCTCAAGACCCTATCCAACATTTAATGTCTCCTTAAAAGCAACTGAGCCCTTCAGTGATTATACACTCTTTACAGGTAATAAAAAACAGCAACCTAAACTATGGTTATGTAGAATCACATTTCCAGTCAAAGCTGGATGAATTCAGCCCAGCTGCTCTTTCAAAGAACACTCTGAACCCAGCATGTGGGGTCTTTGATTCCAGGGAGACCACCCAAAGCTCAGCACCCCATTTGTCCTCAGTTAAGTGAAAGTAGAGCTTCCTGTAAATGAGGGAGTGAAAAGAAGGCACTGCAAAGGCGACTCCGTCAGGCTGTGGGACTCCCTAGAAGTCACCGTGGAGGCCGAGCACACTGGAAGGCAGGGACAGAAGTTCTGCTGATATGCACCGCTCCTGGGCGGCAGTAATGCCTTCCTGTAGACCCCAGCTGAGCCTAGGCGGGAGACCCCGCGCAGCACACCTCCCCAGGCACCCAGCTCAGCCCCGCAGTGGACATCCACAAAGCGCGCACTCCTGCGTTCTGAGTCTCCGCTTCCGTGCATCTTGGCAGCTGGAAAACCAAGTAGCCCGCGACTGTTTCTGTCTTCAGCCAGTCAGTGCAGGACCGGCTGGAAGGGAGCGAGAGAGCCTTTCTGTGAGCCGGCCTGCCCAGCTGCTCTTGGTCTGACCTCAGGGCTTCACTCCCAGCCACTCAACCCAGTAACCTAGATTTCTCCATAGGAAGATGGAAACGCAGACCAGTTGTAATTTTCTCTTTTTTTCAAGTTGGTCTATTGTCAAATTCCTGTCAGCGACAAGCTGTGTGCGTGCACCATGCTCCTGCTGCTTCCTGCTCACGCATCTTTCTTCCCAGCCCCTCTCTACCCTTGCATATGGTCTCCCTTCTGCCTCGCTGCTGTCCATGTGAGAGGTCAGGGACAGGCTGCCCACACCACTGAACAGACTCCATCCTCACAGCCACACTTCCTGGAAAAGCTTCTGCCACTCTGGAAATGTGGAAGAGGCAGGTGGATGGCAGGAGTGTGGCACGGCTCTTCCGGCTGACCAGACAGCGGCCGATATCCAGCAGACGTGGCAAGACTCAAAGCCCTTTGGCCAGGTCCCATATAAAACCCTCTTTCTTCACTTCTTCCTGATGTCTTCAAGATCATGACAGACACACACTCCCCAGCCCTGGACTCACACCACCTCTGCTTCTCCGGTGACGGCTTCTGGAAAGCTCGCCTCGAGGGATAGGCACTGTCCGGGCCAAGAAAGCAAGGCCAGGCATCTGTAAATGGCTGCTTCCTTCCTGCAGCTGTCTCCCGGACTCCAGGCTCTCCCAGAGGAGGCGCCTCACTTATTAACATCATAACTCACGCAAGTTGCTTGGAGTCACCGTGCATGGAAAATCACATCCTGCAAAGTGTGGAAGCAGCAAAGTCACCAGCTGAGTCGATAGACTTTTATTTTAACGATGTCTATGATCAATATTTAAACAGGATTGACCTGGCCTGCTGCTCGTGTGCCTCTCTCCTCCCAGCTGCCTGCAAAAGATAAAATATTTACTTGGGGGTGGGGGTTACAACGGTTCGAGGCCAGGGCATTGCTTGGAGGCAGATGGGGTGAGGGTGCCATAGGAATCATTAGATCCAGCACTCACGGGCACTGGATTCTCGGGGCCAAAGGGACTACAGCTGAGAGATTCTGGGCAGATTATGAGAGAATAAGGGAAGAATTTATGGGAAGGTCTGGCCACCAGTAATATAAACTTTAGAGCATTAAGAGATTTTTCTTAAAAATAGTCATGGCCTATTTAATCTTCCTCTTTATTGAAAGTTAGTAGCTAAGCGCTGGGCTGTGGTTCAGACCGTTAGAGTGCACCCTGCCTGCTTTGTTTATACAGGCCTGCCATTTACTATCTCTGAATCTCATTAAAACGGTTCTTCCCTGAGCTGTAAAGAATAAATGAGACACAACATAAAACAGCTGAAATATTGACTCTCTGTAGTAAGTGCTCAATTAATGTTATGAGAGTATTGGTAGAGCCAGGACACAAAGTCCAGTCCTCTTTGTTTTTAAAGCCATAATTTTAAAGAATTATGTGAACTATGTACAAAATTATGTAGTACGTTGGGACAGAGCGTGATTACATGATGGGTACCTAATCCAGTCTCCATTTAAGAAAATATGAAGAAAGAGAAAGCAGAAGTGGCTGGAGAAATCTGGCAAAACTATGTGGAGAAGATCAAATTGAATTGAGGCCTAGGAAGTCAAAGCAGATCATTGCGAAAGATGCCAGGAAAGCACTGTACGTGGGACCTTTCACGTGGACGTGACCCTCTGAACCTGGGTACTTCTGCACATTTTAGTACATAGATAAAATTAAACTCCCCATGCACAAGATATTTCAGAAAATGTGGGTTCTAGGAAAAGAAAGTTAGCGGCCCACTCTGAAAGCAGAGTCCATATCGAGGGACAGACAGCAAAGATTAGCAAGATCTCATGGGGTGGCCTACTGTTGAGTTTGCCTGGAACTTCCACATCTTTTATGGTTGATACAGTGTGTCAACTTGCGAAGTCTGGAACCTTAACTAAATAACTCAGCAGCTTTACATCCTGGGGTATAGAGGACATGTCCTTACCACTCTAGGATCTTGTTCATTGTGTCAATTTGAGACGGTCAGAAGTTTAACTAAGTGATTAACTAAGTTAGTTAACTAAGTTTATTAACTTAGTTAATCACTTAGTTTAACTAAGATTACAATCACTTAGATTAACTAAGTGTTTGTAAACATCCTCAGCCTGTGACAGATTGGCGCAAGATGGTATGAGTGCCACGCCCATCCTAGGGGCATAGCCTGTTCACAATCTAAAGGAGGAAAGAGAGGCTCCTACTCCCCCCATTGCTTTGCTGTCTTCTGGCCACCTTGCTGCCCCTGTGCCACTCCACCCTGCCTTAGAGCCAGCTGATCAGGGGCTGAAACCTCCACAGACTGAGCTAAATAAACCTTTCCTTAACTTTGGGTGTCCATATTTTGTCTCAGTAACAAGAGAAAAATGACCAAGACAACATCTTAGCACCAAAAGTCCTAAGTAGGAAAAGCCCTCAGTTCTGGGCAAATACGACAATTGGTCTCTCTGGATTGAAGAGGAACAGAAGACTGACTTCCTAAAAGTCAGAGGGAGCAGATTTCCGCAGAGGACATGATGACTGCTGACGTCCACGGCAGCAGAGACCAACCCTGAAGAGAGCTTATCAGCTTGGACAATCTGAATGTCCCAGGGCACAGATTAAGGAATGCAGGGACTCCAAGGTGGAGGCTTGACACCTGACTGTATGTGTCACAGTGTAGTCATTTCTCCAGAGGAGGGGCTAGGTGAAGGTCATCCCCACAGAACCTGATTTGGACTAAGACCTTTTAAGAACCCAGAAAAGAGTGAACAGGTTCAAACACAAACACCTCAAACCATGAGACACAGCACAGGTCTTATCTGTTCAATATTCTCCTCCTGTGTGCAGGCAGCAAGAAGCTTCAATATGCTGGGCTCTGGGGTTTGGTTCATAATGATTCAGATGTCACATGAATGGCCCATGACTGGTTCTGCCATTGATCGTGGAGCCTGGGACACGGGTGATGGATTGGGCCACCACAGCAGCTGCCTGTGGGAAGTCTGGTTTTGTTCAGATGAGCCGCTCCAGACACTTCTCCCCTCCCTCCCTGACCCTCTCCATTTCTCTCCATGAAATCTGTAATCTTCTCCTCAACTTTTTTTCCTGTTTTTCTTCTGTTTTAACACTCTCCCTTTTCTCTTTCCTTTTGTCTTTTCTTCTTTGCATCCCTCAGTTCTTGCCCTCTCTTTCTTTCCCTTTCCTCATTTCTCCCTTTTTCTTCTCCTGGCTTAATTCTCCAGGCCCATCTTTTTTTGTTGGGGCTCGGCAGGCGAGGGCACACAAAGCATTACGATACCCTCTTTAAGGGGTGGGCTGGAGTCCAAAAGTCCTCTTAGCACATCCCTGGGGCTCAGAATCATATCTACTCTGGTTTTGGCACAGGGAATGACCTAAATCAAAGAAGCAGAATGTCTGCTCTAACCTGCTCCCTGACCCAGGCTGCTGGGACACATCATGCTGAAGGAACCAGGGAACTCAATGTATTTCTTACCGGGTGGCTTTTTGCAAGGTGTAGGAAACACTGTCTCATCGTTATCGCTTCGCAGACCCTTGATTGCAGGAGACCAAGGATTCTATTTCAGGACACAAAACAGATGCACATAGAATGGCTTTCCTTACTATTTGAAAGGTTGAACTGAAGCCAGCCTGGATTATTTTTAAAGCACAAATATATTTTTAAAATCAGATCAGTCTGGATCTTATTAAACTCAATGCTTTCCCTCTGTATGAGTAGGTAGTGAATGTGTCTAGATGTTTTTATCTGAAATTCTGTGAAGTTATCTCTCCACTATCTCCACTAATTCACACAATCCATGTCTGTGTGTTTGACTGCCCTCTTTGGAACCCACAGTGCTGGCTGGGAGGGACCAAACCTAGACAACTGTACCTTTTGCTTTGAAGCCTCAGCGTTGTCTCAGTATGGGTATGAGTGGAATTTGAGGTTTTCATGGTGTGTCACTTGTAGGATCAGAGATGAGAAAACTGAAGCAAGAATTTGATTTGGTTTGCAACACACATTGTGCTGCCAGTGGCAGCAAGCCACACGTGCTGTCATTTATGCAGAGTAATTCTGTCCTGTCTGGATTGCTTTTATAGCATGGCTACTCCTCTGTTCAACACAAAGACCATCCACATCTATATATATATGCATATATATATGGAGTAATGTATTTCAAGAGCATTTCAAGCACTGATTTTCTCTTCTTTCTTTCATTTTTACTTCCCCTTGCATATACTTTACTGCATGTATGTGTGGCTCTTTTCCCAAAAGCATTTCCACAGTAAATTAATCCCATCTCACACATTTTCCTTGCCCCTGCCTCTCTGTTGGATACCCTTCATTGTGCATGTTATTTCACTTTGTTTGGCTCTAATTTGACAACACCTGAAGGCCCTATCTTCTAGAAATACTAAGTACTTAATCCTCCATCCTGAGATTCCCTTCTGGCCTCCCTAGCCTCTTTCTCATTCCTGCCTGTGTATACCTCCTGAGATGTATGACCCAATCTGGGTTCCTTTCCTCCTAAAATCATCCTCTCAGAGAATCCTCCCTCCTGGGGACTCTGACCAAGCACATCAGGACCATGTTCCTCAGAGCGTGGTTTCAGCTTTTGCTTGTGGTCTCCTTCCACATGTCCAGTTACACTCAGAATTTCATAAATGAAATATTATGTCTTGAAGTTACTGTCTAAAGTCAAGCCTAACATGTTTTCCTTTCAGATTGATTTTTCATCCTTTATTTCTTACATGTCAAATTCATTAAACCATGACACAGTCACTGCAGTGTTCTACCCTACTTTCTGCCAGATCCCCGGACTGGAAACCTTGCTCCAAAGATCATCCCTTTCCTTGCTTACAGTCCCTCAGCGAGTCCTTGCCAATACTTCCTAAGGTTTGGACAAAGGGTTCTTCACTTTTCCTCGGCTCAGTTGTGCCCATGATCCACTCCAGCGTCCAGCACTGTCGACAAAAGTCTCTGAGGTGTCATTTCAGCATCTTATTCTTGCTTAGGGGCCCCCAGCATCCTCATCACCCACGGATCATGTCCCAGTGCAGATGCTGTCTCATCTCTAGATCCTCTCTCGAGTCACATCCATCTCCAGACCATGCCTTCATCACCCACCACACCACTGGCCTTCTGAATGTCCCCTCTTATCCGTTACCAGCCCAGATCTCTTATTTCCTTAGGGATCAAGTTCAAGTCTCACTACCCCAAGGCGTCCTTCCCAGTCTTCTCTGAGCTGGGCTTCTCTCAGGACACTTACGGTGGCATCCAGGTATTTACACATATGTGTTTCCTGCATATATTCCAACTGTCTCATTCCCTATTCCCCTTAATGCATATTAAACAGTCCAATGAGCCAGAGCTTGTTCAAATACCTAAGTGATCTGTCCACAATTTTTAATATTTTGAAAATAAAAGGCTGCAAGAAAATGAAAGCCTGTTGGAAGAGTTAATCGTGGTTTGGGGAAGAGTGCTGCATGCGTATCAGCAAGTGACAGGAATTCAATTTGGCCTGACTCAGGTACATGGAGATTGCCCAGTTCCCATCTCAGGAAGGCCCTGGGGTAAGCTCAACCCATCAGAAGGAGGCATTCTGCTCTCCCCTTGGCTTTGCCCCCTGCCATGCAGGCTGCACCCTCAGGTAGGACCTCTTCACAAGTGGCCAGCACCGGCTCCAGCCTCATGGCTTCCTAGATCCAAGCCTACCAGAAAAACATTACCCTGTGTTGGAACTGAGTTTCACTGAACCGTTCTAGCTGTCTGTGTCTCACAGCCTGCAAAGTAAAGGAAGCACTGATCAGCAGGGGCTGATTCTCCTTTCCACTCTTGAGTCCACCAATGGGCAGGGGCTTGTGATGCTCTGATAGGTCAGGCAGGCCTGGGTCAGTTTTCTTGACCTACATGGCAGGAACTAATAGTGAGGAAGGGATTTTCTTCAGGTAAATCGTGGTTTCGTTGTAAGAAAAGAAGAGAATGAATAGTGGGCAGGTAAAAACATCAACTCCCCCTTTCGGGAGGTAATTCCTCATTTATCACAGTCTGGTAGGCCATGTACTCGGGAAGGAGCTAAGCAGGTCAGAGGGCAGACAACTGAAGATGAAATGCTGCTTAATCCATGCTTGTTCCCGCTCTTGTCTAATGAAAGAAGATACGGCTCTAGGCGGAATTCCATTCTCTGCATATCCTCTGCCTCCCTATCAGATCTGCCTTTATTCATTCTCCACGGTGAAGGGAAATCTATTCAATTCAATATAAATATGCAGTCAAATTTTGTTGCAACCTCACAGCTAGAAAGAAAACACAAAATAAATTGAAAGCCAAGTCATACTACAGGAGTCCTTATAAGAGAAAAATGGTCCTTTCTTCATAGATTTCAAAAAGAGATGCAGGTGAGTCAGACGTGCAACATGAAACAGAACTGGCCTTAACATGTAATTAATATTTATTAAGTTTTTAATACAACAGACATCGTCGAGGTGAAAGGCTGATTATTGGTTCAAGTTTCCTTACATAAAACTTGACCTTTCCCTGCAGGGAGCCTTTCCAGCTTCTTGAACAAAAGATAGTGCTGCATAATTCCCATATCAATGAGGGGGAAAAATTGGTTTTGAAAGAAAGAAAGCTAAACTATGCTTTTTTCTGTTCTTTAACAGAATGAACAAATGCATCGATCTATTCGTCTTGCTCTGTTTCTGTACCATATAAATTTGAGAGAGCTCGGCAGGAGGTAAAATGTCTGGCTTCCCCACTGGGTCACCAAATTTGCCCATTAACCACTTTTCAGTTTTCCTTTCTTCAGTTGTTGCTGGCCTTCACTGTCTAAGTGAAAACTAATATCTTTCCTTCACATGGGACTCCTTAATGACACTGAGCAGTGGAGTGGTGACTTCCCATATTAGAGCGATTTGTTCAAAGCCCGAAGGAACTCTGCAGCAACTTCAGCAATCCGTTTCCTCCTTTTCTGGTTCAAGAGTGCCAGAGATGAGATTTGAACTAGCTGCTGAGTTTGCCATGTCATTAGCTTATCTGCTAACACGGAAGACTAAAATATCACGAAGGTAGAATTGTCCAAGGAGCTCCATGGGAGAGAAATCATTGGTAAAGATCTATAAAATGACAAGAGTTTATCCCTGGTATTTGACAATCTGCAGTCTGCCCCCAAAATAAAACAGGACCACCTGCATCCACACAGTAGCTTTTTTTGGGCAAAGGAGAACTGCTTTTCTATTCTGAGCAGTGATGTTACCCTTCCCACACCTACCACCCCTGGACTTGAGCACAATGCGTCTGTCATGTTTTGATGGCCCCTCGTGTAATTAGATACTCAAAACAACCCGAGGTATCTTTCCAACTAGAAGCTGCACCATTTCATCCCACCAGCTGGCTTTTGTGGGTGTCGTTGGAGTCACCAGTGGTGGAGCAGCACCCCCTCCCTGTGCCTCTCAGGGGTGTGGCCTTTAGGGTGCTCAGCCTGCACCCAATCAGTGCCACTCCATCCACTGCTTTGTCAGCCTGTCTCAGGCCGGCTGCCCACTGTGCAGCTGGGATCTCAGCCTTTCGGCCTGTGCCTTCCAGATGTGATACCTTCCTTACTCTACCTTTGGTTCCCTGGTGACTTTCACTGTTCAACACTACGCTCAGTGTCTCCTGGGCTCCAGCCCTCAGCTCTTCTTAGCTTATCCTTATCCCCTGCATCTTTTCTGTGATCAGACCATGAACCTCTTTTGGACCCAATAGAAATATTTCACCAAATATGAGTTCTGCAGCTGCTGTGTTTTACAATGCCCAAATACTCACATTTCCTCACCTGTAATCTGCCTGCTTCACAGAATTGGCAAGATGATTAAGGGAATACAAATACATGTAACATTCTTAGGACAGGGCCCAGCAAATAGTGAACACTCAATGTAAATCTTTGATGGTTTTGCAATTGTCATATCATCCTCCCAACCTGAACTCTCCTAGGCTGCCCTTATTCATTAATAGTGCAAAACTAAGTAAGCCAGTTCCATATTGAAAAGAATTTAAAAGACAAACTTCAGTACTTCCAGAAAGCCATCATAACACATCAACTGGCAAAGGAACTTAGTGGATATTTTTTTTCAGCCAAATATGTCCCTATCACATTCTGCCATGGCTGGAGACATAGGTTGATTTTTCAGTGAAAATCAAGTTTATTTTTATCCCTAAGGTATATCCACGATCTTCCTTTCTTCTCCCTTCCAATAATTCAATCCCAACCAAAACAGGAGAATAAAGGATTCTCTCTGGCAAGTGTCTCTCTGGAGCAGACCCTTGAGAACAGAGGCAGAGGAAGCCGCATCTTTCTTTTAATTAGCAGTGTGCATCCAGTCCAGCTGCCGGGCTCTGTAGTGAGGGTTGGAAGAGCAACAGGCATCTCTTTATCCTCTTTGATTTTTTTCTCTCAGTCACCCCTCCTTCTCCATTCCATCCTTCTACTGTCTAACACCCAACAAAATGTGATTATTTGCATGAAATCAATACCATGATTCACACAGAAAAGCCCAGAAAAACCTGCTATGCAATTGTGTGAGTAATTTTTTATGAAGCAAGCTCCTAAGTGCTTGCCAACAAGCTAAATTACCCTCTTGTTAAGTGTTATACATTTTTTCTTCTCCCTTTCTTCTTTTCCATGTACTTCTTAATATTGATAAGCTTCTCTTAGTTGAAGGGAGCATTTGCATTTTTCTTTAGTTCTCCGAGTAGTGAGCACATCAAAGGGTCTAACTCCCTGGCCTTTCTATTTTCCCTTCTCAGCACCAGCACTCACCCTGCCCAGATGCTCAGTGAAAAGATGGTGCCATGAAAGATGGGAAAGAAAAAGGAGCTGCTTAAAGAGCTGCATTTGAGGTCTAAACAAAACATGCAAGAAGGCTAGGTTTAACCCCTCATTGATTTAATCAATCCGTCAGTTATCCAGCAGTAAATAGTGGATACTACTTAATTTTCCTGTCCTATGCTAAGTACTTTGGGAACTATGAAGTGAAAAATAGTTTTTAAGAAAAGTCTATGGGTGCAGATAAAATGAAAGGGATCTATGACCAATAGCGTGTCTAAATACATCCAGTGATGCAGTACCGTAGGGCTGTAGGTAAGAGTAGGGAAAGAGATGGTAGGGAGAGAGAGAGAGAGAGAGAGAGAGAGAGAGAGAGAGAGAGAGGTTTCACAGGAATGCAAAGATGTGGAGCTGGAGACCAGGACATGGAATAAAAGTTAGATGGTATTATACAAAGGAAGTCATTTTAATGAAAAAGGAGAGTCACCATTAAAAATACCAGGAAGACTTGGCTTTACATGGCACTGATTCTTCCCTGTATACACTGCTTGTACTGTGGTGGTCTTACAGAAAGACAGCCAGGACCGTGGTGGGGGAGTTTGCACACCAGAAAGGGGCAGGAGGAGACACTGAGACTAGATTTCCTCTCAGCTAGGGTGGAGAGCATGCTGCAGACTTAGCGACCTGAAGAAAGCAGCACTTCTTTGATCCGTATTGTTGCATCCTGTGTAAACACGTGTGGGCATGTGTGACACACACACAAGCTTGATACTAACCGAAATCATAATGTGCTTAACAGCTTTCTGTTATCATTTCCTTAGTAAGTGACAAGGGTTTTTGGGTCCTTTGAAAATTAAATATAATTTTAAGATATAATTTAATAGCTAACTGATCTACCACACTGCCTTTGTCATAATATATTTACACAATTTCTGACTATTGCTTGTGTATAATATTTCCAACTATTCTCCATTACAAATAGTACCGATAAATACCCTTGAATGTTAATCTTTGATAGCATTCTAATAATTTTAAAGACATAATCCTAGAAGTAATATGATGAAATCACAAACTATGAACATTTTAAGATGCTTTATAAATAACTCTAAATTACTTTCCAGAAATAAAGTACGTGTACTTATTCCCAGAAGCAGTACAAAAAAAAGTCTTACAAAATCATCTTCAACGTCGGATACTGCATGCACTCTTTTTTCTATTTAAAATTTTAAATGATTTCATCCATACAAAGAAATATATTATTCTTGCAGCTATTAAACATGCATATAATTTAAAAATAACTTATGAATGATTTACGTGAGAAGAAGCATGCTAAAGTCTACCACGCTGGTTACAAAGGCTGCTCGTCCACGGCATGGGCTCGCTGCCTCCTAGATGGAAACACTAACTTGCTTTAGAAATGTGTAAATATGCTATCATACTGTAGATTTTTTCAGCTACTTGGTTTTTCTTCAAAATCTCAACTATTTCACTGCCATAGTATGTCAGTGGTTTCATGTGTCTTCCATCAATGTAGATTTGCATTGTTTGTGGTTTGGGTCTTGTTTGGGTCAGTGCTGCTGTGACAATGCCTCACTGTGTCACTGTACCCTTGGGTGAGAGTTTCTCCTAGGCAGTGACTTCTAACATGGAGTGCACGTGGTTCTGGACAAACAGAAGGCTTTCAAAGGCTTCCAGAGAGTGACAGTGGCCAGGAACAGGTTTATAAACCATGCATTTTTGTACGTACACCCTCCTAGCTCTAACGTACAAGCCATTCCTTGCCCACCTCTCTATATTCCCACTTTACATAAGGAAAACACCCCCATAACTCATCTGGATCCCTACCATGGTGCATTAAGCTGAAATATAAAAAACTCCATGATGACAAAGGGACATTTGTAAGTTTTATGGTGATATTGAGAAAGCAAATGACTTTAATGAGTGGATAACAAATCATTTCTCAAGTCAGATGCACTCCACTTGTTTGTTTTCCACAAAACCAAGTCTTCAGCTGCTAGATTATTAAAAATAATTTCTGATGATACGACCATCAATCATAACCCACTAGGTGATTTGTGACATATTTCTGGGGAAGAACTCAAAGAATAAGGGATGCTGTAAAACAACTCCTGCCATCCTTCTATTTATGCACAAGAATAAGGATTTTTAACACTTACTTTAGAAAAACAATAAACAGGAATACAGCTGATGCTGTTTTCTGCCTCATTCTAGTCATAAATAATTCTATCTCATTCTAGTTGCAAATAATTCTTCTTCATAGATACGTAATTGATTGAGAAAAACCATCTATCTACTTTACTGAAATATGTAATTGCATATCATTAAAAACTATAATGATAGCTCAACCCAAAAGAATGAAGGTTTTAGTACATAAGAGCCCAATGGTCATTCAGAAAATCTTTGAAAAATTTAATTTGTGCACATAATGTTACTCTGAAGAAGTATGGCAAAAAGTAAAGACATTGAAAGAGAAATCTGCATTAAATTGGGATAAAATTATTTAAGGAAACGTGGAATAAAAATACATGTTTGAGGAAAGGAAAAAGTGATTAAAATCTTAAATTGTTACAGAAGAGCTTGATCACATTTTTCTTTCTAAAGTAGATAAGCATGAAATCACATTCATAGTTACATTAAAACCTCCAGTGAGAAGCTAGATAACACTTTTCATGCAAGCAATGAATAGTCTTTCAGAATTGTGGAGCAACTATGCAAATGGAAACATTTGACAACCACAACTCTTCAAGGACACATATCCAGGTGTAGGATTATTCAGTAAAAAGGTGCGCGCATTCCCCCACCCCGCATTTACTATGTATTGCAAACATACGCTAAACACATATTAAATGGAAACATTTTTGAAAAGAGATGTGCATATCTCGGGTCTTTCTCGCTAATATTAAATTGTTTTCAGGTTGTCAACCCTATCACCACCACAAAGCCGTAATTGCTGCCCATCCTCCCAAACACCTCAGATCACCGGAATTTTCCATTTCTGCCAAGCTACTGGCTATAAAATGGCATTTCATTGTGGTATTAATTTGCATTTTCCTGCATTAATGAGGTTGAGCATATTTTCATATGTTTATTGGCATTCGTGTTACTATTATTTGCTTTTATGCTTTGCTAATTTGATTTACAAAAAATGATACTTCATTTGCATTTCTTTGATAACTAACAGGGTTAATACGTTTTCATATGCTTATTAGCCATTTTTATTTTTCTGTGAATTGTCCATTCATATCCTGCCCATTTTTCTATTGGGATTTTCAGGCCTTTCTTCCGAATTCAAATGAGTTCTGTTAAGGCCTAAGCCCCTTACTTGTCACATTTATTGTGCTGCAATCTTGGGATAAACTGTACTTTGTTATGTGATACCATGGTTCTTTTAATATACTTATGAATGTGATTTGCTGATCTTTTGTTTGGGATTTCTACATCAATATTTATAACTCCAATTGTCCTGCTATGCTCTGTTATGTTTTGTAGGGGTGGCTCTTTGTCAAGTTTTTGTATCATGGCAATACTTGCGTCTTAATATGAACCAGTGCATTTCTACTATTTTTTTCCTGGGGAAAAAAAACAATCAATTACATTTTGGATACAGTTTTTGTTAACACAATTGACCGAAGACAACTATAAAATATTCTTAACTGGTTCAGAGGATAAAATAATCATTAAAGTAGGTTATTAGGGTTTTTTTTTTTCTTTTTAAGGTAAATTTAGTGTTCATATCATCTCCAGCAAATCATCCATTTCATTAAGAACTTAAAATTTATTACTGTAGATAGGAATAATTTGGCTTACACATCTTAAAATATCCTTAAAACCAATTTTATATCTCTCTTCTCACTGCAAATTTTGTGTTACTAGCACTTTTTACCTTTTATTTGGAAATTCCAGAAGATTAAAAAATTTATTTTTCTTGAAGAAGAAATATTTCTTAACTATATGTATGAATTTCCTGTTTATTTAATTTATGATTAACTGATTTTGCCCTTTTCCCCCTCCTTTTTCAATTAAGTTTGCTGCTAAAGTCCTGGACAAACTGTTCAATTGGCCTGTTCTTTATTGTTTCATGCTGGAGACTGAACCTAGGGTCATGAAGAACAGCTAGGCAAGCACTTCACCCCTGAGCGATATTCTCAGCCCCTTGTAATTGTTGTTAATTTTGTATTTAGGGTTACATTTCTTTTAAAGTTACTTCTTGATCTTATTATCCCTTTAGTCAGGAGGAAATTTCAATAGTCAGCTAGTCACTATCCACAACATCCAAAGATGCAACTCCCATCTTTTTCTCCTTCCTCCTTGGAGGTATCCCCACTGAGTGCTGAAGGAAACTTTCAGTGCTCACCTTCCGTTCAAACACCTCAACTCTCTGGCCGTAATACACAGTTCTGAAGTCCACTCCTGGTCCCTTTTTGCATGTAGATCATTCCAGACACAAGCTAGACCCCACTTTTCCCAGATATTCTAAGTACCACAGATTGCCTGTACCCTTCCTTCTGCTTCCCTGTCCCCATGCTCACCCCTTGGAAGAATTACTGTGTGTGAAATTGTGCTGCATCAGATGGCTGTGGTGTCCTGAGGTGCTGAAGCCATGTAGGGCTGGAGCCATCAGGTGATCTTCTCTTAGCCACTTGGCTGATGGGGGCCAAGAAGGAAGGATGAGCTTGGCGTGAAGAGTGGACCAGCCTGTGCGCCCTTTATTACAAATATGCCACATATTCTACGGAACACCCTACTCTCACAGCCACACTGCTACCAAAAATAACCCTCATCACCCACACCTGGGTATGTGCTTGGGTAAACTGAGTCTTCCTGATTACACCAAGACAGGAGTAATCAGAATGTGTGACTGTCACCTAATGAAACCTCATAAGCTGTGCCTGTACAGACTGAATATCTCTGTATTTTTTCCTATTTCTCTAAATAGGAGAGTGGAGGAAATATGGAAGTGTAGTGTGTAGAAAGTTCAGAAGCAAAAGGTTTATCAACACAGATGTAGGATTTTTCAATGTGCTTCTTATTTGGGTTTTAGAGGTAATTTAGAGTTTTGACATTTAGCATCCAAGATCCTTGCCTTTCCTGTGGCCCCTAGAATCCAGGTTTAGAGGAAGCAGAGACCCATCTGGTTGGAATAACACCAGACCTGTGATGGCGAATATTTCAGAACTTTCAGTGCTAACAGTCAGCCGTGGCACATGTGCCATCAGTCCTCCAGGGCTGCATGGAACTCCTATGCTGACTTCATAATGTCTGGGGAGTATCATGCGTGAGAGCAGTGCGATGTCCCAAGCTCATCACAAAGACACACACTGTCACAAAGATTTTATAACTCCCAGTGTTACAATATTTTCTCAAGTCTTCTTGTAGTTCCCCTTGCTCTCCTATCACCATGACAACACATATTTCATTAATAATGGAGACCTGAGGGGAAGGTTCTGGTGGGAGACCACTCTCAGGGCTCATGTCCTGCTTTGGCATTCCATGAAACCATTGTGAATCCAGACACTGTGCTTTGAATGTTGCAATTTTGCATATCAGAGAGGAGTCTGGTTAAATACTATATGTGGTGAAAATGCAGGATTTAGCCTACATTTCCTAAAGCAATTAGTTAGTACAACCAATGGGACAAAAGGAAAGCCATGATAAAAATGCTAAGCCATTTAGATTTGGAGATCAATGTCTGCTCCCTGCAAAAGAAAAAAAGAAAGATTGGAAAGTCTTCAGACTGCTTTCATTTGCAGGACCTAAGCATGGGAAACCAAAGAACACTGTGACAGGAAATAGACGCAGTGGCTCTGTGAAGTTAACATCACCTTGGAGACCTCCAGGGCTTTATGGATAGACTTGACCAACTTTAAAAGTTGCAATGTGCTATAGTTTTAAAACCTATATGGCACTTTATATTTGGACTTTTGAGTTCTATCTCCAGTTCTTAGCTATGTGACCTCAGATGATATCTACTTCTTCTGGACCACTGTTACCTTTCCATGAATTGGATAGGGTAGTAATAAAAGTACACTTGAGAGTTAGAAAGAGCAAAACGACCATCATCATCACTCTCAGCAGCAGCAGCAGCAGCAGCAGCAGGAGGGGGAGGAGGAGGAGCAGCAGCAGCAGGAGGAGGAGGAGGAGCAGCAGCAGCAGCAGCAGGAGCAGGAGCAGGAGCAGCAGGAGCAGCAGGAGCAGCAGGAGCAGGAGCAGCAGCAGGAGCAGGAGCAGGAGCAGCAGGAGCAGCAGCGGCGGCAGCAGCAGCAGCAGCAGGAGGAGGAGCAGCAGCAGCAGGAGCAGCAGCAGCAGCAGGAGCAGCAGCAGCAGCAGGAGCAGGAGCAGCAGCAGCAGCAGCAGGAGAAGGAGGAGGAGCAGCAGCAGCAGCAGCAGCAGGCTTTGGGCAGCCCATCTCTAGCTCTCCTGCTAGGATCACATCAGTTCCACCTCAGCCCAGTACTGGATCAGCAGCACCAGACACTGTCTAGCCACAGGAAAAAACCAAAATTGAGTCCAGGATGCAACAGACCTAAATAATTTAAGGTCAAAATCATGAGCCATCAGATTCAACAAAAATATTGAGTTTCAACTTTCTGCCCTAGAAAGCATGGACAGGCAGATTAGAATAATGTGTGACTGAGGACGCTGAATCCCCGGTGGCCTTGCTAGGGCCTCTTTTACCTTCATGTGACACTGGCTTACACAACCCTCCCATCTCCTCCCTTTCAGGCCCTGGACCCTGGAAGACATAGGGGAATACAGGGTGTAAAAAGGAGAGGCCAAGCAGTGAGTCCTGTCATGTCTTCCATCCACTGGGGCCCTGTCCCTAGGCTCATGCCGACGGAACCAATTTTAAGTTTGCTTTCTTTCACTTCCCATTACCTAATCTGTCCTTTGCACATAGAGCCTTCTCTTCTGCTAAAATGTTTCTCTAGTCTTCCATTGCTATTCTGGTCCCACTGCCACCACCCTACATCCAGTCCTTGTCAGCTCATGCCTGATTTAATTCAACATCTTCCACACAGACATCCCTGTCTCCAGCGTCTGCTGACTCTAATACATTCAGCACAGCTACCAGGATAATCTTCCAAAGGCGATGTTTGCATCCCACCAGCCCCATCTCCAGGGCCTGCAGAATCTCCCACCTCACTGCTCCCCTCACTTCAGCCAGCCTTACCAGCTTCTCAAGGCTGCATGTGATTTTCTTTCATGCACTTTCAAGGGGTTCCATGAGTTAAAATGTTCTCTCCCTTCCTCTCTGCTTCTGCATGCTGCTGACTGCCCTGCCAAAGCTGGCTTAGGATGACACCTTTCTCTGCATGCCTACTAGAGCAACAACAGTCCTCACTCATGCCTACACTGGGGTCTTTGTGGGATAAACTGTGATCCTCAGATCCCTCCTAGGTGACCAAGGATTAGCCACCAAGTTTGATCTTGGCTCTTCCCCACATACCAGTGAGGAATCCAGCTCCACTGCACAGTGATTCTTACTTGGTGAGATGTTGGTTTATAAATGTCGTGACTTCATTTCAATCTGTCTCGTGAACTGGATGGAAATTCCCCAAAGGCAGTTTGTCTGCTTTCCATTTGCACCCTCCTGATCACACGTGCATCACTGAGCACACCGCCAGCTCCAGCACTGTGCATGGCTGCCCGCTCAGGGCAGGCAGATGGCCCCAGGGAGACTGACCTTTCCATGAGAAACATAAATTGGAAATAATCTCAATACTCAATCTTATAACTACAATATGGGATATCCTTATGAAGGAACATTATTCAGGCCTTAACAACATTTCTGAAGGGTTTTTAATGGCATAAGAAACTATTATTATATAAACTTGCTTTATATCTGTAGTTTCATATAAATGTAATTCATAATTTTAACATGAGAGTAGAAAGATGATAGTAAGTAAGGAGGGAAGGATGGAAGAAAGGAAGGAAAGACAGAAGGAATAGATGAACTAAAGGAAGAAAAATCCAAAATGTCTAAGCAGTGGTGCTGCCTAAGTAGTTCTTGGTTTCCTTTCCATTTATTAACTTTCTTCTTTAGATTTTCACTGCCTTCTGATTTTCTAAAATTTGCATTTGGATAAACTCAAAATACAAATCATATTAAAACTAATATTACTTACCAAAATGTCATATTTTCCAACGGTATTTTAGACAGCTAACATCAGAGAGGAAAAAAGTATGCAAATCACAAGATAAAGCAATTGATCAGTAACTAGAAGAATAAACTTTTGGTGCTCAAGAAATTCCTCGCTAGCTGGGGATCTAGCTCAGTGGTTCAAGCGCTTGCCTGGCAAGCACAAGGTTGTGAGTTTGATCCCCAACACCAAAAAAAAAAAAAAAAAAAAGAAAAGAAAAAGAAAAAGAAAAAACAAAAAAAGAAAAGAAAGAAATTCCCAGTTGATACAAGAAATGATGAGATTTTTCAGTGGGTAATTTCTCACTCCTGGGAGACTGTTTGGTGTTTCCATTTTTCACATGTTACCAGTTCCATCCCTAGAATGACAAATGCTTGTCTCCACTACCAACTGTGCCCCTCAGTCACCAGTACTTCCATCTCTCATCACCTCTACTGCCATCAGCCTACAGGAGGAGACAAGCCTCCTATGGAGATTTGGGTGGGGACAGACAGGAAAGAAATGAGGTACATTATAGCACAACCCCCAGTCTGGTATAAGGCAGACTTTTCCTGAAGAATCTCCATATTCCAACTCAGAATAAGGAGGAGGTCTCGGAGCTAACTGGCCAAGAGGATGGGCTCAAAGCCTGTTCAGTACCTGTGCCAAAGGAGAACATGGACGTAGGGCTGTATGTTACCCCAGCTATCAAGAGTTTATGTAACATTTCTGAGAACCAGAGCCCTCCTTGAATCAGTGTTATGACATGCAACTTCTGATATTCAAGAAAAAATGCCACAGAATGTTTGCTAATATTATACTCTGACAGGTAATACGGGTCACAACGAAATGCTGTGTGAGAAGATGAGAAGAAGGGCAGTTCGGGCCCAGGAGAGCTGGGCAGGTGTGTGCGTGCTTCACTGTATGTGTGCTCTAGCACACAGCAGAGCATGTGTGTGGGAATTGTTACGCTTCAGTATGCCTGTAGCACCATTTGATTCTGCTCAGATTATTACATATTTTCAAATACAAATTAAATAATAGCCACTTTTGCCCAGCAGCATGAAGGGCTGCAATGTTTCAAATTAACCTTGTCTGCAAAGGAAACGTATGTGCATGACACAGCAAGATGGCAAGTGGTTTCTATCTGCTGCCCTTGTTATAATTCAGCCCAAGTTTCTGAAAGGTACTTTGGGTCTTCAGGGGCACAGGTGGGCAGAGAAGGGTTCTGTCAGGGCCGGGTCTGTCCCAAGAGGTAGAGAATGGGGGACTAAGTGCCTGTGGACCCGGCCCATGTAGGGCAAGAAATCACAGACATCTGTCCACTTGTGCATACCCAAAGTGGGCTGTGCAGTGATAGGACTTACTGTGCATTCACTCAGACTGCAAATATTTATTGGGTGCTTGCTATGAACCCCACAGTGCTGTATGCATGCATAACACATTTGCAAATACAGCAGTGAGCAAGATAGACAAAATCCTTTCCCCTGCAGAATTTGTATTCTAGAAAGGGATATTGTGACAAACTGGATCAGATTAAGAAACATTTAGAGAAGTTGTAGGCTTTGAGGATGCTAGTTCCATCTGTGCATTAATTCATCGATAAGGTCTTAGCTGAATGAACCATTAGGGGTGGAGCCTCTCTGGGGGCAGTGGGTCCCTGGGGTCCTGCCTGGGGAGGCGATGTCTTTCCTTGGGCACTTTCCCACTCCCTCGCCTTGCCGGCTGCTGTGAGCTGAGCAGCTTTGCTCTGCCAGGTCCCTCCACACAGTGTTTCCTTGGAGCCACCTGACCCTGGACTGAACCCTCTCAAAGAGTGAGCCAAAATAAACCTTTTTTCCTTTCAGATACATGCCTGATATTCTGTTCCAGTGATGAAAAGGCAGCCAACAGACCCACAGCAAGAGCACGTAAAGAATGGGTTACATAATGTCAGGAGCAGTGAGTGGTACCAGGGCCGTGGTAAGAACAGAGTGTAATCACAGCCCACGGGGTGCCCTTCTAGGGAGAGTTATCAGGAACACCCTACCTGTAGAGTTTGGATTGGGATAGAACTTTTAATAAAGGGAGGGGGAGCAACACAAATATCAGAGGAAACAAAATTCTGCTCTCAGGCAACAGAAAGTGCAAAGGTGCTGGGGCCAAAAGAAGCTAAGAATATGTAGGATAGTGTGCTTTTAATTTTAAAGTAAGGGAAGTTGGGTGTGATCCAACTGGCAGGCCATAATTAGATAAGTGAGGTAGGGGAGAGTGAAGGAAAGGAAGTTTGCAAAAGAGCAGGGGTCCAGATCATACAGAGACTTGGAGGCCGTGGTCAGGGACTTTGGATTTCATTCTAGCTTGAGAAGCATTGCTGGGTTTGAGGCATGCGCAGTAGGAGGGAGTATTTATTACAGTCCTGATTGAACTTTACCTATCATCTGTGTTGCTCATGGAAAGTTATCTACCCCTAAGACAAAGATGTGTCCTGACAGCCCTGGGCTCCACCTCTTCCTCTGGATTCTTCCAGAAGCTTTGTCTTTCTCAGGGTCAGCCTGGCAGCACTTTCCCTCAGCCTCACTGTGCACCCAAAATTTTCAGCCTCGGAGCTTCGCTGACTCGCAGTGTGGGGTACTCCAGCACAACCTGCAAACGCCAGCATTACCAGCTGCGGGAATCAGCCCTGACCACGGGGAGGCAGAAGTGCCAGACAAAGGCTTCCCCTTTCTCCCCCTGAACACTTAGCTATGATCTGAATCTTACAACGCACTTTTGAAATCCTGGTGGGATGGAGAGCTAGTATTTCTGTGCATTAGCCTCCGTGATTCTTCCTTGTGTTGCTCATCTACTTTACCCAACTTCATTCCCCTGTCTTTTTAAAATTTTTTAATTTTTTTTTTCAGTACTGGGGATTGAACCGAATGCCCTCACACTGAGCTCTATCCCTAGCCATTTTGTGTTTATTTGCTTTTTATTTTGAGATAGGGTCATATTACATCATTAAGTTGGACAAGGTAAGCTCAAACTTGTGATCCTCCTGCTTCAACCTCCCAGAGTGCCTGGATTACATGCAATGTGCCATTATATCCTAGACTCCCCTATCTAATGCTCCTGCCTAGGATCACAATCCTAAGTAAACTCATTGTATGTTTAGCAGGCACCGAACTTAACGTAATACAGGGCAAGATAGTGAGAGTAGCCTCTTTTTTTACAGATGAGAAGCTATGTAAGTTGTCTCAGATCCCATTGGATTCCAGTCCCCGTGACCTTAGGCATGCTGCCATGCTGCCTCATAGTCAGAATTTGGCAGGTGGCAGTGTCTTAAATTTGATTGGCCTTTCCTTTGGGGGACAGAGAAATCTGCAGGAAACCAATGAAGGTATAGGGACTGGCAAGTGTAAGCAATGCATGCAGGGCAGCCCAGCTCACTGGGACATGGCGAAGGGTCCTTGAGTTAAAGAGAGCACCAGCGCTTTCCAGGGACTGAAGAAGAAGCCTGACTTTGCAGCTGGGAGAGCGTGACATGAGTGGCAGAGGCTGGGCTTGGAGGAGGAGTTAGTGCCAAGTTCTCCTTGGGCTGTCCTGGTCAGCAGGCCCCAAGCAGCAGGATGGACTTCAGAGCCCCCTGAAAGAGGCAAGCAAAGAGGATTACTTGTTAGGAACATGGGTAAGAGCAGAACAACTAACATCGCTATCTAGGTGTAAAGCTATAGACAAACTGATAAGAAATCAAAAATCCTATCAGCTAGTAGTTACCGCTCCCTGACTCAGCTCTGCTTTGTGCCAGGTACCAGACCACATGTTTTGCATCTATCATCTTTCCAACAATGCTGTGATGCAGATTTGAGGGTTATCGACCAGGATTAACCCTTCAGGATCAGAGCAGCAAGTTCAGCAATGCCACGCGGTTAATGAGGACTAGCACCAAGGCTCACCTGGCCTGTGTGATACCATAGCCGTTCATTCCTTTGCAGCCACTTTTCCAGAACACTTTCTGGGCAGGTCACTGAATATACTGAACCAGGACAGCATGGGCAACATGGTCCAGTGCCAGCCTGTGTGTTGGAATGATTCTAAGAAACAATTAGGAGACTATTTCAAGGGTACAGTAGGAAATGAACGGAGGTGGGTTGTAAGGGGCAATGACAGGCCGGGGTCTGATCTGAATGAGGCTAGGAAGAAAGAACCTGTGAGTCCTAGTACCCGTTAAAGCTGAGCATACGTAAGGACATGGCTGGGGATGACTCCTCTGCACTAGTCTGATGGACAGTGATGGACCTGCTCGTGGAAACTGGGACGTGAACAGGAGCTGGAGGGAAAAAGTGGGGTCAGTTTAGGCCACTGAAGCCTTTCATGACAAGCAGATCCTAACATATTGACTGGATGTATTTGGGCTCAGAAATGAGACAAGATCTGAGACCTACATGTAGAATTGTCCTTTGGAGAGTGTCTGTATTCGTCAGCTTAACATCACTGTGAGAAAATACCTGAGACAATCTACTTATAAGAAGGAAAATATATTTTGGCTCCTACTCTGGAGCGTCCGTGGTCCCTGGTGCTGTGCTCCAAGCCTGTGCTGAAGGGAGACTCATTCCGGGGCAGGCGTGGCAGAGCTAAACTGCACCCCTTGTGGAGGTCAGGAAGCAAAGGGAATGAGAAGGGGCTGGTGTCCCATCTCTCCTTCACAGACCTTTCCCCAACTTCCTCCAAGGGGCAACACCCCAAGAGGCTCCAGCTCCTCCTGAGGGCTCCACAGGCTGGTGACCACACCTTAATACAGCAGCCTTTGGGGGGCCGCTCTGTTGCCCACCTGTGCTTGCTCCTGACTCAGTGCAGAAGCCCATGTGGGCTTTGATTCTACTCTGTCACTTGCAAGAAGAAATCCATACACTACTGTCTTGCCCGATTTGGATTCCAAGCTGTGTAATGCTAGGGACTATCTTTAAGTTTCTTTTTCTTCTGTACCCAATGATGTGCTAGTAGGTTGTTAATAGAGCACTTTATTGGCCTTTTCGTTTTTATAAGAATAGGTTCCAAAATGTAGTACAGATCGCTCCCCTTCAGATCAAGGCTACTCAAAGCACAGATGTCTAAATGCAAAACACTCACCCGAGGTGCGACCATCTCTATCCTCCTTTAAACCACAGATTTTGTCAGATCTCCCTCCCCCTCCCACCCTCAATTTCTGCTTATAATCAACATTTGAGTCTCCCACCTTCTTCTGCTGACTGCTGGCCTCAGGCAGTTAAGACATTGGAGCTTTGTAATTAAATTCTCCCCTCCAGCCAAACTGACCCCAAACTGTACTTATGAAATTGCTCCAGTTTATTGATTTTGTTGTTTGTGTTTCTCTGTTTTCTGTGGATGCACAGGCCCATTGCAGGCCCAGCTGCTTTGCTGTGCCCCAGAAGCCTCCCTGGCCAGAGAGGAGCTTAGCCTCTTGTCCTGCAGATCTGCAGGTCACTTTGTCTACCTTAGCAGGTCTATCGCTGCCTGCAGGCAGTTCAGGCCCTTATCTACCAGAAGGAACGGCCAAGCAAGTCTGCAAAACACGTTTGCACCCCACCCCAGCCCTCAGTGCCCTATCTTGGCTGCCGGGTGCCTTCTCCTCATAGTTCCTTTCTCATTTCTGCACTGCACCAGCTCTGTCTCTACCCACCACTGGGCACCGTATGAGTATGTGCTACGGCAATTTACAGCCCCACCCCTGGCTTAGGAGTGTAGGATTCCGCATTGAACAAGTACAGTTCTTGTTTCTGAGGAACAGCTGGGTTGGGAGGAAAGCATGGAAGGTAGCAAATGCACTCACTGGTAGGAACAGAATGGTCCCTTAGAAGCTCGGATGGCAGGGAAAGCCCATGAGACGCGGCTGTTTGCTCATGCATTGGGCCTGCCAGGCCTGGCGCTTTGTGCTTGGGGACCATCACACTTTTAGGGACCCATGAAAATGCTTTTTCTTTAAATTAGAAAAACATGTACATATAATGTTGATAAATATGTAACAATGAATTCAGGCCCTATCGTTTGCATTCTTATATTAGCCTGGTTGAAAAAAATAACTTTTATTTATCATGTAATTTATTTTGGAAAGACGGCTTCATAAAACTACGGTGGCCAATGAAAGTCATAGCAGGTGGCCCTGCCTTGGGCAGACGACTTCAGCACAGAGTAGAAAATATCCAGGTAAGGTAGGGTGGGCAGAAACCAGCAAACGCAGCAGAGAACCACGGCAGTTCGGTGATAGAAAGGGACAACCTGGAGACAGGAAGTAGGAAAATTAGCTAAAGGAGTAGGCTGGGGGTGGGAAAGTCTTACCATCTACATTCAGAACCTGAATTGGTTCTATAGTTCTGTTTCCTGTTGCTTCCACTTAACCCACTACAGTAAACCATAGCTCACCAATCCTACGCCCCATTCTCTCCCAGCTAATATCTCCTTAAAACATCATCTATGTAACTGCCAAGTGCTGGACTATGACTGCCCACGAGCAGCTCCCTCTGCCACCTCCCATGCAGAATAGCAATGGTGTAAATTAGGGAGCCGACTGGGAAGCAGGAAGTCTGGGGCCTCCCTTATACCACTCCTGGCCTGCAACAGCCCAAGAGCCTTTTAGAAAGGTTGGAGTTGAGCCACCAGCTGCTTTTCTCCTTCTGTTTACAAAGTGCTCAGAGGGCTGCTCCATCAGTGACCACTTTTGAAGCATATGGTAAAAGCAGAATGAAAGAACCTGAAAAAAATACGCATTATGCAGGACTAGGGGAGTGTCCTCCACCTCCTAATGCATGTGTCATTTAAATACTCTTGTGAGAGGCATTCATTATTTCCCCCATTATTTAAAAAGGTGCTTTAAAGACCCCTCAAGCAGAATTGTGCCATCACAGTGTTTAAACATATGATTTGTTAAATCACTACCCTGCTAGCCCTGGAACTGGGGGTTACATTGTTTTGAAGCAGACACAACTTGGGGGTCATCCTGGTACTAAGGATTCCTCAGCCACTCCCCATTCCATCCCGATAGCTGTGCTTTGACAGACAAGGTCAGAAGGAGGACTAAGTGACTCCTGCGGCTGGCTGATGGCTCCTGAGCTCATCACCATTCCCAGACTCTGGTTGGAGCCCAGGGAGGAGACAGCCCATTGTTGTAGGGAGCCTGGAGACAAAGCCCGCTCACCCTGTGCTGGGGCTGGCGGGGGACCTCAGAAGGACCCAGCGCCAACCCTTTAGGAGCATCTCCTTGCAGGAAAACTTGTTTACGAGAAGTGGTGACCATACAAAAAGATGCGTTAAGTGCTAATCACGAACATTAGCAAGGAACACCGTTAAGCATCCATCCCTCCTGAGTACACCCATGTGTTTATTTACAGTTCTTTAAATTCTAGGACAGAAATGCTTATGGCAAGCCACTGATTATAGATAATCAAACTCTGATGCATTCATTGATTTGAGAAGAAAATAAGAATAATGGGGAGAAAGGTTTCAAACTTTCAAAAATCAATTTATGTAAATTTATCAAGAAGATATCTGCTACACAAAGAGACATATCTCTCCTGTCCCCTGTTTTTGCTGCAGTGACTGTCAGCTCTTACCCGCTGACTGCCCTTTCTGGTCCCCTCACACCAGTCTACATACCTTGTGCCCACGTGGATACTTTACAGATATGTAAAATGCTTTAAGGAACCAAGGATAAGCCCAAAGAAAATAGCCCGGGCACCAAATTGCTCTCTCTGTGGCTGTGTGGATGGGCTTGGCAGTCCATAGGAGGTGGCTATTGTGTTGCGGGGTGGGGGGGCTTCCACCAATGTGGAGACCAGGGTCATGCCCCCCACAATTCCTCCTTTCAGGATTCCTTTATTCAGCGGATGGCACCACAAATCCATAGTAAGCAGGCTGAGTTATTCCCTTTCCTTAATTCCTGGATGTTGTTAACTATTAATCCCAAGTTATCATTCCCTAGTAATGTCGCACATTCCCTCCTGCCCGCCCCGCTGAGATCCGAAGCAGGCTTCTCTTCGGGTCCTCTGTTTCCCTTCATTCCCAACCTTTCGTTTGTTCAATTTCCCATCGTGCTATAGGAGACAAACCACAAAGGGATTCAGGCTGAATCATCCTATTGCTAGGCATTTCTTTGTGATTGTTCCTTCTCCAGTGTGGTGAAGGTGTCACCTGTGTCTCCTCCCTGCTGTCTCAGAGGTCCCACCTCTGAGCATCACTTCAGACAGGGACTCAGAAGGACAAGCTCCACTGAGCGGGCACAATTCAGCCCACATGTTGACTTTGAAAGGAAACATTCCTGTTGTCCTGACTGGGATCTAAACATCCCTCCAAACCCTCAAGCAGGCATAGGTGAGATTTTCCAGAGGTGGCTGGGTCTAGGGTGTATAATGCTGGGACCCAGGATATGACGTTAGGATTGAGGGAGTAATGCTCAAATTAAGCATGCCTGGCCTGGCAGGAATAAAGATAGAAAGACGACTGTCACTTGTCCTTGTCCCTTGGTGCTTGCTGCCTTCTGCCTGCTCCACTGTGGACTGTTTCTCCTCTGCCCTCTGCCAGGCCACCCTGCCTCAGAGCCAGCTGACCAGGACTGAAACCTCTGCACACTGTGGGTGGAAACAAGTCTTTCCTCCTTTCACATGGGGGGTTTGTCTCAACGAAGAGAAAAGTAGCTAAAATGCCTCTCAAGAAAAGAGTCTGGACAGACCAACTCTACTAACCATAGAGACAGCTGGGCCTGGATCCCAGGGAGCAGCTTAGCTTCTCAGCCAAATGCTTCTTAGTCATCTCCAAGACAGACTGGGAAAGGAAAAATCTAGACATTCTGGCAACTTTCACATGAGCTTTCCCAGCTTTCCTTCTTATCTGCTGAGGTTTCAGAGGCGTCATCGCTAGGGCAGCTGTCCCCCCAAGGGCCACACACCCTCACAGGCAGGGCATTAAGCTGGCTGGAGTGCAGGGGTGCGTGGCTGGCTTGCTGTGGGAGTGGGGTCTGGTTGGAAGGGGCGGTCACAGGGGCCTTGGCTGGAGGGTTCATCCCTCTCCACAGCTGCCCTTTCTCCCCCCCTGCTGCCCTGCTGCCGTGCCTGAGCAGCTGTCCTCCACCAGACTCCTGGGCCGCGCCATCCTCTCCTGAGCCAGCGGCTTCAGGCTGTAACCACGAACCAAAGAACCGGACCTCCTGCGAGCTGTGAGTGTCGGCTACTGTGTCTCAGTGATGAAGAAAGCATCTGGGACAAAAGCCGTAAGACCAAGTGTATGTAGAACTGAAGCTCAAAGAAAACAGGGGCTTTTTATTAAAAAAAATCTCTCTCTACACCGCTCGAAGAGGGGCAAAGTGAATTTTTAATGAAAGCATTATATTTTTAATTTTTTAGAGAAAATAAGCAAAACAGAAAAAAGAGTAGAAATACAGAAATTAAAAACAAAGAACACTAGTTGATAAATTACATATTGTCATCTTAGAAATAGTTGTTCAAGTTACAAAAATCAAAGTATAAAGAGTGGACAGACAGTCAAACAATGACAGTACAAACCATTCTGTTCGATAAATCTGTTCAATAAATACAAAAAGTAGTATGGTCATCTATCTTACACACTTAAGCATATATACAGTTATATCCTTTAGAGCACTTTCCTCCCCTTTCATTATTTAACTATATTTTATTTAAAAAAGAGAAAAGTCAGAAAAGAAGAACAAAAAGCAAAAGGCATAAACAACAGCAGTAAACTCAAAACAATAACAATACAGGTTTTCAAAACAGAATGAAAGAAATTTAACAATGGATGTTATATTGCATATTTTTCTTTTTTAAAAGAAATAAAAGAAAATAGAAAAGCAGAAAAGAAGGGTAGAACAATACCAAATTTAAAAAAAAAATTCTCATCATAGAATCACTAGTTGATACATTACTCATTGTTGTCTTAAAAAATACTTGCCAAAGTCACAAAATCAAAGCATACATAGTGGCTAGACACAGCATTATCTTTTTACAAGGCAACCAATGTCCTAATTTGAGATTACTAAACCATTCTGTGCTTAAAGGAAAATTCTAGGTCTTTGAACAAAATTTTTCAAAAAAGCCACTTTCCATCCTTACCTCCTAAAAAAAAATCTTTTGCTGTACAACTTTACTCTTGAAAAAGCACTGAACTGGACCTGAGTTTGGTTCGCAGTTTTGCGCTAAATCATTGTTTGTTAGTCTTTTCTCTCCTCTGGCCAATGTTTGTGTTCCTCTGTCAAATAAAGGAAGCTGAAAGACAAGATCCTTTTGGCCAGCTTTGATTCATACAGGGCCGGGACCTTGCAGGGGTTGCTGGAGTCCCCCTTACAGAGAGTGTCCTGAGGCTGCCAGCAAGCTGTGTGACTAGACAAAGAAATGTGTCTCCAGAAGGCCCCCACATTAACCAGCTACAATGACACTCCAGCGAGGCCTGCAAATTATTGACTTCTGATTTTAGATCCCACCAGGGAATTTGAGAAACGTAGTATTTTCTCCCTAATAAAAGAAGAAAAGATTTGTTCCCAGCTCATCATCAATCCTAGCATGTTTTATATAAATGCCCTTAGAAAGCACACACTTTCACTCTTTGCCAAAACTGGCTGAGCTCCTGGCTGGAGCTGGGAACAGAGGAAGAATTACGAGTGTGGTTGAATGCTCCAGCATGCACGATGCCGAAGCAGCTCCGGGTATCAGTAACATGTAATGACAGCCTCCCATCTGTTCTCTGGAACTCTTTGCCGGAGCCTTCATCGAGTTGGAAATCTGGAAGCAGATGAATGCAGGGGGCTGTTCAAAAGCCACACGTGAGCTTTAAAGTACCTGCAGAAGGGATCCGACACAGGCAGGCAGTGGGGGGGCTGGCCAGCTGCAGAGCTCGGGGACGGAGGTCCAGGGCTGGGAGGTAAAAGGGAAGGGGCCTCTGGCAACCCCACATAAAACCCTCCGCTTTGGAATAGGGCTCTGCGTATTTCTTGCAGTGAAGTGTCAGCCCAAAAAGAAGCAATGTCCTCCAAACGCCATCACTATAATGATATCCTGGATTTTCTCAGTGTCCACTGCAGCAGACTCGCTGGCCAAAATTGGAACTGCAAGTCTGACAGACAGGCACAATGTGCATCCCTCCTGCAGGTGTCCTGTCCCCAGGAGAAGGTCTGCGCTGAGGCATCTTCCACACCATGTCTGGTGGTATTCAAGAACAGAATGGAACAGAAGAATGTCTGAGTCCCTTTGGAGGTTACAGAGCTGGAGCCACATGGGCCCTAGGGAGACACTGGCCAGGGAAAGCAAACAAACAGAATGCAGCTTGCCAGCCACTTTCTGTGTACTCTGCCAGCATCTATCACCCAGGACCTGGGGGCCCGGTGCTGCTAGCATCTGCCCCAGGCAACCGATCAGCCACAAGAAACTGTAATTAGCTCCTCAGTTTCCCCCTGGCAAAGCCTCTCCCTCAGGGGGTGGGAAGGGGACATTTTCGTGGGTTTGATACATGCTATTGGGACTCTAAGATCACGGACTTAAATAAAAGGGGAAAGTGAGCAGGAGATTACGGAATATGTTGGGTTTGACACATGACCTGTGAGAGGCGGAGCAGGAGGGAGCAGGACTGAGGAGTACTTCCGGATTTCAGCATTTCCCCCTTTCAGCCTCCCACATAGCTGAGTAACTCTTAGACCTTCCAAGCTGCTCCCTGTGCCTCACAGAGTTTCTCCAGCCACTGCTTTCTAGCCCTGCCGTAAAATTCAGACCCCAGGGGTAGACTCTGAAGCTATAGCTCACCATCCCTCTGAAAACAAGGTGGTCTCATCCCACGATTTAACGTTTTGCAGAGTATCCTGAATCCCAGGCACCCTTACCCCAAGGATAGAAGATTAGGGAGCCCATGTGTGCTAGTCAGAGGGAAAGCTGGAGGATACACATATGAGGGTGCTAAGGAATGCACACAAGGGGATTTGTAGCAAGGAGAGATGGTGGAGACTACGTGAAAAGCACTGCCATGGAGAGAGACGTGTGAGAGATGGTCAGGAGGGGCTTGGAGACAAGGAACCTAGGGCAACTTTGCAAGGTCTGAGGCTGTACCTGGCACAACAGGGCAGGAATGTCCTGGAAAATAGACAGAGTAAAAGCAGGATGCCCTAACCTCTACTCCCCACCCCCCCCACCAACCACCTGGAATTAACAGTTGTTCCCAGGATGTCCTTTGCAAAACACAACCTCTGACCTACAACAGAAAATGCCAGGAACTCACAGATGAGACACTCACAGGAGACCTGGCGAGTGTGGTCCCTTTACCTGGCAGCACCAACATAATGGGAATTTTGTTAGAAATGCAGAAGCAGGGCCTGCTCTAGACTGAGCAAACAGAATCTGCATTGACAAGGGTTAGGGATTCCTCTACATGTTGCTGTGGTTTGGATTCAAAGTGTTCCCCAAAACTCATGTGTTCAGAGGTGCAGCTTCCAAAAGATGGTTGGATCATGGGGGCAATGCACTCATTATGGGTTAATCCATGGTCAGTTCAGCGCTGAGGTGTTGTGATGAGGTGGGGCCTGGCTGGCAGAGTCTCCTCCCTGGGCCTTTGAAGAATACACTGCCAGGAAATGAGCATCGTTCTTCCAACAAGCCCCTCTGCCGCGACGTTTCTGTCTTACAGCCAGTTGATAACCCACTGAATCCTCGAGTCAAAACAAAACTGTCTTCTTTAAGTCACAGGTGCTGAGTGTTCTGGCTCAGCAATGGGAAAGGGGATCAAGGAGCAAGCTGAAGTGTGAGCAGAGACAGGTTCCCAGGCTCCCTGCCCACAGGCTCCAGCCTGGCCTCCCTTCTCCCAGCAGGGAGAGGAGAGCAGTCCACAAACAGCGCCTGGGCAGAAGCCCTCAGAGCCATACGCTGGTCACAGGATGCAAGACTCCCCAGCGGATCTCTGTCCTGGCCCCTCGCTGGCCTGTGAAGCGGGGTCCCATTCCGAAAGAGCTGCTTCTGGGCTGCACCTCCACCCCCATAGCTCAGCCTCCCTGCCACACCCTCCTTGAAGGATGCTGGACTGTGGAGAAGACAAGAGCAGCCCTTTGGGGAAAAATAGTCTTGAGCCTGAGGCAAAAAGTTCCAGGGTCAAAGTTAAGACTATCATTTCTGCCCTGTTAGGTCACCTGGGGCAAGGCCACACTACTACTCAAGTCCAGTTTTCCTCATTATAAAAGCATCCATGTGGTAACAGCACGAGGCCCAGCAACAGAAAGGCAAGAAAGAGCAGTGGGTGAAAGCTTGGGCAGCAAAGGCAGAGCCCTGGGGTAGTTTGCAGTTCCACTACTTGACTGCTAAGAACATCAAGCAAGGTTTTGTACCTCTCTGTGCCTCCATATCTGATCTGTAAAGTACAAATAATACTGAGTAACTCAACCCTGATTCACTCAGGAGGGCTGATTTAGTATTTGAAAAGCATTTTGAATACTTTCTAGAATATTGCAGATGCTATTAAAGTGTTTCATATATATTATTTTATATAGGCTATTATATATAGCATTTTACATATGTATTATTTGTAATACATAGTATTTTTATGTATCATATTTATACACAGTATATGTAGTATATACATATATAAATAATATGTGCTATATTTATTTTAGTACATATTTATATATTAATACTATGTATATGACTACATATAAACTTATTTATATATTTTATGTATCTATTACATTGTAAAGTACCTAAGAGATGGACTGACCAAGAGCAAAACACCCGAGAAGTCAACAAAAAGCAAGCCCTCCCTGAAAGTCAGCTCCATGCACAAGCCACTGGGGAGAGAGCTAGACACCAGCCTTTTCCTGTGAATAGGAGCCATTTTCAGACTGTGGGGGAAGAGAACAAGTCAACAAGAAGCAAGCCCTCCCTGTGAGCTGGCACCATGTGCAGGCCACTGAGGGGAGAGCCAATGCCAACCTCTTCTGGCGTGCCAGAAAGAGCCAACCCCCTCTCTCCTCCACCATAAGTGACCAGCTGATTTGGAGAAGCACAGGCTGTGATGATAGCTATTGAGGTAAAATACAACTTAATGCTTGTACTGTTTAGTGTTTCACTGACTTTGCAGGCCTAAAGTTGGTGAATAACAATACACAATGTAGCATCTATGGGAGATCTCCTTCTGAGGGTGATGACCATTGTTAATTTCCTATTATCTTGTTTTGAAGTTCTGTATCATTTTCATTGTTTTGTTGGGTTGAATTTTATTCTGTTTTCTTACATCCAATGGTACATGCAGCTATTTCAAAGATAAAAAGATACATTATGGCAGCCATTTTGGATTTACTGTTATCTTGTTTTGAAATCCTTTATAGTGTTCATTGCCTTGTTCTTAATGGTTCTGTTCTGTTCTGGTGCTTGATTGTTACTATGCCTGAAAGTATGGGCAACTATCATGAAGACAATAAGAGGTAGTACGGTAACCGTTGTTAATTTTCTATTATCTTGTTTTGAAGTCTTGTATCACTTACACTGTTTTGTTTTGATTGGCTTTATTCTGTTCTATTTTGATGGTTTTATTCTCCTTAAAATAAAATTTTTAAAAAAGCAAAATAGGCAGTAGATGTTTATCTGATTGAAAGTCAATAAGAAAAAGCAAAGAGCAAAAGAGACAGAGAGAAAGAGAGAGAATAAAAGAGTCCCAGAGAAAAGAGACACCCAACCACCTTCACATCTGCCTTGGTGTCCCAAGTGCCAGGCGAATGCCTGGGATGAGGAAGCTGGGATGAAGTCTTCTCAAAGGACAGGGCTTGAAAGGATGGAAAGGAATGGCAGAGCTTGAGACGACAGGCACATGGGGCTGCCCTCTGTCCCCATCAATCACTTGCCAAGCTGATGGCCTGCTGATATCTGAAAGCCCAGAAAGCACCAGTTTGCACTGGATCATAATGTGCCAGCCCCAGGGAGCTGTGCTCTCATCACGTCCAGTCAGAACAGCCCTGTGCCCTGGACCCCACATAAACAGGCACAACTGACACCCGACTGCCACCCTGTGCAGGGCAGAAGGTGATTCCTGCCTGGTACTTGCTTCTGCACCTCTGCTTTGGAAAGAACAGTACAAGGACTCAGCTGAATCCTGCAGCCTCCACTCATAGCTCATGCGTTTACCTTAGTAAATCTCGCCTCATCCATTCGGCCACTTCTACAGACACAACAGCTGTTGCTGTAGCTCCCTTCTTAAGACTTCAAGCCAGGCCCCTCTATCTGCTTTCCTGTGAGCTCAAGTTGGAGCCATCCCATCTGTGCTTGCAGGGCTCAGCAGTAGCCCAGGGAAGCTGCTCTGGTCAGCACTTCCTCTGTGGTGGGTTCTATGCTAAGGACTTTGCTTCCCTATCTACATTTGTCTTTAATCTTGACAGTGACCCAAAGGATAGCTCAGTGAAGTTACGTGATTTGACCTTGGTCATCACTGAGTAAGGTGCTGACTTAGGAACAGCTGATCTCAGTTTAGAGTCCAAGACACTGACTTCTTTGCCTGTTTCCTGGTGTGTTGAATCAAGAACTCTAGTCTTGAGATTTGGTAATATATATTATTACAAAAATTGTCTAAAGAAAGAAGGGGGGAAAATCTATAGGCACATATTTGAAGAAATTGCATTAAATTAAGTTAAATGACTCCTTGTCACACTACTTCACAATGCCCTAAAAATGTAGGTAGAAAATGTGAATATGAAAAAGAGACCACAGCTTGTTTAAACATGGACCCCAAATACACCCCATACCATACAAATCTGGAGTTAGGGGTTCTCCCAGTGTACTCAGGAAATATGCCTCTCTGCCATCTTGTCCCTTGGTAATTTTACCCTACGTAAACAATCGGTGATCTCTACTTCCTGGTCTCCTTCCTGTGTCATGAAGTCTTCCTGTCATCCATGCCTCAGTAACTCAGCACATGTCACTTCATTACTGCTTGGTATTTTCTTGCTTCTCTAACGTCTGTCTGCTCTTCAGGCCCAGATTAAACCTGATCCGTATGGGAAGCCGTTCTGCATATCCCAGCCTTCTTTGCTGTCTGGTTCTCTCTGATTCTATCACACTTATAATGTTATTTAGATCTTTCTTGGCATACTGATATTACTGCTCATCATTTCACGGATGGGTACCTCATATCCTTAATTAGACAGAAAGTTCTTCCCTATTGCACAAAGATTCTAATACCGATGAGGAAACACAACGTCCCTTGGTATCTGTGTGGGATGAGTGCCAAAACCCCTGTGGGCTCCCAGACCTACAGACACTTAGCCTGTACCGAGCATCATTGTGCTTGCATATAATCTAGTCACATCTTCCTGTACACTGTAAATATCCTCTACATTGCTCATAATACCTAGTACAACGGAAATGCTGTGTAGGGGATTGTTATCCTGTACTGATCAGGCAACAAGAACATGAAAAAATAAAGTATGCATGTTCAGTACAGACATAGTTTTTTTATAAAAAGGTTTGCTTGGGTAATTCCAATCCTTGATTGGTTTGATCCATGGATGTGGAATCCACAGGTACAGAAAATACACTGTACTTTGTTGACACTTGTTGGCAGACTATGGATAGTGTAGACCAGAACCTGGACTCTCCTTCTTGTGTGCCAACGGGCTGTAAGAATCAAGAGCGGACCCTTCCTTGGCTCCTGTTTGGGTAATGTCACCATCTTGGGTCCTGCAGGAGCCTGATCCAGAGCAACGTCCTTGTACCCGTCAGACTTCCAGAGCCTTTTGGATGGCGGTAGTGACCCCAGTGGTTAAAACAGGAAGCAAATCATGCAGGGGGCATGAGTCCAGCTGCAACTGGCCATACTTCCACCTCATCCTCCAGTGAGGTGGGGAAGGACAGGAGCCCGGAAGCCTGCAGACTCCCCATTCCTCCACGGGGGGGGGGGGGGAGACGCCAGCAGCCTCACCTATTTGTGATTGTTTTCTCTCCCTGAACTTCAAATTTCCTTCTGTGTCTCATCATGTCTGTCTCTGCCTGTCTGTCAATTTGCCTCCCTTTTCAAGAAACTTGAATAAAACACAGAGTACACTGTCTCCTCTTTCTCTCTGAGAGCAGAGAATAAAGCAGTCACATGTCAGAGGCACATTTGCAGGTTTTATTTTCGTCAGCAATATTCTCCCCCCATAATTGCTATAGAAACGCTGAGTCCCCTCCCATCCACTTGTGTGCGCTGACAGTCTCCACTGTAACTTACCCTCAGACGACCTCTCCCCGCTCAGCACAGGCCCCAGCACCGCCAGCACCCAGGGATGTGAAAGAGGAGGCTGGAAACTCCTGTGCTGCCGTGCTGGGTATGACTTCCCTCCCTGGACCCTGCTCCTCCTCCTCCAGCTCCAGGTGCAGCATGGAGCTTCAGCTCTCAGGTGTGACGCCACCATCATGGGGACATCTGGAGTGGAGGCAGTTCCGAGGGTCACTAGGGAGACCTGTGGGTGTGCAGAAAGCCTGGCACCTTAGGCTGGCTTTATCAAAAGTTTCAGCCACAGTTCTGAGTTTCCCCCCCTCAGAGCAGCCTAAAGGACAAAGGAGAGGTTTACTTCGGGGGCTAGAAGTCATTCTCCCCCAGCACTTGCTATCTGGCTGTAGGAGTCTCAGGCTGAGTAACAACAAGGAGCAAGAACAAGTCCCTGCAGGTCCAAGTCCCCAGAGGTCCAGCTTCTCCATTTTTGGCACAAATTCCTGCAGCTCCTGGAAGCAAATTAGGCTCGGGGGGGGGGGGGGCTGTTCGGGTCCTGCGTGCCGAGCTACCGCGAGGGCCAGCTGTGACTCCTGCCTTGTACAGGGACGAGTTGGTTGTTACAGCCTTGGTGAGACCACACAGAGGCTTGCGATGTAAAGAGGCTGAAGACTTTCCTTAAGTGCCTTTGTGTGGGGATGAGATTAAACAGAGACTGGCTGGACATGGAATAACCCCAGCTCTCTCCTCCCCCAGACAGATGTCACTCCAGGCAGTGTAGGCTGCCCCAATACGCAGAACAGGAGCTGTGCCTCCTGCAAAATTATTCCATAAATCCTGGAATGGGCTTTAGAAAAACAAAGCAAATCAAGATGAATAAATATTAATGAATCGCCTCCTCTCTGAGGCAGGAGGAGTGTGAGGCAGAGCTAATGACTGTCAACAGATACCATCGGCGCTGAATATTTCATGGAGCAGTGGACCTGGACCTCAGAGACGGGGTCACTCACCCGTGTGCAGTGGGCAGCACCCAGAGACCTGCAAAAACTGCAGGAGAGGGACAGTTCTTTGAGCAGGAGACTGATTTTCCTGGCAAAATTTCTAAGGGAGTTGGCGTAGGTGGATACTAACAGCACTACGTTTACTGACCAATGACTTGCAAGAGGCTATTACTATGGCCATTTCCTCAGGCTGAGGTTTAGAGGAGGTTAAGATTTAGAGAGAAAAGAATGTGTCCTGTGTTATGTGCCTGGTAAGCTGCGAAGCTGAGAATCAAACTCAGCTCTCAACACTGAAGTCCAGCACTACCCTGTATTTCCATTCAGCACATCTCTCCCATCTTTCTTCTTGCGCTGCTTCCTAAACTTTGGGCCACATCCGTGTGGCTGAGAATAGACCATCCATTGACTTAGATCAAGGCCCATCATCTCACAATAGTAGGTGTTCAATAAATCAATAAATATTTGTTCAATTAGATTGGATTTCCTACCAGAGGAGGAAATAACTTTGCCTTTCTCTGCTCGATAGGTGGGAATCCATGCAATAAAGCCTCCCCTGGAAATAGGTAACCCCAGCAGCCTGACCTCAGAAGCAGACCCAGAGATGCCAGCTTCGGGTGCCCGCCATCAGAGGACTGGGTTCCCCAGACTGGAGCAGCTGCTGCAGAAAAGAAAGTCCTAGCAAACAATAGGTAGTCATTCAGCCACAGCCCCCCATCTCACTCCGTTTGCTTTCATGGAGACCCCCAGAGGCTGTCAATCACACCTCTTTCCCCATGCACAAAATTCACTTAAGTATTTTTTTAAAATGAACAAATGGAAAAACGTGCCCATACTTTCTCCAGCCTCTCCGTCGCCTCCCCACCCAGACAGCTAAAACATCTCTCCTGTCACTCAGCAGTAAATACCAGGCTGAGCTGTGTGGCCATTCCCAGAATAGGCATGGCTACCGGCCTTGATGGCATCCTTGATTTCTGAGGCTTTCAGGAGATAGGGGAAGAAAGAATGGGAAGGCTGCAGGAGGAGGACGATGATGACACATAGGCTTCTCTTAAGGAGTCTCATTCTCCTTCTAATTTTGTTTCACTTTTGCCATTTTCTCTTGAAAGTTTCATCAGTGTCCACAGGTTTCTGAGTGCTGATCAGTTCCAGCTCTGAGGGCTGAGAGGAAAAGAGCAGAAAGAAAACCAGCCCTTCCTCTACTGCCAGCATGCCTTAGACCTGGAGGGGGCTGTCTCGGCCCTCTCCACACACCTCTGGAGGCTGCAGCCCACGGAGACACACTCACCTGCTTCTCTGCAGCAAGCAAGTGACACTGGTCAGAGCAAGAGCCTGCTTTGCTGTGGTCTGGGTATACAGGCTGGGGTGGCCTGGGAGGGGTGGCAAGGTCTGCAGAACACAGGTAGGTTGGGGTGCAGATGGGCTGTTTGTCTCAACAGTGGGTGGTCATTGCCCTGGCGACTGCTGGGGGTGACTGCTCTTTACAATGAGTAGGGAAGGGGAATAAAATCAGAGAGTGATGGATGGACCACTAGAGGTTTCACATGTGCAACCAAAAAGCCCTTGTTACGCCTGTTGCTGCTTGGATGAGGAAAACCCAGCCCCTGTCCTCAAGGAGCCTGCCCTCAGGCTCTACCTGCCCTCACGGATTCACTTACCAGAGATTGGCAAGGAGCAGATGTTGTTGGAAAGACTCATGCACTAATTGCATGACTCTAACCAAGAGAGGCTTAGCAATGAAAAACAGATAAAATACTCCCTACTCAAACCTTATGCTCTCTGAGTCCTATTTCCTGAGTGCATTCCTCAACTCAACTCTACCTCCTTAGAAATGATTGCCAAATCTACCACATCACTCCACCTCTCCACAAAAACATGTTACTTGCTGACCACTGTACTCTAGTCCCCAACTCTAAGCAACTCCAGCTCTCTTCTGAAATGCGTCTGTTTAACCTGCTTCACATTTACCCAGCTTTACTATGTGTCCTTTGCTGCTTCAGTGCTGCTGGACATTCAGCAGGACAGAGAGGCCACAGTGTGCCTTGTATGAATGAGAAGACAGAAGCCTTTCACTGTTCAGTGATTTTCCCCGTTGACTCCTGCACCAGGCAGCCTGGCTGCCAGGAACAGCTGCCTGCTTCATGTCATGCTGTGCCTGCTGTGGTCCTCATCACAGCTCCTCTCGGTGACATTCCTTTGCTCTCTTCTTTCCACAGAGAAAAATCCCGTCACCATCCTGGCGCCTGTGTGTTACTGATGATAGCCTGAATATGATAGCCGTGGCGGGCACGTCACTTCCTCTCTCTGTTCTTGTAGATAACTCCAGTTATCTTGTAGATAACTCTTGTAGATAACTCCAGTGGCTGAATCTGCGTGGTACAGGCTCAATCAGCATGAAAGAAGAGATCACCAGGCAGAGGGGTCCTTTGTAGCAGACCATGTGCAAGGCCACGGCTGACCTTGACCTTGAATATGGGGATGTAGGGGCTTCACACACTCTGGGACAGGACAGCAGGTTCCCCAACAGCCCTGTGACTCCAGATGAGGAGCTTCTGCAAACATATGACGTTCCACAGGCAGGCACCTCATGAAGGGTTTGCTTTCAAAGGGAATAAAAAGAATTGCCATTTGCAAGGCCTTCATCATAAACCCCAATGAGACATGTACTCTCTGGAGGCCTCCACCCCATCCTCTCCAGAACATCAACTTTAATTTAAAAGCCCATCAAAGACCTTTCAAGGCCTAAATCTTTCCCCTCCAGCTGGTCAGAGATATCGGCATATTAATCTATTTAGTAATTATGCGAACAAGCTCTGACCATGTGTTATTGAAAATTAAACTATCAAAATGTATCCAATAAATCGCTCAATTTCTCAATCCCATCATGTCATTAGATTCACCACCAAGATTAATTATGAAACTATGGGCCAGGTGCTCCAGATGTTCAGCCGATACCAGTCAAGGTGCACCTGCTTCTCCACCACCGCTGCAGACTCAGCCTGCAGTCCTGCAGGTGCTGGTCCAGTCCAGGCCCAGGGTTGACTCAGGGAAACGCTCCTGTTCTGAATCTGTCTGCCCGTTCCTTGTAGCTGTTCTCCAGCACCATACGATCTTCCCCGAGATCAGATGAGAAGGGAACAAGAACTGCCCTACCACTTTGAGAATTAAAAAAGGGGTGCTGTTTTGAGGAGAATTACAATTTACAGGGGTAAAGAAGCCACAGATTTGAGGATAAGAGATCCAGCCCAGGATCTCTTATCCTTGTCCTTCATGGGGCAATTTCTCAGTAAGTTGCTTTCCTTCTTTTTTTTTTAAATTTATTTAGAGAAAAAAAGCAAAACATAAAAAAGGTAGAAATAATACAGAATTTTTAAAAAACTAAAAATCACTAATTGATAAATTACATATCATCTTAGAAGTAGTTTTTCAAGTTACAAAATCAAAGCATAAAAATGAACAATCAAACAATAACAGTAAAAACTATTCTGTTTGATGAACTAACAAAAACTTAGTAATATGGTCATCTATCTTGCACACTTAAACACACATACAGTTATATTCTTGAGAGCACTTTCTTTCCTTTTCATTATTATAATATATATTATACATTTTGGATATTATTATCTCAGTTTTTATTATTATTTTTTAGACTATAGAGACAATATAATATTTACAAATGTGAGTCTGATTTATTTATAAAGATGTGGTAGTTTTATACAGTGGAATATTACTCACCTATAAAAAGGGTATCTCAAAGCTTTTATAGATTAATGGAGGCAACTTGAGAGTATCCTCATAAATGAAATAAATCAGACTCACATCTGCTTTCCTTCTTGATTAGGTAACATCACCAGCTAGCAATGTAAATACTGCCCGGTCAGAGCCCTGCACAAGACCAGAGTTTCACCAGGTGCACCAAATTGACCTTATCCTGGCTCTTTTCCACTTACTAACTATGTAGCCAATAGCAAATCAGATCTACCACATTTAGCTGTCTTAGCTGGAAAATGAGGTGATAAAAATAACTAACTCCCAGGCTTGTGACAACTGAGAAAGAGTAGGCAAAAAGTACCTGGCACCCAAGATAACAAGCACTCAGCTTCTCAGATCAGCCCAGCCTAACCACAGTTTCTGACACATGCTCTGCTCATGAGGACCTTAAGCAAGTAGATGACGCTTGCTGAGCCTCAGTTATCTCTCCTACACCATGACAATGATATTGGATCTCTCCCACAGGTAACATCCTAGAAAATAACAAACACTGAATAAACACTGAGGTGTAACCATTGTTGCTATCATTGTCATGGAGTGTGAGGTAATCATGCAGTACATGTTGGATTCCATTCTCAACTTTCTTCTTCGCTAGCCCTGCTTCTGTGTTTCTATGTGTTCCCATGAGTTGACAGAGTTTTAAAAGTCATATAACAGGACCTTCTGCCTCTCAACTGAGGGAACCAAGAGCCTTCAGTGGAGTTGGGACTGGGTGAGGTGAGTTGCAGTGCTCCAGGGAGAGTTGGAGACCTGCGCTCCCAGCGTTTGAGTTCCCGAGGAGCTACGGGGGAATGCTGGACTGGGCCCAGCAGATTCCAGGGCCTCGGTCCACCATGCCCAGCAGCCTTCTTTCAGTTTAGGAGGTGGAGACTGCACAGGAGGACTCTCAGCCCGCTTGGACTGCCCTGGGGAGCTTAAGACCAGCACTCCCAGGAGTTGAGTTCATATACAGGGGATTGTGCCCTGGAGGTTCCACTGGCCCAGTTCACCACATGCAGCTTCTGCCTCTCAATTTAGGGAGCCAAGAACCTGTTGGGGAGCTAGGACTGCTCCACAAGCTGAGGGTGCAGGAGGTGATTAACCACACACACAGAGGAAGCTTTAGAACACCGCTCAAAGCAACGAAATATAGAAAAATGACAAAAGAAAAGATCAAAAGGCAGGCTCAAATCTCCAGCCCATCCCAAGAAAGCCTAGGAGCCATGTACATAGAAGAAAAAAGAAGCCATACACCTGAAATGACTGAAATGATATCAACTGAAATAAAGAAGACACTAGGGGAAGCTATGGAGAAATTCAAATTAGAAATAATTGCCCAGGTAAAAGAAGAAATGATAAAAGTAGTGCAAGAAATAGTGAACACATCTAGTGAAGACACAGATAAAAAATTAGAGGAACAAAGCAAACAGATAGAATCCCTGAATGAACACGATAAGAAACAGACAGAATACATAAAGTAGATTCAAAGAGATATACAGGAAATCAAAAATTCTACTGAAAGGTGTCAAAACCGCCTCAACGAAACCAAAGATAAAATTTCAGAGATCAAAGATAAGATCGCAGCTAGTGAACAGGAAAGGAAAGATCTTTTAAAAATAACAAAGAATCAGGAAATAATAATTCAACACCTGCAAGATATGCAAAGAAAAATAACATAAGATTAATAGGGATAAATGAAAGAGAAGGGGACAGTTCAAATGATATCAAGAGGATATTTACAGAAGTAATAGCTGAAAACTTCCCAAACATGAGAATGGAAACTAACATTTGGATTAGTGAAGCATATAGAACTCCAAATAGCCATAACCAAAATAAAACTACACCCAGACACATAATAATCACCATCCCAGAAATCCACCATAAGAACAGAATACTAAAAGCTGTTAGAGAGAAAAGACAGATCACCTATAAAGGAAAACCAATCAGAATCACAGCAGACTTCTCAACACAAACAAGAAGAGCATGGAGTGAAGTATTTCAGATCCTAAAGGAAAACCATTTCCAACCCAGACTGACGTACCCTGCAAAACTGCATGGAGAAATAAGATACTTCCATGACAAAGAACAGTTGAAAACCTTCATGAATACCAAACCAACCCTACAAAGAATACTGAGAGACATTCTAGATATATATAGGATAAAACCACCAAGCAAGGCAGACAATTAAACAGAATGGAAAGCTAAAGATACAACAGCAGAAAGATAACATGTCAACAATAAACCAATATATAACAGTTACAACCATTAATGTAAATGGCCTCAACTCACCAATCAAAAGAAACAGACTGGCAGAATGGATCAAGAAACAACATCCAATCATATGCTGTCTATAAGAAATCCATCTAACCAAAAAGGAAACCCATAGATGGGAAATCAAAGGATGGAAAACAATACTTCATGCAACAGGAAACCAAAAAAAAGTGGGAGTACCTATTCTGTTTGCAAACAATGTGAAATTCAAACCAAGAATGATCCAAAGAGATAGAGAAGGTCACTACATACTAGTTAGAGAAAAACTTCAAGAAGAAGAGATAACAATCTTAAATATATGTGCACCAAATTCCAGAGCACCCAGCTATACAAAGCAAATATTAACAGAAATGAAAAATCAAATAAGCAATCACACAATTATAACAAGAAATTTTAACATGCCATTGACACAAAGGGACAGATCTACTAGACAGAAAATCAGCAAAGAAATAACAGAACTGAATCACATCTGTGAACAAATGGACTTGATAGACATATATATAGTGTTCCATCCAACAACATCAGAATATACCTTCTTCTCAGCAGTACATGGGACATTCTCTAAAATAGACCATATACTAGCCCACAGAACATATTTAAGTAAATGCAAAAGAACTGAAATTATCCTATGCATGTTATCAGATCATAGTGCCATGAAATTAGAAATTAATGATAAAAGCAACAGCAAAAACCTCACAAACACATGGAAACTGAGTAATACACTCCTGAGCAATCAATGGGTCACAGAGGAAATTAAAGAAGAAATTAAACAATATCCACAAGCAAAGGAAAATACAAACACAACTTACTGGAATTTTGGGGATGCAATGAAAGCAATCCTCAGAGAAATATTTATTGCACTGAGTTCCCACATCAGGAAGACAGAATGAACACAAATAAACAACCTGATGCTACAACTCGAACATCTAGAAAAAGAAGAGCAAGCCAAGCCCAAAGCCAAAAGAAGGGAGGAAATTATAAAGATTGGAGCAGAAATTAATGCAATAGAGACTAAGAAAACAATTCAAAGAATCAATGAATCAAAGAGTTGGTTCTTTGAAAGAATAAATAAAATTGATAAGCCCCTAGCCAACCTTATTTTAAAAAAGGAAAGAAAAAGCTCAAATTCATGCAATAAGGAATGAAAAAGGTGAAATTACTACAGACTTAGCAGAAATACAGAAGATCATCAACACCTATTTTGGAAACCTCTGATAGGTTCAATAACACAGAAGAAATAGTTCGATAACACAGAAGAAATAGACAGATTCCTAGATATATATGAACTATCAAAGCTAGATCAAGAAGATGTAAAACTACTGAATAACCCAATTTCTATTAATGAAATTGAAAATGTAATTAAGTCCTTGCCAACAAAGAAGAGCCCAGGCCCAGATGGATTCACTGCAGAATTCTACAAGAAATACAAAGAAGACTTAATTCCAACACTCCTCAAACTCTTCAATGAAACTGAAAGGGAAGCAACTCTTCCTAAGTCATTCCTGGAAGCAATTACTCTAGTACCCAAACCAGAAAAAGACCCAACTAAAAAAGAGAACTACAGGCCAATCTCCCTAATGAACATAGATGCAAAAATTCTCAATAAAATATTAGAAACAGGATGCAGCAAATTATCAAGAAGATTACATAACACAACCAAGTGGGATTCACCCCAGGAATGCAGGGATGGTTCAACACACATAAATCAATAAATGTAATCCACCATATCAATAGAGCCAAAAGTAAGAACCACATGATCATCTCTATAGATGCAGAAAAAATTTTTGATAAAGTCCAACACTAATTCATGATAAGAACCTTACAGAGAATGGGAACAGATGGTTTTTACCTCAATATGGTAAAGGCCATCTATGACATCTCAACAGCCAGCACCATATTAAATGGCCAAAAACTGAAAGCCTTTACCTTAAAATCAGGCACAAGACAAAGATGTCCCTTATCATTGCTCCTATTCAACATAGTACTGGAAATACTAGCCAGAGCAATAAGACAGGAAAGAGAAATAAAAGGAGTAAAGATAGGAAAAGAAGAAGTTAAATTATCATTATTTGCAGATCACATGATACTTTACATAGAAGAATCCCAAAACTCCATTGAAAAACTCCTAGATATAATAAATAAATTCAGCAATGTAGCTGGATACAAAGTCAATACTCAAAAATCAATAGCATTCCTATACACTAACAACAAAAATATTGAGAGAGAAATAAGAGAAGCCATATCCTTCACATTAACATCCAAAAAAATGAAATACTTAGGAATTCATCTCACAAAAGACGTAAAAGAACTATATAGGGAAAATTATAATACTCTGAAAATGGAAATTGGCGACAACCTCAGAAAATGGAAACACATCCCTTGTTCATGGATAGGAAGAACAAACATTGTGAAAATGGCCATTCTCCCAAAATTACTATACAGATTCACTGCAATTACAATGAAAATACCACTAACATACCTCATAGATCTAGAGAAATCACTCCTAAAATTCCTGGAACCAGAAGAGACCTAGAATAGCAAAGGCAATTCTGAGCAGCAAAGGCAAGGCAGGAGGCATCACAATCCCTGATTTGAAATTACGCTACAAAGCTACTGTAATAAAATCAACATGGTACTGGAATAAAAACAGACCTGAAGATCAATGGAATAGATTGGAAGATACAACCACAACCACAAACTCACTGAACCATCTTATCTTTGATAAAGGGACCAAACATGCTCACTGGAAGAACGATAGTCTCTTTAACAAATCGTGCTGGAAAAATTGGCTATCCATATGCCGAAGACTAAAACTAGGCCCATGCCTATCACCATGTACTAAACTAAAATGTAAATGGATCAAAGATCTAAATATTAAACCAGAAACACTAAATCTGTTGAAGACAAAGCAGGTAAAAATCTCAAAGATTTAGGGGTAGGTAGAGAATTCATGAACAAGAATCAAACCACACAAGAAATACTTCCCAGAATCGGTAAATGGGACCACATGTTAGAGTTTCTGCATGTCAAAAGAGATTTCCAGCAGAGTGAAAAGAAAACCTACAAATTGGGAAAAAATCTTAATGGACTGTCCCTGAGACAAAGTACTTCTGCCTAGAACTTATAAAGAATTAAAAAAAATCAGACCCTCGAAATTCAATGACCCAATCCAAAAATGGCCATCTGAAATGGATACACAGTTCTCAGATGAAGAAATACGAATGGCAAATAAATACATGCAAAAATGTTCATCATCATTAGTCATGAGAGAAATGCAAATTAAAACCACACTGAAATTCCATCTCACCCCAGAAAGAATGGCCAGGATAAAAAAAACCACCAACAACAAATGCTGGAGAGGCTGTGGGGAAAAAGGAACTCTTCTGCACTTTTGGTGGGAGATTCCTCAAAAAGCTGGGTTTGGAAGTCCCATTTGACCCAGCTATTCCACTTCTAGGCATATTACCAGAAGAACTGAAAACATCATACCACAGTGATATATGTGCACCCATGTTTATAGCAGCACAATTTGTAATAGCCAGATCTGGGAAACACATGCCCATCAACTGAGGAATGGATAAAAATGCTGTGGTATTTTTATACAATGGAGTACTACTCAGCTATAAAGAATGATCACATTGAGATATTTATAAATAAATGGACACAACTTGAGACCATACTTACAAGCAAAATAAACCAAATTCACATGTGTAAATACAGTATATTCTCCCTAGTATGAGAGTTGGTAAGAGTATATAAGATTTTATGGTAATCATGATTCCCCATTTCATTGCTTTGAAGGCTTTCAATGTTTTCATTCATCAGTTGGAATGGTTTTATTCTGTTTTGTTCAACTTTATTATGTGTGATGGTATGAACAGCTGTTTTGAAGAAAACAAAACATTATGGCAGCCTTTGCTGATTTAATATCATCTTGCTTAGAAGTCCTACCATGCTTCTATTCTGCTATTACCATCAGTTCTATCATGTTATGTCTTATTGGGATTTTAACATATGTGATACTATAAACAAATTTTTTATTGAAAATGAGATATTATAGTAGACATTGATCATTCTCTGTTATTCAGTTCAGAATGCCCTGTAATTCTTTCATTCTCCTGAATGGTTTTATACTATTTTGTTATGTTTGATATTATTGTATTTGAAACTATGCTCAACTATAGCAGAGAAAGAGATATTTTGATAGCTACTGTTAATGTCCAGTTGTCTTCTTGTAAAGGGCTGTGCTGCTTATGTTGTTGTGTTCTGATCTGCTTTGTTCTGCCCTCTTTTGTTTTATTCTCTTCAAAATAAAAAAGTCATATAACACAATCCTCTTTGTAATACAGATGAAACAACTGCAGTGATTATAAATCAAATGCCTCCCTTTAGGGCCAGGGTAAGGCCAGATCCTGTGATAAGAAGATATTACGTTATTGAACAACTTAAGATGCAAGTGTTGGAGTATGAACTAAGAATGTTGTGCATGACAGAAAAAGAAAATCTCAAGGAAGAGAGGTTGGGAGGGGCAGGAAGAAGAAAGGAGACAAAAGAAAAGAAATGAGAAAGAAAGAAGGTGGAAGAACAATGTTCCCTAAATGATCTCCTCCCAAAGATCCCTTCCAATACTGTTTGTTTTCCATGAAAAGCTCAGTGTGAGTTGGTTTCTCATGGAAAACAATGAGAGTTGATTTTTGCTAATAGAAGGTAGATGAAAAGTCAAATTCATGTATAAATCAGTTAAAGGTATACAGGAACAAAAAGCATAAACCTGCAATACGTCAGCCAGAATATTTGAGATAATTCTGTTGGTTAAAAAAAAAATTCTAGGGTCAGGGATATAGCTCAGCAGCACAGTGCCTGCTGGCAAGTGCAATATTGTAAGTTCAATCCATGATACCAAAAAACCAAAAACAAAAACAAAAACAAATTTAGAGACCTTGGCATCTTTCTGTGAGATGTAGAAAATCACAAGAAAGTGCTACCTATGGTACTACGCTTAAAATAAGACCAAGATGAATAAATACAGAATCATATTCTAAGCCAGTCAAGGAGTCAAAATATACACAAGAAACCTAATGAACTGAAACTCAGAGAATCACAGAGGACAAGATGATACATGATGATTTTCATCACTGTAGACAATGGAAAAAAGAAAAAGCCTTCCCAGACACAGGTAAGAAAAAACAGTTCAAGTGCACATGACATTTTAAACATCAAAAATTAGATTGGATTTATGATATAGAATCTGTAGGACCCATGTAAGTAAAGAGAGTCTGAACCCACTTACTAGCTCTTGCCCTTTGCCCTTTTTAACTACTCCAGCAGAATGTGGAGAGTGGGTCAGGAGAACTGTGGAAGTCGCATTGTAATAGAGATATATAGAGGTTGCTGAAAACAAAAGAGTTGGAGGTTTGTGCAAACTTTCACAAGTTCAGATCCTAAGCCCTGCTAGAGCCCGAAGACCTGCTGTAGCTCAACTATAATCTGAATCAACTCAGAAGCCTGACAACGAAGAGAATATTGACTGAGAGTGTGACGGTCAAGTCCATATGTCAGCTTGACTGAGTTATGGGGATCCCAGATACTTAGCCAACATTATTGTAGATATACCTGTGAGATAGTTTCTGGATAAGATTAAGATATTATCAATAGACTCAATTAGTATATTGTCCTCCCTACAGTAAATGAGCCTCATCCAATCCAGTTGATACCTTAACACATACAGAAGACTGAGGAAGATGGACCCAATTCTGCCCCACTGCCTGAGCCAGAACACTGGTCTTTTCTAGCTTTTGAATTCAAGCTGAACCCTCAGTTCTTCTTGAGCCTATTGGTTTTCTGACTGGAACTTACACTATTGGTTCTCCTGGTCTTCAGGCCCCAAACTTGAGTTGCAACTACACATGGACCCTCTCAGATCTTCTTGCCGACTGCAGATACTGGCATTCTTAGCTGCTATCATTGCACAAACAAAAGATGCATTTGCAACCTCTTGTGCTTGCTGGGAAAACTTAGCTGTGTCAATTCTGTTGGAATGAAGAACTCTGTACTTTAGTCAACAGCCAGCAAAAAACTGAGCCTCTTCACTCAACAGGTAAAGGTAACTAAATTTGCCAATAACTTCATGACCTTGCAAGTGGATCCTTCCTCAGTCAGATCTCCTGATGGCAAACCAGCCCTGGAAAATCAACATGACTGGCACCTGCGAGAACTCTCCTATGCCATGGTGACCCACAGAAATTGTGAGTGATCCATGTGGTTTATCACTAAGAGCGTGATAGTATGATCATGCAGCAATAGCTAGCCTGTATGCCCGGCAGACATCAAGCATGTGGAAGCTGATATGGCTTTATTAATATCATACAAAGTAGGTTTCAAGATGAACAGAATTATCAGAGATGGGTAAAATACTTCCTAAAGTCAAAGGATAAATTCACTACAAAATATAGCAGTCTTCACTGTAGATGCACCTAGTAACAATTCTTACAAATATGTGAAGCAGAACATTTACAGTAAAATTTGGCAAACCCACAATCATAGCTAAAAATTTTAATATCATGCTCTTGATAATGAATGGAAACAATAAAATAATCAGTGAAGCATCATACAGAGTATAAAGATCTTCTGAGAATTAATGAAAAATAGTTTTGAAGCAAACAAAACTGAGAATGTATAGAAAATAGAACTGCATGAGAAATGATATGAAGTACAAAAGTTGGGCCTTCTCAGAGAAACAAAGCTGGAAAGGATAAACAAAAAATTGTAAAAGACTTTGCTTCTCTTATTTTATTCACTGTAAAATAAAGTTGACTGTCTAAAGTGTTTGTGAGTTGTAACATGTAGAAATAATGTATATAAGAGAAATAGGACAAAGTGTTGGAGAAAGAACACGGGAAGAAAATTATGGAAAGGTTGCATTTATGAAGTAATGAGTATCATTTTAAGACACATTGAGAAGAGTTAAAATATGCTGTAAATCATGAAGCAGCATCAAAAAAGACAGGCATAATGAAAATGTCAAGAATAAAAATAAAGTTGAAATGTAATAAGCAATCAATTCCAAAACTAGGCAGAAAAAAGAGAAAATTAACAACAGATCACCAAATAGAAAGTAACTAGCAAGACTGCATGTTTAAGTAAAATTATACCAATATTTACACCAGATGAAAAAGGTCAAAAATCTCAACTGAAAGGCAAAGATACCCAGATTGAATAGAAAGAAAAGACCCCAAATACATGCTATCAAAAAATAAAAAAAATAACTTCATTCAAATACAAAGGTAAACATGGAGCAAAAGCAAAGGATGAAAACAGATATGCAGAACACTTATCAAAGAACAATCGGTCTTCCCAGACAGTAGTATATAGTCACGAGCAGTTTCATAACCAGTAGTTGTGATTATTATGGATATGTAATCATTTCATTTAACTATAAGGGTTAAGCTGGTACAAGGAAGAAAGAACAGCAGAGTGGGAAAGACAAGTAAGTGCCTGTGAATTGGGAAATGGTTTAACTGTTGGCAAAGCCTAGCAACTTTCTAGGTTACTCAGGTAGCAGCAACACTTCTTGCTCATGGCTAACCTGACTTTTTGTTCCTTATCAAAGTTAAACCTGAAATCAAGTTATGCTTTCTCACTTCCTTATATAATACATGTTAGTTTTTATTATTTTGTAAAATTGGAATTTTTAAGGACCAAAGAAGAGTTTGGAAGAATAAAAATAATATTGTTAGACTAAACTGTATGATTTTGAATAAATTATTTACCCTTTCCCCAATCTATTTCCTCCTCTGAAAAATGAGCTAGTTCTTCTTATCTCACAAAATTGTTGAGAAGATTAAGTGAGCTAACCTGTCCTGTTTTTTGAAATAAGCTTTGCTAAGTACTTTTGTGGGCTGTGAGCTCATAATCCTTCTGCCTCAGCCTTCCAAGTGCTGAGATTACAAGTGTGTGTTACCATGCCTGGCTAAATGAGCTAATTTACATGAAGCATATAAAGACCCGGCATAGAACATGTGCTCCTGTGGAGCACAACCCTGCGGCCTTGTAAGACATAGGCATATCTCAGGTACCTGAAGGAGTGCCATCAAAACTTAGTTTGTCCCTGGACATGGAAGTGGTTGGGGTATACTGAAGACCTCCTTTGATAATAGGGCACAATGTAGTCTGGGTGGCTGCTCAAATAGGGAAGATCACCTCTCCAACTCAGGCTTGGTACAGGAAGCCAGTGGTTCACCCACTGACAATCTTTTATTTTTGTCTCATCTGAGGCCAAAATGTAACACTCAGGCCCTATGTATTTTAATTCCTAAGCCATAATTATTGAAGATGTAACTACATAGCTACAGTGATAACCATGGTGCCTTGGTTATTTTTCTCTAGTTACTGGGACAAAATGTGCAACACCCAAAATGAAGGAAAGAAAAGTTTATTTAGCTTATTGTGGGGGTTTTGGTGCAAAATCATCTGGCTCCAAGGTGGGAGGAAATGACATCAGGGCAATACTTTAAGGCAGCAGCCAGCAAAAGCAGCCAGAGCAAAAGAGGGGAAACAGCAAGCCTCTTCTCCTCCCTTATACCAGTGGAGTGGGGTCATTGCTGTGACCATACCTGACCATGTGGCTCAAGAGCCTTTGGGATGGCTTGTGGGAAGAGTCTGGAAAGGTTCAGAGATGTCACCTGGAAGAGTAGCCCTGAAATGGCTTAGGCAGTTCTATAAGGGAGATTCTGTTCAGAGGTCAAAAGACCAGAAAACCTGTAAAGACCAGGCTTGGGAGATTTCTGCTGGGAAGAAGGACTGCATTGGTTGTTGGACCCCAAAGACAAAATGTTTGTCTGCATTTTGCTTGTGGCCAGAAACTTTGCCTGAGACTAAAGATCAAGGATGGTGAACTAATTAATCTGGCAGAAGAAATTTCAAGGCAGTCAAATGTTGAGATGGTGGTATGGTTACTTTTTAACCAGATTTGTGTTGTGAATCAAGAGCAAAGAGCCCAGAAGAATGATTTAAAGCATTGTGAGTATGACCAGAAAGGAAGCTCCAATAAAGCTGTGGACTACAAAGACAAGATGAGGAAATCTTGATTGTGGAGAAGGAATATAATAGAAAAGATGACCTGAAGGCATCACAAAAAGCAGCAAGTCTTGAACCTTTGCAACCTCAAAACTGCAAAAGTGGTAGGTTTTGCTTTAAGGTGAAAGCCGCAAAGCACAGTGTCCCAGAATGGCAGTGGCATAAAAAATTTGTTCCTCAGAAGCAGGTTCAGAGCGCCCAGTGATCCAGGCACTCAACCCCTACAGCCAAAAGAGAAGAAAACCTGGCTACTGCTCCAGCTGGCAGCAGACTTCAGCATCATACATGTGGCACTGGTTTTAGATGTACATAGAATGCAGGAGTTCTAAGGTTTAAAAGGCTTCCACCCCAATTTCAAAAGGCCTGGGAAGCCAGGCAGTGTTCCCTGAGAGGGCGATGTGTGAAGCTATGAGGGTGAAGCAGAAGGTGCAGTGGAGAACCCAGAAGTTTGGAAAAGCCAGTAACGTGAAACCTAAAAGAAGGGAGCAAAGCCAGCCCAAGAGAGAAGCTGTGGGAGCTACAACCACCACAAGTGCCATGGGGTAGAGTCACTTAGGCCTTTTGGAGCTCAAAACCAGATTGCTTCAGGTGCTGGACATGGGACTGCAGGACTGAATGTTTGCCTTGATGGATTGTGGACTTGCCTTGGTCCCAATCCTTTGTATTCCCGTTTGTAACTTTTGGAATGAAAATGTTGTTATGTTGGAAGTGTTTTAGCTTTGTTTTCATTTGTACAGGGGCTGACAGCTAAGAATTTGCCTTCCATCTCAGACGAGACTTGAGACATGAACTTTTCAGCAATGCTGGAAATTCTAGGACTTTGGAAACTCTTGCAGATGGACTAAAATGCCTTTTGTGTGAGTCTTTGGAGGGCAAGGGGAAAATGCTACAGTGCTAAGGTAATATAATGTTAATAGATGATGCTGGTTCTTAAGGGTTGGTAAACTGTGTTACAAAGTTCAAGTTGGAAAATGTTAAGAGTAAGGTTTAAAGAAATGTGCTGGTTGCCAAGTTGACAAGGGGTGAGTTCTTATAGCTGATACATTGTGTCAACCTGAGCAGTATAGAAGTTTAACTAAGGGACTCACCAGGGATCCAGGCTTCTTACTTCCTAAACATTCTCATCCTGTGCAAGAGGAGGGCAAGGAGATTTTGTGACTGTTAAACCTGCCCTTGGAAGAGCGGGGCCTGCGTACAATATAAGGAAAGTGAAGACTCTTGTTCTTCCTCCTTTTGCTCTTTCTGCTCTTGCCAGCTGTTGCCTTGAAGAATTGCCCCAGTACCATGCCAGCCTGCCTTGGAGCCAGCTGAGTATGGACTGAAACCTTCACAAACTGTAAATTAGGTAAACCTTTCTTTCCTTCAGTTTGAGTGTTGTATATTTTGTCCCAGCAACTAGAGAAAAGTAACCAAGACACATGGTGTTGCACAAGATTAGTAAATAAGCAGTAAACTTATAACAGATGTTTAAGACAGTCAAGGTAAACTGGGCACCATGCTATAATCCCAACAAACTGGCAGGCTGAGGCAGGAGGAGCTCAACTTCAAGCCCAGTCTGGGCAAATGAGCAGCTAAGTGAGACCCTATCTTAAAATGAAGAATAAAAAGGAGATGAGACTGCAGTTCAGTGTGAAGACTTTGGATTTAATCCCTACTACAAGTTAACTAAATAAATAGTAAGTTAGAATTGGCCTTGACAGAGAACAGAAATGAGACTTGCAAATGTAAGTAAAATCTAGAGTCCCCTAAATGTAAGCATCTGCTCATTGACTCCATCATTTATTTATTCATCTTTTCTATCCATGCATTTAAACTTTGCTAAATAATAGCTAACTGCCAACTATTGCATTACAAAATTCAATGTAATGACCACTCCTTTCCATGTTCTGGTAACAGATTATTGCTAATGGCAGGAAGTGTGAAGCACATTATGGATGCTCAACTGAAATCCTAGTCCTCTCTCTTTTCAAAGCTGTGTGCAGCACTTCACTTCTGGTCAAGTCTGGCCAGCAAACCAGTAAGCCTTGACTGAGGCTGGAATGAAAAACAAGTTCGACCCCTCATCTTCAGAAGATGGAACAGAGCTGGGGAATGAATTCGTCTTGGAAATGTGTCCAGTGGGTGATCTGCTGGGCTCGTTAGAAAACTACCTGGTTCATTAACCAATATAGCTGGTTCATTGGATAGCACATTTGATTATTTCTTTTAGAAGATGGACACTTTTACACAACACACACACACACACACACACATGCAGCAGGAGATGTAACTATGTAGAAACTTTGGTTCACTTCTATATTCATCTTTCCTCACACCCATAAATGCCCAACAGTGCATTTGGAGGGGCTGTGTGCTGCTGCTTACTGCGTTGTTGTGGGCAGAAATCTGGATTTGGCTATTTAAGTGAATCACTATTATCCAGAGTGGTTTTGAATTCTGTCAGGGGGAGGGGGAGAGAGAAAGGGAGGGAGGAAGGGAATACTCATTTTACTAGGTGTGGGGACCAAAATGGTAGTCACACAGTAGCTTCTACCCCTCGGTTTCCTCCTCCTTACAGGGCAGGTAAGAAGGAGGCTGGAGATAAAAATCCCTGAAGCAGGAGCAGTAGTTCCCTTGTGTTGTCATAACTAGGAACTGAATCCCATGGTGTACCTAAGCTCAGCCTGATGAAATGTGCACAAACCTGAATTCTGGATACTTTTACCACCGGGAAGGAAAAACTGGAAGGTATCAGAATTCCCTGGAGAGCTAGTTAAACCATGGATCGCTACACCAGATGGTGTATCCTGTAAATTTTTAACAACCATCTCCTTAAGGAAGAAAATATCTGATTTGCATTTGCCAATTTCTATGGTGTAAATATTTTCACACTAGCTAGGCTCAAACTACCAACATGCCTTCACTGGCCATGGCATTGAGAATAGAAGTACTTGATCCCTCCCAAGGGTCTCTACTAGCAACTCCAGTACCATTGCTGGGCTCCAACTCTAGAGTTTCTGATTGACAGGTCTGTGGTGAGCCTGAGAATTTTCACTTCTGACACTTTCTGGGGCACAGATGCTACTAGCCTGAGATTATTAGGTGCTGGGTATCATGAGACTTTCTCTGGCTTTGTAGACCTGCTGCTATCCATATATCTTTTCACAGAACCATCTTCTGCTTTTCCCTTGATAGCCTGCAGGGGCTCAATGCAGGCTATTGGAAAGATATCTTAACTATACACTCGGAACTATAACTATAACCTTTGGGGAAGCTAAATGTATCCACTCTTCCAGAAGGAAATCTCATATGCAGCCATCATTTCTTTATACGTTTTCCTTTTATAAGCAAGTTTCGTTCTGCTTTTCCCAGCAAGAAAGAAATAAAAATCCACTGAACTGAAATGAACATGGTAAACTAGCTTACATCCCCCAAACACAGATCCAAGTTCCAGTATTCACTCAATCTTTAAACCACCCATGGATCCATGTTGTTCATTAGCTCACTCATTGCTGCGACTAATATTTGTAAACCTGAGGGGCCCCTCACTGGGTACCAGGGATATAGTAGTGAGTAAAACAGACACAACAGCTGACTTGTGTGGAACTTAATTTAGTATGGAAGAAAAATTAAATATCAATTCAATTTGTAATAAGTGCTTCAAAGAATAAGCATGAGATACTATGTGGGCACACACAGGGTGGGAGCTGGTGTCAGAGAAAGGAGGAAGGAAGGGATACTTAAGAGTGGCGGGTGGAAGGAAGAGGATCATGGCAGGAACAAGCATTCCAGGGAAGGGAAATTAGGAATAGTGAGGCTGCGCAGGGAGGTGGATGCGAGTTTACCCTCTGAGCAAGGGAAGCCACGGAAGGATCACAAGCAGAGGGTTTCTGGTCACATCCAGCCGAGGGAAGCACTGCCTTTGAACATGGCGCAGCCTGTGTCGTCTGGGTCACACAGACGTACTCTCCGTTGGGTTCCTCATAGCAGGTTTGCTCTCAGTTCTGTTTAGGTCATTCAGACCACGTAATGTTAGTCTCTCGTTGCTTTTCTCTTTCATCCAACTAAATTTTAAACTACTTAAGGAAAGGAGGCGGTCTTCTGTCTCTACTGTAGCCCCGTTATGTCTGTAGGGGTGCTGGGTCATTAGCACTGGAGCACAGGGTACTGGAAAGAGAATTAGATGTCATATAAGATAAAAATTCCAGTCCCTATCCTACCACTTACCAGCTGGGATCCCTCCAAGATCTTAGTCATGCTGTATCAACTATCTGGTATTTATAAAGAAGAGATGTTCATTCCCCTCATGGTTTTGGAGGTGCTTGCATCTGCCTGGCTTCGGGTAAGGGTCAGATGGTGGTTCAGGCCATGGCGGAAGAGCAGAAAGAAGAAGTGTGTGTGTGTGTGTGTGTGTGTGTGTGATGGAACATGCAGGCAAGCGAGACGGAGGAGAGAAGGTAGGCTCACTTTATAACATCTCATCATCCAGGTAACCCCTCTAGTTCTCAAGACTGAGAAGTTGCTGCCTCAGGAAAAGGATTAGTTCCCCACCAAGGCCCAGACGCCTCTCCATGGTGTTCACTGGGCATCAGGCCTCAGTGTGAGTTACTGTAGAGATGAACTACACCAAAGCCATGGCAGCATTTCACATCACTAGACTTCAGCTGTCTCGTTTATAAAATGGGGAAATCATATCATTTTATGAAGTGGGTAGGAAAGGATACTATATGCAAAACTTCTGGCATGCCCTGAGACGATATACGTAGTGATGTAGAGTGAGTGGTCTAATGGGCCACTCTTCACCTGACATGACCTTTCTGCTCAATAAAATTACCCAACCGCTAAGATGCTTGTAGCCTCACTATTGTATTTTGCAAACAGCTGCAGAGGTGAGAGTTTGGGACTCTGCCCAGGATCTGGGAGTCCAGGAAGACACAGTTTGATGTTCCTGTCATAACTTGCTTTTGCCTATCTCTGCTCTTCCCTTCTTGTCTACACATTGCCTTATAAGAGTGAGTCACTGTATGGCTTCTCAAGTGGAGAGGGCCATTGTGTTTAAGAAAATACTTCTCAAACAGGAATTCATGTGCCTCTCACATCAAAATGACCGGGCACTTACTAAAACTGCAAGTGGGTTGGACCCACGCCAGACCTACTAAGTCCCAATCATGGGGACACTAACCATGACGTGGTAGACAGAGAAGCCTACGCTTCAAACTCTCCGAGAGAAGTGAGTACATGGTTCTTCCGACTTGACCCTCATCTCCTCTCTTGTGCTCACATTCTTCCATACCTTGGGTAAGGGCTTCAAGGGTTAAACAAGCTAAAGTAAGTGCTGTGCACTTGGCACTTAGAAGTCACTTGATGAATGGTCACATTTGCATGTCACTCTGGCCTCTCAGTGCCCTGCATGTGGGTGGATGGGGAGTTGATGTCTAGAAAATCAAAATGAGTTTCCAGAGGTTGCTGAGCTAATTAGCAACCAAGCAAGACTAAAGCCCAGAACACGTAACTTCTAGTCCAGTACAATTTCCACCACGCCAGGATGCCTCCTGTAAGCCCTGGACTTCTCTAAATGCTTCTCTTCCATAGGGCCAGTCTCCAGGTGGCCTCACAGGGCTTTGCATGACTGCCTTTCATTAGCAGCTTATCTGGATGTTGCTTTGTGTCTTGCAAACAGATAACCAGCCTGAGCCCAGGTGACCTCCAGAGTTCCTCAGATATAATTGAGTGTGCTCTATCTGACAGGTAGCCCGCCTCTGATGATTAGGTAAACTGCACAGCCTTTACACCTGACCTGCTGAACGCTTTGCCTGTCTTGCCACAAGTCCCCCTGGCCCCTCCCAGCCCCTGCTCCTTTCTAACAGCTCTGGGAACTTGTGCTCAGCGCTGCAGTCCAGAGGCAGATGTGTCGGAGTGCCTGGCAAGGCAGCACACAAAGCCCAAACCGCTCCCACAGCAGAGCCCAGCCCTGCGTTTATGAGACTGAGGGAGATTTAATTTAGATCACGATGGTTTCTGGTGATATGACTGTTTCAGCCTTCCCTCAAGGAAGGAACACAGGAGGTGAGAGGCCCTGGAGCCACAGGCTGTGATACGGTGTCCTCCTCCCGCAAGCCAGAACCCCGTGTTGGCCTTTCCCCAGCTCAGGTGAAGAACCCAGGTGGGCTGGGCCAAGACATCCTCTAATCCGCTTGGGCTTCTTTTCCCAGCTGGTGGGTGGAGGAGGCAGTAGAAGTGCGATGTTCAAGAAGCAATCGCCCTTCCTCTGCTGAGTCTACTGTTTGCTGCCTGGAGGTCACACTTAGCCACCACTGCTGCTGGGCACACACCTGCCCTTCCTTCTCCCTCCCTTGCAAAGGACATTGGGAAATCAAAGATTCAGTGAGGGTGCTCACCTGGGTGACCCCTTCTCTGAGTGCCATGGTCCTATGCCCTGTTCATGCTTACTTGGTTTAGGAACTGAGCCAGTGGCATCAATCAGCCAGTACATTCTACAGCATTTCTAGCAGAGTTGACAGCAAAGGTTCCCAAACTGCTTCTATTCCTGATGCTTTAGTAAGGGTTTTAAAACAGTCAGATAGGCAAAAAGAAATACCTACCAGTTCTGCTTATTAAGGAGATAGGCCCAAGAACTTAACTGGTATTTGTGGTCTAACAATACAATAGCCATTTTAAAATATACACATAAATTAGAAGAAAATGTCATATTAATATCCCTGAACAATAATGATTTATTAAGAAGATGGACATGCTTGTTGGGTACTGCGTGATTTCTTAAACTGTGGAATCAGATTAGACACTGCCTCCCCCATCCCTTGTTCGTTATTCCACTTGGATTTTTGCAAGGTACATTTTGTTTTTATTATTACAGTCATCAATAATCTATGCAAACTATGATACGACTGGAGGGAATATTGTGTGATCTAATATTGAAAGAGGGTCTAATGTTTTCCCCAATATCTGATAGATGACAAGTATCACTGTATAACCTTAGAAATTAGAGATATGGGGATCCAGGATATAGCTCAGTGGCACAGTGCCTGCCTGGCTAGTGCAGGGTCCTGAGTTTGATTGCCAGAAACTGTCCCCCTGAAAAGAAAGAAATCAAAGATACTTTGTGGCACCTCTGTGACTTCACAGTAGCACCGTAAGGCACCCTGGCACAGAGTTTGAGGACTCCCACTCTACAGTACCATTTCCTACCATTTCCGCTCCCTTCAGTCTCCATGAGTCTCCCTGGGAGCTCCTCAGTACATTTTAGCCCCTGTGACCGCTCTGATTTGGAACTGGGAGCCACTACTGCATATCAGCAAGTTTCTAGAGACAGTCTGGCTTGAGGATCTTGAAGAACTTTTGTACAACTTGTTTCATGGTCCAACCTAGAAACATCAAAGCAGAAGACAGTGTGTAGTTAGGCAGTTGAGACTAACTGCCTGATGGTGTGGCTACACATATGTGAAGTCCTAAACATGGCCAGATAAAAAGGAAAATAAAAGGAGGTGTAAGTCAAGCCAGTTGGTGCACACTTGATCCAAGGCTTGAATGTACATGTTTCTGACTCAGGAGACGAAATGCCCAGCCAGTGCTATTAATGCCATATTTTGAATGTGGTATGTCCTTCCCCTGACTGGGGGCTGCAGGAAACAAGGGTGCAGTCGTGCAGAGACAGTGTGACCACCACAGCTGAAGCCACAGATAAGATGGAGGGACACCAGCACAAGAACCCAATAAACACAGTGCGTAACTGCAAGTTAGGTGCAACTATATCCAAAGAAGAACGGAGATTCACTCACAAGCCACCTACTCTAACCCAAGGCACAAGGACTCTGCAGGACCTCTGCGGGATTGGTAGGCTCTCCCCGCTGTCTGGAGTTGCACCCAAACTGTGTTCAGTGAGTGACTTGGACTTGATTTGGTCTCATGTTCATAGGAGTGGCAGGCATTGGGGCCTTATCCTTAATAGTGTATGTCTTATGAAGCGAGGGTTTGGGTGTGAACAAACTGCATTTGCAAGATAATCTGGGTCTACTTCCTGATGTGTTGAAGTCCCTTACTCTGCTCTAAGGTGCTCATGACAGGGGCTTGGTCACCAAATGTGGCAGTGTTCAGTGCTGACAGACTTTGAGGAAGTGATTAGATAACGAGGGCTCTAACTTCATCCAGTGGACTGATCCACTGAGGAATCCAGTGGGTTATTAGGAGGCATGGCCTAACTGGATGAAGCATCACCAAGGATGGCATGGAAGGTGTATTTTGTGGCCAGTCACATTCTCTTGAGTGCCTTCTCTCCCTGTGTCCTGGCTGCCAGGAGGTGAGCAGCTGTCCTCTTCCACACCCTGTCCACCATGGTGCTGTTCTCACCAGAGGCCCAGAGATAGCACCACAGGCCAAGTGACCATGGACTGAAACCTCTGCTCTCAGGAACCAAAATAAATTTTCCTCCTCTAAATTGATTTGCTTAGCTGTTTGGTCAGAGCAATGGAAAGTTGATTAACGCACACTGTGTTTTTGAAAGTGTGATTTTTCTTACTGTAGATCCGAAATGGCCTACTTGGCAGGTACACCCAGAATGGTACCACGGAGTCCCTTAACAAACCAGTAATTCCCAGGCCAGGTTGCTGCAGTCTGAGCCCATCTTTTCCCCTCACTCCAAAGAAAAATGGACATGATTTTGTTTACACCCACTCTATCCCTCTGTGTCTGATAACCCTGCACCCTGCCCTGTGGCAGTAGAGGTGTTTTCCACATTGCAGTCACTTCACTCATTGGCAGCACTTAGAATCATTTCCTTTCTCGTTCCCCTGCTGGCTCTGCCCAATTCACATGGCAACTGGCAAGGAGAGAATACCAAGCATCCCTTAAAAGAAAAGTCAAAACCTATAAAAGAAAAAGAAATGGCATTTGCTTAGCATGGAGGATGGATAATTTAGAGGCCATTCCTTTAAGTTACAGGGAATCTTTTAGACCAGGCTGATGGACATTTATTTCCACCTCTTGCCAATGTAGGCCCTGGAAACCCCAGTTCTATCTATGAAGTAAATATTGGGCAAGCTGTGTCCCTCCCCTCTGCGCCTGGCCATTAAGGCAGGTAGTAAAGCACTAGTGCTTTGAATTCGTTGTTGGCGCCTCTGAAGTTTTTAAGAAATTTCTTTTATAAATAGTCTCAATGTAGTAACACATCAAGGTGGGACAAATTAAACTCCTGGCAAGGATGAGGGCTCTTCCTTCCTGTTTGGTGGGATTGCTGGCTCGACTCGGATGAGCCGTCACCACTTCCAACCTGAAACACTGGTCAGCTCCTCGGGGGGCATAGACAGCTGTGCTCCACCACCTTAATAGCTGCCACACTGCTTTTCCTCCTCCTACTCTCCTTTTTTCTTCTTTACCCTCTTTCTCTTATTCATTTTAAACAAAATTTTCACATATATATTCCTGGAACAATCTACTAGTGAAAATCATAGAAACAAAGAATCATATTCACAATGAAATATATCCAGCCATCTATGGTGAAATTTTCAGATTGACCATGGTAAGATGACAGCAACCTTTATGCTTATTAAATCTGTGTGCCGTCTCAGGTACCTTCCTTAGAGACGCAGCTTGGTTTTTCTGCAGTGTCCCCTCTTGGAGTTAGACCTTTTTATCCAGATGATTCCCTTTTCATGGTTTGATAAATGCATGCAGTCACACATAACCACATAATCATGTGGAATCATGGGATACAATGAGAACATAGAAAATTTGAAAACAACAAATACATCTTCCCATTCTCCTGTGCAGTCAACTCTTATGCCTACCTTACGCCTATTAGCTGCCTGTTTTCTGTAAATTTTCAGATGTTCAATAATCAGAATTGTACCCAATAGAGCTTTAAATTTCTAACTCCTTTCTCTTAACATAACTGAGGCAGGAGACAAACTGACTGGGCAAGTGGGTATGACCCATCAGAGATCCAGGACACGTGCCCAGTTCTTGTACCTAGGACCAGCCAGAGAGTACTACCTTCAATTCTTCTCATGAGAACTCAGGCAGGTTTTTCTTTTTATTTTAAAGAGAAGAAAAAACCAAAAACTCAAGAAGCAAGCAAACAATTAAAAACAACAACAAAAGCAAAATGACTACAACAAAACAATGGTAATACAAGATTTTAAAACAAGATGATAGGAATTTAACAATGGTTGTTATATTGCATATTGTTATCCTGAAAGTAATTGCTCAGGCTACCAGATACAAGGATGCGAGGTTGATCAAACAGTAAAATTTACCTTTGAGCAGTTTATTTCCCTTTTACTGTTTCTATTATAATGTTTGGATCAGTTTTTTACACTAGCAAGGCAATATGAGTGTTTACACATAAAAGTCTGATTTATTTCACTTGTAAGTATAGTTCCTAGTTGCATCCATTTACCTAAGAAAGCTTTAAATTTATTATTCTTTATGACTGAGTAGTATTCCATTACATAAAAATACCGCATCTTTTTTATCCATTCCTCAGTTGATGGGCATTTGGGTTGTTTCCAAGATCTGGCTATTACAAATTGTGCTACTATAAACATGGGTGCACATGTATCACTGTGGTATGATGCTTTCCATTCTTCTGGGGAAATACCCAGAAGGGGAATAGCTGGGTAGAATGAAACCTCTAATCCTAATTTTTTAGGAATAGCCTTACTGATTTGCAAAGTGGTTGTACCAGGCTACACACCCACCAACAATGGAGAAAGGTTCCTTTTTCCCCACAGCTCTGCCAGTATTTGTTATTGGTTAACTTCTTGATATTAGCCATTCTTTCTGGAGTGAGACAATTATCTTAGTGTGTTTTAAGTTTGCATTTCTCAAATGACCAATAATGTTGAACATTTGTTCATGTATGTATTTGTCATTTGTATTTCTTCATCTGAGAATTGTATGTTCATCTCAGAGGTCCATGTTTTTATTGGGTCTTTAAATTTGGGAGACCTGATATTTTTTAATTCTTTATACATTCTAGATAAAAGTCCTTTGTCTGAGGGACAGTTTGCAAAAATATTTTACCAATCTGTGGTATTCTTTTCATCTGTTGATGATTTCTTTCAATGTGCAAAAAAATTTTTATAAGATAAGATCTGAGTTCTTGATTCTTTAAAGTACTTCCCATGCAGTTGGGTTTGTTCATGAACTCTCAGCCCCTATGTCCTTCAGATTTCTACCTACTGTGTTTTCCAGTAGGATTAGTGTTTCTATCTTAATATTTAGATCTTTGATCTATTTTGACTTTAGTTTAGTACATGGTGATAGGCATGGGTCTAGTTTAAGTCTTCAGCATGTAGAAATCCAGTTTTTCCAACATCACTTAAGTAAGAGGCTCTCTTTCTTCTGGTGAATATGTTTGACCCCTTCGTCAAATGTGTTTGTAGTTGTGTCTTTTTTTCTATCCATTGATCATCAAGTCTGGTATTTTTTTGTTTTTTGTTTTTTGGTGGGGTTTTTTGGTTTTTTAGTTTGTTTGTTTTGGGTTTTTTTGCCAGTACCATGAGATTTTATTATAGCAGTTTTTAATATAATTTCAAACCAAGGATTGGGATGCCTCCTGCCTTACCTTTGTTGCCCATATGAAGTTTAGGAATGTTTTCTCTAGATCTGTGAGGTATGCTAATGGTATTTTGATTTGGAATTGCATTAAATCTGTATACCAGTTTTGAGAGTATGACTATTTTTGCAATGTTGATTCTTCCTATTCATGAGCAATGGGTATCTTTCCATTTCCTGAAGTCCTCTTCAATTTCTTTTTTCAGAGTATCATAATTCTCAGTGTATAAATTTTTTACATCCTGTGTTAGACTGATTCCTAAGTATTTCATTTTTTTATATTATTGTGAAGTGTGTAATTTCCCTAATTTCTCTCTCAGTGAGTTTGTTATGTATACAAATGCTATTTATTGACTTTTGAGTACTGACTTTCTACCTAGATACACTGCTGAATTTTTTATTAAGTCTAGAAGTTTGTTGGCAGATGTAGTAGCTTAACTAAATGGGTTTAGTTACTCCACACCCTAGGGTGTAGAAGGCTCACCCTAGGGTGACTCATCACCTGGAGGTATAAAAGAGGAAAAGGAAAGACAAATGCATTCCATTCTTTGGAGAAGCTCCAGTCTTGGCCTTTGGTTGGACCTCGTCTCCTGGCTTCCAGTTTGACTCTTCAGCTTTCCAGCACAGACTCTTCAGCCTTTCATTGTAGAGCTTTCAGCCTTCTGTCGCAGACCCATCAGCCTGCTGGTATGGACTTGCAGGAGACACTAGGGTGAACTCCAGACCTTGGATTGAATCCTTCGGCCTCCAGTGCATAGACGCCCTCTGCACGCTTCCTCATCTGACTCTGTGGCTGACCATCGTAAGCCAATCTTGTCATTTCTTATACATTTATTTATCTCATGTTGTATCTGTTTTCTCTAGTAAAACCCTGACTAATACAGTGAAGGTTTGGGGGTCTTCTGTGTAGAGTATCATGTCATCTGTAAATAATGGTAATTTAATTTCTTCCTTTCCTATCTTTATTCTATTTATTTCTCTCTCTTGCCTAATTGCTCTGGCTAATGTTTCCAGAATTATAATGAATAGAAGTTGTGATAGTGGACAACCTTGTCTTACTCCAGATTTTAGAGTGAAAGCTTTCAGCTTTTGACATTTAGTATGACACTGGTTGTTGGTTTGTCATAGATGGCTTTTTAAAATTGAGGTAAAGACCATCTCTTCCAGTTTTACCTAGGGGTTTTACCATGAATGAGTATTGGACTTTATTAAAAACTTTTTCTGTATCTATTGAGATGATCATGTGATTTTTGTCTTTTGCTCTATTAATATGGTGAATTAAATTTATTGATGTGCATATTTCAAACCATCCCTGTATTCCTGGGATGAATTCCACTTGGTTGTGATGTATAATCTTCTTGATGATTTTCTGCATTCTGTTTGCTAGTATTTTGTTGATGAATTTTGCATCTACATTAATTAGAGATTAGCCTGTAATTTTTTTTGTTGGGTCTTTCTCTGGTTTTGGTATCAGGGTAATATTTGCCTCCCAGAATGAATTAAGGATAATTGACTCCTAAGCCATGCATAGAGTGAAAGAATTACAGGGCTTTCTGAACCGAATAACAGAAAATGATCAATGGGTACTGTAATATCTCATTTTTGATAAAAAAGAAAAAAATTTGTTTGAACTATCACACATATTCAAATTCCAATAAGAAACAATGTGGTAGATAGAACCAATGGAAGTAGAACAAAAAAAGCATGGTAGGACTTCTAAGACGGATAATATTAAATCAGCAATAGCTGTCATAATGTTTTCTTCAAAACAGCTGTTCATATCATCACGTATGATATAGTCAAACAAAACACCATTCCAACTGATGATTTAAAACTTTGAAAGACTTTGAAGCTATGAGATGGGGCCTCATGCTTACCATAAAGTCTTATAAACTCTTATCAAATCTCATATTAGGGAGATTATATGGTATTTACCCTTGTGAGTTTGGTTTATTTCACTTAAGAGAATGGTCTCAAGTCGTGTCCATTTATTTATAAATATCTTGATGTGATCATTCTTTATAGCTGAGTAGTACTCCATTGTATAAAAATGCCACAACTTTTT
>PVJX010000863.1:0-115992 GCA_004027295.1 Dolichotis patagonum
TTTGATAGTCTATCTTTGGTTTCTTTCAAGCAGTTTTGCCAGCTTTCTATGGAGTCTTTAGTTTCCTGATAATCTCTTTGAATCTGTTTCTTGAATTCTAGGTTTTTCCTGAATTCTTCATTAAATTTTTCTCTCCATTTGTGTTCCTCCATTCTTCTGTCTGTGTCTTCTTGAGAGGTGCCCAGCCCTTCTTTTATTAATCTACTTATCTCTTGTTTAATTTGAATTAATATTTCAGTTTTGGTCCCGCTTACACGGTCCTGAAGATATCTCTTTATGTCCGCTAATGCTGTGTTTGATGTTGTATTTTTGCTGCCCTCGGTGTCTTTTGTATTTACTTCTCCTGGATCAATGTTCTCAAGCTTGGGGGCTGGGAGTGTTTTCTTTTTTTCTTTTTCTATTTTTTTGGTACCGGAGATCGAACTCACAACCTCGCGCTTGCCAGGCAGGTGTTTAAGCCACTGAGCTAAATCCCCGGCCCTGGGAGTGTTTTCTTATTTCTCCCTTTAGTCATGTTTTTGGTTCCTTCCATACAAGTATACAGTATAATTCCCAGACCCTTTTCTTGTTGTTTACGGTTCCTCTAGAGGGCGCAGGCTAGGAGCTTTAGCCCTCTTCAATAGGTTATCAGAGATTAGAGTTTACCCATGGGCAGTGTGCGCTAGCTCCTCCCTTCTGGGCCAGTCAACCTTTGCAGGCCTTCCCTGCGTCAGTGTGCACTGATCTCAGGAGCGCGGCCTAGTCCAAGCAGATTCCACCAATCTGCTCGGCGAGGGGAGCAACCAGCTGAAGCCACTTCCTTATGGAGTTAGGGCTGTCCTGCCCAAATCCAACATGTCGTCCAGTCGGTTTCCCCTTTCCTGTGGGGGGGTCTTATTCCCATCACTCACTGCGTCCCCGAGAACTGCTGGGCTCCCCGACCTCTGACTTCAGCGCAGCTGCGGTGGGAATTCACAGTGCCTCTGTGTGGGTCGTGTGCAGGGCTGGTCCAGGCAAGCTGCACACAGGGCTGTTTAGCTCCGCACTCCGGCGGCTCCAGCCAGTCGCGTCGGCGTGGATCACTTGTTCAGGTCGGGCAGGAATTCAGGCGGCTCCAGGAGGGTGTCGTGCTCGCTGATCTTATCTTCACTAATAGTAGCCCCAGGACCTCATATTCGAGCGGTTTTTTGCACTTTAGTTTCTTCGTGGGTTGTGAGAGTCCATCTCTCTCTGTTTGGGTCTCTCCAGGGTGTTTTATTCTGGCATTTGAGCTGTCTCTCTCGGAGAGGGTCTCTCTCCTTCTACCTACCAGTCCCCCATCTTCAAGAAGGACCGATTTCTACATTCTTTTGCCATACCAAAAAATTTATTTAATTTTATTAGTCTTTTTTGCCACTAGGGATATAGGGAATATATAGAGATGCTTTCCATGCTCCATATTTTCCATGATTTCTTCTTGAATTTTAATGTGTTTCAAATATTTAAATTTCAGCCCATCTAGAATTTATCCTATGATAGATTTGTCTACTTTTTAACCATCACACAGCATTAGGTACTAAACAATTTGCATAGCAAGTTCTTTCTGACAAACATTTATGTTGTTTCTAATTTTCATGTATTATAAATAATGTCAGAATTTCACATCTTCATATGTATATATTCGTGTGTGTTTTTAAATTGCTGGCACTCAAGGTGCACACTTGTACATGTATTAGCATTTCTGTAAGAATCCGAGAGAAGATACTCTGACTTTGCTGTTTTTTTTTACAACTCTCAGTTCTACTGTTACAAAATGAAAGTGGCTGTGTACAACACGTACGTCAATGAACATGGCTATTGCTAATAAAACATGAGTTACAGAAGCAGGCCATGGGCCAAATTTGGCAAATAAGCCATTGTTTGCACACCCCTGTTTAACAGCATGGCTTGCACTTGTAGATGTGGAATTGATTTTTTTGATCTGTCCCTTCTTGTCTGGGGACAAGTTTCCTACCTTCAGAGCCTTAGTTTCTTTATCTGTAAAATAAGGAAACTAATGCATATTTGACAAAAATCTCCAAGTAGATAAACTGTGGAAGGTTTTATCACGGTGAACACAGTAAATATTCTCCAAATGGATGAAGCATGGCTGATATCATTCTATTGCTATCTGTTCTTAAATGGCATGGTTAGTACCAGAACTAGTAGAAGGATTCCAAAAAAACCTCAGTTACCAAGATGAATATTGTAATGCAGTATATTTTGCTTCCTGAATTTTCCTTTTGCCTCAGACTCTAATATCTATAGTACTTAAAAGTTTGATATTTTGTCCAAGTTAGGTGTTTTCACACTCATTTTAAATTTCAAAACATTGCCTTAAAACATTATTTATTTTGATAACCGGTTTTGATGAGTAATTTATCTGCCTTATCTTAGGCCCAGCCCTGTCAAACAGGTACGTGTTTAAAATGAACAAGGCTGTCACGTGGTGGAACGTATTTTCTTGTGAACCAGGATGTTAAATTAGCAGTGGTCACCAGGTAGCAGCTGGGGTGCAATTTTGGACTGTAGGGTCAGGCAGGGCTCCTCTAAGTAGCTGGGGTTTGTAACTTATTTCTGCCAAATGCTTCTAATTGTTTTCTAGATTCCACTAATTGGAAGTTACTTACAATGTAAATTTGTCAAAACAGAAACAAAAACATGCTAAAGCCAACCACTCACAGTGTGACAGAGAGACCCAGAATCCATCATGTTGTTTTCACTGTGCCTCTTAATGTGGCACTTTACGTCTTGACATTTCCCCAGCTAGCGTTTAATATTTCAGATCATACATTCCTTTTTTATAGTTATCACAGGAATGGTGTTAATCATCCTGTCTACACTCTGTGAAGTGTTTCCTTGTCCCGTGTCCAATCCACAGCAGGCCCCCCAGCTGTCGAGTGAGTGCCTCATAAGACTGTTTTTAATTTCTTTTTCCTTTTCTCTCAACCCTTAGGTTTGTGGGTTGGGATTAGCCGTCCCAAACAGTGGGTTCCCAGATTCTGTATCTGGAGAGTTTTACATTTTTCTTCTCCTGTTGGAATTTCTCATGAGCCAGAGCTATTTATGATTCTGATTTGAGAGATACAATGTGAAGAAGTCTTTCCCAACCAAGATAGGGGAGTCCAGCCAGGTTTCAGACAGACCCTAACTGCTTTGCTTTCTGGGATGCAGCTGTGGCCTCTTAGAATAATGCAATAATCCTCAGCAAGTCCTCTCCACTTAACTACCTTGAGCTCTGTTGATTCTCCGAGGCCAAAGACTCAAGGGAGATGAAACCATTCCCCTAAAGTCCTTTAGGGAGTCTTATCCCAGGACCCCTCTGTTACCAGAGGAAAAATCCACAGCGAGGGAACTCAGAGCTTATTTCCTTTGCTTTTGTCTAAATAAGATCTTTCAATTCTTACCTAAGTTTATCCTTGTCTTTCGGGGAAAACAGATAGCGAGAGGCAGAGGAAAGAATAGGGAATCAGCAGATGTTATCCTTATTTATTCTATCCTGTATGTGCTCCCTTTATGTATCTCTATTATTTGACATTTTCATCTTAATAATGAGCATGGAAAACATTGAATAACTTAATTCTTAGTCTTCTTAAATAGACATTCCAATTATATCCTGTTCTGTTAGATACCTATAGCAGAAAGTCTACTGAAGTGTGTTTCAATAAAAGGCACTTGAGGCAGAAAAGTCCAGGGATGAAGTTCAAATTTCAAATGTCAGTTGGTTAGATCCCCTCCATGTTTCTTTTTTGTTTCTCCTGCTCCTTCCTTTGCAGTTGTTAGCTGTAGCCCCTTGCTCATTCTCAGCTGTGGCTCCATCCCTGCCGCCTTCAGTCACAGTCCTGGGGGCAGCAGATTCTCCCCGCTGCTCTGAACAAAAATGTCAGCCTTATGTGCTGTAGGGTTGGTGCTGTCCTGACCCCGTAGAGGAAGGTGGGTTTCTGCCCATCACCGCCTTTTGGAGCTGGATCAGGGTCGTGTCCAGACCTCAGGTTTAAATGTGGTTCCCAGTGCACCATATACCTAATTGTGTTTGCTGGGCATTTTGTGCATCCTGAGACCTGATAGACAACCTCTTGATATGATTTATATAATCCTTATCACATCTCTGAGAATACTTTGAGGTGAGTGGGGTGTGGAGGTTGGCTGGAGACTATCAAGGCGTATCTTATGGCAGATATCCTTGGAAGTTTGTTTACTCAATCTGCAATTCCAGGGAGTTTTACAGATGATCTGATGTAACCCTGTAATTTACATGTAGCCAAACTGAATAATCCTTTAACTTGACTGTGGTTTCAACTCAGGAATGGGAATAGCATGTGTGGGCCCATCTGCCCCTCGGCACCCTTGGCAGACATTGCTGATGGACAATTGCCTCATCCAGGGTGGCTCTGAAGTTCCTGGGGAGAGGACAGCAAAAGAGTGGAGAAAAAGATAAACAATATATAGAGAGCTGAGGTCAGGTGGAGCCCTCTGTCTGGCTGCAAGGAAAGGAACTGCTCAGCCACCACAGCAGCTGGTTTCTTTATACTCTCGGGAGATTGATGTCAATTTCAACCCCTTTATCTAACAATTTGTTTGCTTGGCTCACCTGGGTATCTTGCATTCTTGCAGCTGGAATAGCTTGTTTATGTGGCTCGCCTCAGGCTCTCCCTGTTCTCAAGAGTGACTTTAGCCCATACGTGTGATCAATCTCCAACTTCACCTGCTCCCCACAGATATTGTCTTATGGATAAGTAATCATATTCTATGACTCATTTGGCTCTAACTTCCTCTATGAGTTGCGTGCATTTACAACCCTCACCTTCTATTCACAAACTCTATACAGTTTCACCCATCAGTTAGTTCATATAGTCTCCAGGTCTGTGGCCAGGACCTTACACCTCCCAGGACTCATTTCTCCAAACAATAAAATGGGCTCCAGAGAGGCTTTCACTGTTAAGGTTTGAATCTGGGATTTCCAATTTTAATGACTGTGTGACTAGTAAAGTCACATAACATAGTGAAAAGTTTACTAGGCAAACAACCTAGCATTATGAATTTCTATTCAGAGATGGCCACTAAGCTTACCTTTCACTGAGCATGCAAACTCCACATACTTGCAGATTCCCTGGTCCAGTTACCTGGGAAAGACTAAAATCCAGTAATAGTGCCTGCCAAGGGTCCAGAGCACATCTCATCTTTGTGTTCTTTCCTTTCCTGTTGTAGTCTGCAGGGTATTGTTTCAATGTAGGTAGCACTCAGATTTGATAATCCTATTTGAAATTTTACATGGAATTAGTTTTATCATCCAGCTCTAAAATGGGCACCCTGAGAAATGAGACAAATAATGGTTGATAGTAAAAAAGGAATAAAGCAATTCTCTTTTTGCTGGTGCTATTGTCCGCTATTATTTCTGATATTCTGATTATCAGAATATCAGTTAGTTACATATAATTTGCTTAAAGCATGCCATTGGTATGAAGTGGGAGGATGCAGGTTTTACACCTGCAGTTTAAAAATGAAAAAAAAATTAAGCAGATTTCATTATCTGGGAGGTAGCTGTAGATTTTCTTAACTGGTTTAAGATGCAGTATTGCTGCTAACAAAGTCAAACAGCTTCATTTTATGTTAATAAAGTGAAAACAATGGAGAGCACTATAAATGCTTTGTAGAAGTGTTTGGTTTGGTTTTTCTTGTGTACAACAATAAATGCACAAAGGTAATTAAGTTGCCAGTACTGGAGTTTGTAAAGGAATTGTAAGCTGAATCCCAATAAGTTTTTTAATTAAAAATGGAATAATTTAAAGATATGTATTAGATTTGGGGAAAACATTAGTTTTAATACTATGAAAAAGTAAAAACACGTAATTTTGGATTGTTGCTATTGGTTAAAAGTCAGCACCAAGATGTAGGGTAATAATCCTAGATCTAGGTAATACTTTTAATAAAAGTTCCTTGAGGGGGGTGTTCATAAGCATATTTGACTAAAAACAGCACATAACATATGTATTAGTTTTGTTTTTAATTAGATTTAGACAGAATTCATTATTTTAATGGCTTTTCATTAGTGGGTTATTTGGCTGTATTGTGGTAAAATAAATTCAAGGTGGCTGCTTATTTTTAGCAAACTACCTCTTATGTATTTTAAGAATTGTTTTGAATAGCACTCATAGATAGGTATTTAAAATTACTCTCTTTTAAACAAAGTATGATTTATGTGCTCTAAACATACAGCCTTTATCTCTTTGTCTGGTCATGTATTAATGGAGAACTCAATTGAAATGAGACAATTTGCTTAAATTGCAGGAAAAGTCTTCTGACTGTCTGTCACCTTTATTGTTATCTAGACTTTTAAGTAGTATTTTATGTCAGGGGTGAGAGTAGAGCTAGGGCAAAGTAAAGATGCTTCTGTCAGATTTTTATTTGAATGAAATGACTGGTATTTGTTTAAAGTTGATATCTCTTCAGGAAGTTTGTTGAGCTAAATCTGCCTAAAAAAGAAACACTGAATACCCTCTATAGCGAATTGGCTTTCAGATGTGAACTCTGACTTACCATGTTTGCCATTATTTTCATGTGGGGAATTCTGTTGGCCTTAAACAGACCAGTTGAAATTAATCTCCAATCATGTGATTTATTCTCTGTATAGTAGAAACATGTCTGCGCCATGCTAGCCTACCTCAAAAGGAGAAAAAAGTACAGCGACTTGTTAACGGCACCCTGGGGAGAAAAAGATAAGTTATTTTAAGGCACAAATGAACCATAAATTAAGCTAATAATGTTGTTTTTAACTGCAGTTTTTAAAGGTGAATTTCTCTCTGTTCATGTATTGTCAAGAGTTTTATATGATCTTAAATAGTGAAATATCACCTTTTCTTCCACCCTCTATTACCTATAAATCAGTGCCTATTTTCCTTACCTTGTATGCCATGGACATACTCCCAAATGTTCATCAGCAAATTCAGTCAAGTCTGGATATTAAAATTTAAACCATTTAACAAAAGTCAGATTCTATTCAGCTTCTGTGCAATTTCATGAATAGTTCTTTATTTTGTTGGCAGAGTAATCACAAAAGACTTGATGGCGAAGATCATGTAGGAAAACAGTCACTATTAACAGAACTCAAAATTATTCAGAACTAATGAATTTTCCCATTAATTCCTACTTTTAGATCTGTCAGTCAAATTTAGAACAATACATTGTTTTTATTGTCATGGCCCTTTTGTCTTCTCTGGTCTGTGACAGAATGTTAGTATTTCTTTGGTGTTTTTTGTAGCTTTTCCATGTTTGAAGGGTGTCAGTCAAGTATTTTATAGAATATTTCCCAATTTAAATGTGTCTGCTATGTTGCTGGTGATTGGGGCAGGGTTGGGATTTTTGGAAAGAGTATACACAAGGAAGGTGCCCTTATTACCACATTCTGTCCGAATGTCCTTGCCAGCCCCTTTACTTGCTTGTGACACTAAGCTTCTCCCCTAGGTTTAGGTAGGGCTTGTGAGTCTTTACTGCCTTTGTAAAAACTCTTCTGTTATATAAAGATGTTGCCATTATGGAGTCTCTTCTCCATCTGAAAGAGTTTTGTTTTTGTTTGTTTTTGTGACCTCCTTGCTTTGTAGCTTAGACTGGCTTCACCCTCCCCAGTGCTGGGATTACAGGCATGTGCCACCATACTTGGCTCCAAAGTTTTTACGTTTATCTTTTTCTACTTAATTCTTTGCACACAGGTCACTAAATGTGGCCAAAGGTGAGGTTAAGCCCCATTTCTCAGAGCATTCACCGGTTTTTGTTTTTAACTTTTATTCTCTGCCCAAGTGGGCAAATTTGCCCACTAAACTCCGTACTACAGAAAGTGATGCCACACAAATGTCCCCTCTGAAAGTCCTATCCTAGAAGAGGTGGGAGCCTTTCTCTGTCCATGCATTTCTGGTTGGGTGACATGCCTGCTTTGATTGCATAATTCTTTGGTAAGCACTTACCAAGGATTATCTCCTAACATCCCCAGATTTGCTCTGCTGCGGACACCTTATTGTACAGTGAACCACAAGCAGCTTAGTTTGGTCAAGGAAACTAGGGGCTGCTTATCCCCTAACACTCCTTCCTGCACTCTGTGGCTGGTACCCAGCAAATGCTGAGCCTGTGTTTAAGTGGGTACAAACATGGATTGATTAATAAGATTTAATTTCCTCCTTGGTTGGCCTTCTTTGATTAGAGAAGTCTGTTAAAGCATGCAAAATATAAAGCAGGCCTAAAGCGTCATCATGTTTCACAAGTCATTGAAAGTAATATTATGTTGCACCCTTGCCTTATAATACTGGTGTCACCCTTGTTGGATTTGCACACACATGCTGTCATGCATATCGTGTCTGCAGCGTAATTTACCGTGTCACCATTGGGACTAATGTATTAATGAAGAAAAGGAGTATTAGCTTCTGAAATTGGCATCCTGACCAAGGAAGTGAAGTAGTAAAGAGTCTGTAGACAGTTTCGCACAACTAAGACTAAGTCGTGACAGAGAACATATGATAGCATCATTAGAAGATAGAATTCTGCCTATCTTCAATTTCATCTCATTTGTTTGCACAAAAAGACATGTCTTAAGGACTCACTACATGGATCTTGTGCTGAACAAGACATCGAAGGAACCTCTTTGCAGAGTTAACCACTAGTGGGGAAGACAGATGTTTAGGAATAAACAGTAAATTGCAGTAGTGGTAATGAGACCCAAAGGAACCCAAGAAGCCAGCGCTGTATATCACAGACCCCTGAACCTTCCCGACAAAGGGACATTTGCACTGAGATCAGACCTTTAGTCTGAGTTTTCAGAGGTGTTTATTACAGTAATTACTGTAAAGGAAAGAAAAGTTTTTTCATCTCATGCTGAACAAAAGCACTGTGTAGATTCCCTTGGTGTTTATAGGTCGGCAGGATGACTCCATCCAGATCTCATATCTGCAAGGCTTCTAACAAGTGAATGGTGTGATTCCTACCCTTGTATCTTTTGAGAGTGTGGTCTTTGCATTTGGGGCTGTGATCTCAGAGCTGGCGAGCTCTTCCCCAGGAGTGAGCCTGCTGCAGAGTAGGTATTGCTGCCCATTCTCAGGAAGAGTCAGTAAGAGGAAACTAAAGTGCAAATGGCTTTTCTTTCTTATTTTAGGTGGTTAATGACATACCTACCAAGGAAAGCTTCCTGCTCATTGTTTTTTCTTTCTCCAAGCTAAGTTTCAGTTAGCCACAGTCTTTACATAGTATTATGTTTTTTACTTAGAAACATTTCTTCCAAGTTTTGAAAAACAGAGCATTCAATACTATGAAACTTTGTACAACTTCAAATGATTAATGATATAATTCTGAGCCCTTTATAAAGTGTCTTAACACCAGAGAGATTTATACAGTGTGGAGTGGCAACAGTGCTTGGATGTGAGAATAGGTAATCAATACCTGCAAGCTTGGAAAAAGCGTTCTATTTCCTCCACTAATGACATAGGGGGTTTTGCAAGGCAAGGGTGTCTGAAGCATGACACACTCCCAAGAAGAATTAATTTAAAATCTGAAGTGGAAGATCAGTTTCAATTAAAATTACACTTGAATGTATATTGGGTAGAAATTGGGTAGAAGCGTGAAAGCAGCCATGTAGTCAGCTTAAATCTTCAGATTGTTACCGATGAATAAATGAATCTTACTAGTACAAACCCTGGCTATATTTTTATAGAATGCAAATTTATATCTCACCCATATCCTGAAAATGGCAAGAGGTAATATGAATGGCAAATACTTTTCTGCCCCTGCAGTGTATTATTGTTATTATTATTACTATTTTTGATAGTGGGGTAATTATCAATATTATAGTTATCAGCATTTCTGTTTTCACAAATGCTGGCTTGCATATATATATATATATATATATATGTCTTTGGAATTGTACATGTTGAATTCATTTTACCATGAATTCATAGCCTTTTTTTCTCAATAAATGTGGTTTTATTGTACTTGTAAATTTCCGGAGCTCATTTTGTACACACACAAACATATGTGATACAAAAACATTAGTTTTCGTATTTTGGACATAGAGACCCAAGTGTAGCTAACCACAATTCACATGTTCGTTAGGCATCAAATATATATCAACAAGCACTTCATTCAGTTTTGCAATATATTCTTTTGGCATCTGGAAGAAAATTCCAACTGTGGACAGGGTAATTGGAGCCATTTGTTATGTCCCTTCTCCTTTTTCTCAAATGTATAAACAGAGGATGAAAATCATGTTTGACTGCAGCATGTGCAGATTCCCACCCTGCCCCTTTGTGACTCATCACACTCTTAGCAAATGTGTGTAAGAGATGAAACAAATGAAGAAAAAGCCTTGACACTTCCTGGTTCAGTTGGATTCCTACTGTATAGAAATGGTGATGTTAACTTTTTTTTTTTAAAGTATTGTGGCACTTGTGAATGCCTTCAAAGTTCCCGAAAATATAGCCAGAGTTTGTACTAGTAGGATTCATTTATTCATTGGTAACAATCTGAAGATTTAAGCTGACTTTTGCCATCTTATTGATGGGGGGAATGAAACTCCCAACATAGTATGTCCGCGATTTTGTGATCTCTAAAATTGAAGCATGAATTTTTAGAAACAACGGAGGTGAAGAGTAGAATATATTTATTGAGAGAAAGAAAGTTTCTGTCTGAGAGAGACAGAAGGGGTCCTGAGTGGGTTGCCAAGGACTCTGTCTTTTCCAGGGACTTTTATAGAGTAAAATCATGGGGTGAGATGGGTTCAAGGTGGGGAAAACTGGGAACTCACAAAGCAGATGGGCATACGGTGGGACATAACTATAGTTAGCCAATAAAATCAGTAGTTCAGGTAAAACTGATTATATTAGGGACAAATGGGAAAGCAATTCCTGTAGAAAGCAGAGGTAGAAAGCAGGCGTTCTTAAAGCGACATGACTCTTCCCTAGGGGGTTGGAAAGGCAACTCCTGGCTTCCTCAGGTGATTGGAGACTATTTAGAATGTCAGTCCTCAGGATGTGGGTGCATTTGTTTGATCCTTTGTCTTGAGGTCTGGCCCACAGCAGGAGGTGTCTGTCTCTCCCACAGTTGCAAGGTATCTGGGCTTTTGCACTGGCTCCTTTGATGACCTAGCCTTGTCTGACTACCTAACTAAAACTCAGCTGCCTGCAACACTGTTGACATCTTCTTTGTGTTATTCTGTTGTTATCTTATTGTTTGGGTTGTTAACTAAGGACAATTACCCAGACATTAGAGCAGGTCTTAAGTGTTTGTCAGGTAGCCAGAATATAAATGATTCCCCCTACCCCACCCTGGTACTGAGGTACTGAGAGATTGAGCCCAAGACCTTCACAATGACTACATCCCTAACTGTTTTTTATTTTTTATTTTGAGACAGGGTTTCACTAAAATCAGGTCTCTCCTGTCTGAGCCTCTCAGAGTGTTGGAATTATAGGTATATACCGTTGTAACCCTCTATGAACCAATTTTAAAGAGTAAAGTAGATTGCTTTTGTCCTTCTGTCACCAGGTCTGAAATGGTCTTATGTGATTTTCCCATGTTCTCTGTGGTTATCCCTGTTTTCATGGTGCCATTGTTTGTATCAGCTATAGCTGTGCTGGTTTTAAGGGAATAGGGAATGCTATGGAAAATGATGGCCTGGTGGCAGGACAGGCCTTCTCAGGGAGTAGTAGGAAACTTAACCGTGTCGTTTTGCCCAGTCTTTCCTTGCATGAGGTGAGGTCTTAATAACCCTATGGTAGCTGTTCATCTTCTTCTGTGTGATACTGGAATATATTTAAAGCTGCAAAACTTATGCGTGTATTTACATATATGTACACTAAATTTTCTTGACTGAGATGCCTATGTTTTATCTTCTAAAAATTCATGCACTTCAATTCAGACATACTTTATGAGTAATTATAAAAAGAGAGATTCTTTGAGGGGTGTCCTAGAAACCCCAGGCCTTAATGCTACATCTCTAACCCTTCTTAAAAAATTTTTACTTACTTAGAGATAGAGTCTTCCTAAGTCACTGAGTTGCCCAGGTTCAGCTCCAATATTGAATACTCCTGTCTCAGCCTCTCAGAATGCTGGGATTATAAGCATACTAGGCTTTGCATTGCTTTTAATTTTGATATATTTTTTTATTTGTCTGTTTACAGATTCTTATGAGCTAAGAAGCAAGCTATACTCAGGACATTGTTCATAATAGCAAAACTATAAAATTGATTAAGTCACTTTCTTGTGAATGAATGCTCTGATTATTTTAGGAAACTTATTTAAAATTTCTCAAAAATGTGAACAACTCTGACAGCCCTTCTGTGCAGCTCCCTGAATCTGATTAAAGATTAAGTTAGCAAACGTTTGATTGCAAATCAAGAACCAAACCCCTCTTAAGTAACATATCTTTTCTGAAATCTTGCCACGTCCAGCAGATGGATCTGATCCATACTTCTCAGTTCCGCACTGATTTCTTCAAAATGAGAACATTGGGAAATGGACTTTGGAGCAGGCACCCTCTCGTGATCTAAGTCTTGCTTGTTCCATGCCTGGCCTTTGAGCCGTGTGGACTGAAATGCTACTTTTTTTCAACAGGTGCCTATGGTCCCGAGCACTGGGTCACATCTAGTGTCAGCTGCGGAGGCCGTCACCAGTCACCCATAGACATCGTAGACCATCGTGCACGCGTTGGAGAAGAATACCAGGATCTGCAGCTGGATGGCTTTGACAATGAGTCTTCGAACAAAACCTGGATGAAAAACACAGGGAAAACAGGTGGGCTGAATTCTTTACTTTTCCATGGGTCAACATAAAATGTGTTTGGTGTCTCCGGTGTTCATCTTTACCCAGACCTGCTCCCTAAATAAAGCACATAACTGTAAGGAGCTTTAATTGGCCCTAGGTTTACCAGCCTGTTTGGTGGCTTTGGGCAGATTACTTAATTATTCTGTGCTTCAGTTTTTTAAACGCGTGACAAGTACATAGTAAGGTAGCACCAACCTAATCAGTTTATGATGATTCAGCAAATTAGTACATGCAAGGAACATTGAGTGGACTTTCAGAAATCTCATCCAATGTGGTAGTCACTAGCCATATATGGCTACGAAATGGAACATACCTGAAAAGTAAGATTAAAATTGAGTGCATCCATTGTGGTAGGTGCCTTTCTGAAGCTCACTAGCCTTATATACCCGGAAGCTACCATTTGTGCAGCATGTACAAAGTTCTATCAGATAGCACAATGCGCGGTGTGCCAGTGGAAATAAAATCCTTCTCTTTCTTGAAATTTTGCTTTGTTAATAATTCAGAGTGAAGATAAGCATCTTCACAATGGGGTCTTCCAGTGCCCCATTGTCTGGTTTAAAAGTCAATATTGGGATGTTATATTGCACCCTGCTTACTACTGCCTGGGGCTGTGTGGGCACCTAGACGATTTTTATGCCTTATAACCATTTAAATAAGTTTGCTCTTTTTTTCTCTCCTCCTTTCTACATAAACACTTTGTAATGGAGGATGTCGCTGCAAGGTACTCACGGGCTCTGGTGACTTCACTTTCTGCCCTTTGGTCTCATGCATGCTGTGCGTCGCAGAGTGGCCTTTTCTTTGACCCTGTCCAGCTGCACATGCAGTGCTGGAGTTCTAGTTTCTTCTCTAGATCACAATTTGTCTGAGTGTTCGTAGGGGATTGCTTTGAGTTGGCCTGGCTGGTCCACCGAGTTGCTCCCCAATGACTCATTTCAGTGACTCCTGGCTTGGGACTCTTTCATGACGTGTTCCTAAGCAGCTGTCCTTCCTGTATTACAGCAGTCTCCTGTCCTGTACCTTGATTCTTTCTGTTTGGGAAAAACTTGTGCACCAGCATTGCTGTGTATACACCTTTTCATTCTTCAGCATAGATTTTGTGCTTATCATTAAAACTGAGGTTCTGCCAGTGGCCCTGCTTCAAATGTCAAATGCAGCTGTCTTGTCAAAAGCTGTAAAGGGGCATGCCTCTTTAGCATGTCTGAGTGTGGTGCGGGAGAGTTTCACCAACTTGGGTGTGATCAGAAGTTGGGGTTGAGTGCCATCCTAGTGCCCTGTTCTGGAAGCCTGCCAAAGGCAATGCACTAGGCTCGCTGATGTGGTTTTCTACTTGACTTGCAACGCCTGACAGCCTTCTGCAAAGATAACACGCTTCAGTGACAGCTTTCAGCTTGGTATCACCAATGGAAGGTTTTAGTCATGTGTAGGGTTCACTTAGTGCAAGTTGATTCATGACCTTGGTCTTCCAGAAGCTGATTATCAATCTCTTGTCACTCTGCTGACTTCCCAGAGTTACCCACCACTTGTGGCCTCTCTCTGTGCGTGGCCCTGTTTTTAGAGCACAGCTTGCCAGATTTAAACACATCTGTCTCGGAGATTTCAGAAGCACAGAATTTGGAGAAGCAGAAATCAATCCCTGATACTTCTTAAACTGTACTTATTATTGTCAAATTTGTGACATAATCCTGGATGGGTCTCTATCGCATAAATCCTCTAAGATGACTTTGTGGGAGGGGCTTTTATAAAGTGACAGCCAGTTGGTTATATGTAATTTGAAACAAGAACATAGAATTGTTGATTTCTTCAAAGCATGTCAACTTAACAGTGGTTTAGAAATTTGGGTGCTGAAATAAAGCTTGTGGGTGTTTTGTTTTGTTTTGTTTTGTTGTTTTTGCACAAGCCTAAGACCTTTCATTTTGTGATTGTTAAAATGCTACATGAATTCATAAATTTTCCAGTATTTCAGAGAAAATAAAAGATTTGCCCGCTCTGCCTGCACACATCAATGCGGGTTGCTGTGTGGCTAAATTAGGGTGGGCTTTCTGCTTCCCACAGTCAGTTTTATTGATGGGCAACCTTGAAAATTTCAGTTCTTTTTTAAAGCACAAATCTCATTGTGAATTTTGAAAGATGGTATAATGGGAGGAAATAGGTAAAGGGATGTGATATGTCTCCATTATTTCTTACAACTACTTGAATTTAAATTGACAAGAAGTTGTAAAGTTAAATTTTTAAACAAAATCCATATGGCTTAAGCCACATGGCTTGACTTTACAGAAATTATTAATTTTATATCTACGTAGGTATATCTTAACTCAGTAATTTTTAAGCAACAAATACTTTTCTTTCCTAAAAGTATGTTCTTAAAGCTTGTAGTTCCAGAAAGTAAATTCAAGAGAGAGTCTATCTATATTTTTTTCTGATAGAAATTTATAGGTCACTTATCTGTAAAATAGACTCTGTCTTCTAGATGAATATTGAAAGTTAATATTTAAAGCAGTGTATTACATACAGACAGTACTTTCCAGTAAAACAGTTTCATTGTTCAGATTTGTCATCCTCACCTCTCCCCACCCACAGTGCTATATATCCCTTCGGCGTGATCAATAGAGTGACTTGGTCTCACCTCGCCCACTTCTGGCAAGTTGTCTGAAATATCTTTGCAAGACAGATCGCGCCTCTATTTCTTCTGAAGGAGTTATAACTGTCTATTGTGCTGGCTCTCATTTCGTCTGAAGTTCTATCTCTGTTTTTCGTTTTCACGAAGTGAAAGACAATGTATTCATCAGGAATATTTCAAGATAATCTTACTGTTTCTAGCATTAGCTTCTAGCTAAATGATCAGAAGTAAAGACTGAGATGGCCCTGCTGATGTATGTCACCAAGCTGTGTGACCTCCTATGAATTTTAACTATTGGAAGGGCTCTGTGTCTTACTGTTTTGTTTTTATCCACTACTTTCTCTTAAATGCTGCGTCAAGGACATATAGCAAATGTGTTGTGCCATTAGCATTTTCCTTCCCTTTTCCCACTTTGTACTGGTTTGCTATACTTTTTCTTTGCCTGTGTTCTGTGCCTCCCACCGTTGTCTTTAAGAAATGGATGTTAAATTAATAAAGAGAAGATTGGTGCTGGCAACCATTGATGATGTAGGTCAGGAATAGTTTCCTACCATGTTATCCATAAAGTTAAAAGAAACACAAAGAGACTCTTACATTCATTATATCCAGGCCTCGGAACTCTTACAGTAGGGAAGCACGAAATCTTAAGATCAGATGAATTGCTGTGCAGTATTTTTAGCGAACAGACTTGTAGCCGTGGTCATTGCTGCATGCACCTTCCCTGAGTGAGTACGTGACCTGGGCTAAGCGGCAGAAAAGGATGTGGCTCTGCCCCTCTTCCCACACACACGGTGACACTTCCTGAGATCCAGGAAGGTCTGATGCTGAGAACACTCTGCTTTCTGATGTTCACTGCTGTCCTCAGCCCAGGCTGACCGCTCCCTCTCTGCAGCCCTGGAGCGTCGCTAATCTCTTCCTGCTGGAGACACTGATGGAGCCTACCTCAGAGGGCCACCACCAAGCTGTGCCTGCAGCCATCCAGGGAACTTTTCCAGTGCCAGCTCCTCCGTGACCAGCTCCCTGCCAGCTTCCTTTCCTGCAGTGATCCCAGTGCCCGCCTCTGATGCAGTCCCAGAGCACAGCCCTGGCCGCCCAAGTGCATCACACAGGCCACAGCCCTTAGCAGTCTGGAGACTGGAAAGGAAGGAAGTCTCTGGGAGCTGTGTGTGCCTGTGTTTGTCCTCACCCCTTTGTGTATCTGTGCTTTTGTTCTGTTGCTGGTCCCCACATGCACCTGATACTTCTCTGCGGCTTCATTGTCTCCCACCTTTCCTCCTTCTGCCCACTCTGCCCTCCTGGTGTGGGGTATCGACTACTCAGTGTCTGCGTTCACTCCCCGCTTGTAGCACTGGCCCCTCCTGTCCTCCTCTCTGACTTTCTTCCTTTGAGTTTGCCACAGAAGAAAACTACATTGTTTTCTTGTTTGTTTCTTTGTCTGTTTGTGGTATTGGGGATCAACCCAGACCTCATGCATGGTAGGCAAGCCTTTTGCCTCTGAGCTCCTCTACAGCCCGGGAAATTTAAATTCAAAATGTTTTTATTTTATCTATAGACCAGAGATTTTGGTATTGACAGTAAACTTTAGTCTCATTTCAATAAAACCTCATGAAGTTGGTGGGAGGGCCTGCGAAAATGAAATATATGAATAATTCCTGGAGTATGTTTCCTTGTGAATCTGATTTGACTTCCGTGGAACCAAAGCTTTACCTTTATCGTCATTCCAGTTCCCCCACACCCACCTCAGCTCTTCATGGCCCTCAGCAGGTGTAAATGACAGGGGCAGACAGTGTCTGCAGGGGCAGACAGTGTAGGGTAGCTGGGTCATTCCTGTTTTGAACTTTGTGTGTTACTACACTACTGGTCATTTTGCTTAGGAAGAGACTGCCCAGGCTTCCGTGTAAAAGCAGAACACTTCCTAATGCTACCATGTTGAGGACTAAAATTTCAGTCTAGGAACTCGGAGAGAATACACACATTGAATCTGTGTCTATTTGCTTGCCAACTCCCTAATTTTTGCCTTATTCTGCTGTAACTGCTGCTGTTTTACATTTTATTTTTATCGATTATTCTTTTTTGGGGGAGCACTATTGGGGATCGATTCCAGGGCCTAGAAAAGTACTCTGTATGGAGCTACCTCTTCAGCCCTTTTAAAATTCTATTTTATTCTTAGTCACCTAGACAAGCCTCAAACTTGGCAATCCTCCTGCCTCAGCCTCCAGAATACCTGAGAATACAGTCATGCACCACCATGGCCAGCATCCTTAGTAATCCCTATCTTATTATTGACTTACTGGTTTCATTTCAGTTTGCTTATTGTATTTTCATTAAATGCATTGACTTTAAAAGAAAAAATTTTTTGTCAGTACCATAAATGAAAAAACCATTGCTGCTCAACATGGGTAGACTTACTAAAAATATGTCTATAATCTATAAAAATAAATCAATTTCTTGTATTATTCTCATTTGATCATTACTTTTGTATAAAAAAAGGGAGAAATGAGTACAAATCAGGGAAATCCAGAGGCTTTCATTTTCTTGACATAATCAAAAGCATAGAGGTAGCTAATCTAGTACAAGGCCAGCCGGCCTGTTTTAGGGAACAGCAATCATGCACACACCCCTTGAGGTGTCCTCCCAGCAGGGAGACTTTGGCACACCTACTCCTAACCCTGGTGACTCTGTCTGATGGCACTTGTCCCTCCTCAGAGGCAGTGTTGCTCTCAGTTGGCAGTGGAGAGTACCCTTCTCTGCTGTTCAAGAGCTCTGGTCCTCTGTTGCTCGCAGTAGCATCCTTGGGAGTTTTGCTGATCAGGTCCCCAGCCCTTTGGTCAGTGGTTATAGCCTGTGATTTCCTTCAGCCTTGCCAGGTAGGCGCTGTTAGAAACGCCTTGTTTTAAGGAGCTGGGAATTGAGGCAGCGAGAAGTGGGGTAACCTGCCTGAGGCTCTCTCTCATTTCTTTTATTTTCCGTACTGAGGTTTGAGGTTTGAGTAGGATCTTCACACTCAGCTACTTTTCTCCCAGAGTTCCAGCGCCCTCCTGAGGGTTATAGGTGTGTTCCGCCATGCCTGGCGTGGCGCACTCTAGTTCAAGTTCACGCTCATAAGACATAGTGTGTTCTGTGCCCATCACCTTTTCACCACTGTGTTTGAAGCAGTGCTGTCATCAGTGCTCATTAGGAAGTTATCACCTAATTGGGAAAGTTCACGCTTCGCACTTTCATGTGTAAACAGAAGCGAGCCATTTTGGAAAGGGTATGTGTGCATGTAGCACATTGTGAGAAATACTATAAAATGAAAAATGAGATGAGTGTTTCAGATTGTACAGTTTCCTAATTATGCCTTTAATTATTCATATAAAACAAGTAAAATGACCTGTGACAGAGACATAAATGATTTAGGTAAAATCAAATATTTATAGAATGATGCGGAGGCCCTGGGGTATTGTAACAGATGCTCTTAACATTTCTGCCTTCATCCCTTGGATGCAAAATTTTAAAGATAGAGTTTATAGTGGGCTGGGAATAATCAACAGTGTTAAGGCACCACTGAGCAAATGTCTAGGTATTTTGACATTGGAGTAGTATGTAATGGTTAATATGGATAGTATGTAATTTTTAAAAGCTGTCATTCAGCATATTTATGTATAAAACAATTTTATAATATTTCAGATAATATTTTATACTATTGTTTTCTGAGATATTATATTTTAGGTAGAATGAAATGATAGGCCCTCTGGCTTTCTTTACATTTTCAAATTATTTTAAAAATTCAAAAAGAGAATAATAAAGAGTCTGTAACACTTGGACACTGTATCAGACTTAAATTCCATGTGGTTAGAGCTGTCTTGGAGCAGAGCCCCTCCCATTGATTGGTGTACTGTCTTTTGCTACTTGTGTGCTACAGAGATGAGGGCAAGTTGTGCAGATCCCCTGCAAAGCCCAAAATATGTGTGAAATTACCCCTAGCCGGAAAAGCAAGCTGACCCCTGTTCTAAAACACACCGCAAACAGAGTAAAGTTGGAACAATGCCTTAGCATGTTTAATTGGTGCAAGAAACACTTGCCTCATTTCATCCTTTAATTCACTGCCCTGCTAATTGAACATTCACTGTATATTTTTCAGAAGTTGGGGGAAAACTGCCTTTTGAATGCAATAAAAAGGGATTTATATGAGCAGGGTTTCTTCACTTGCATTTAATGCTTCCTTTATACACAGAAATACTGAAACTAATTGCCCTGTTTTAGAAATGGGTCATTAGTCTAGTCCCTGTCTTTTATGGTGACCTAATTTGCATGCAGAGTTTCTCTCTGTGGCTCTAGCTGGGATCTCTAAGACGAGGTAACAATGACGGTCTGAGAGCTTTCTCATGGCTCGGACAAGCTTAGCTTTTGGTCACGAGCCATTCGGTACATTGGCTGGCATCTAACACATGTTTAGCAGCCAATAAGAATTTGTATGAATGAATCCACTTCAGAAAAAGAGAGAATCCATCACTGTAAAATAGAAACTATTTTGTATGCATTGACATTTAGATTCCTTTTGCAAAAATAAAGTTTTCTTTTAGTACAAATCCAAGTTATTCTTGAATTCTCTTTCCCCCGATTCAAGGAAGAGAGATGTGGATTTGGAATTCGGGGTGTGAGTTTAGTGGATATTCTCTATGCTGTGGATGCTCTCATGTGTGTTCTTTCTCATGGGAGAGTTTCTTATGCTTAGATTTAAAAGTCAGTAGAGCTATGTGTGGTGGTGCATGACCATAACCCCAGCGCTTGGGAGGCTGAGGCAAGAGAATTACTGCAAGTTCCAGGCCATCCTGGGCTACAAAGTGAGTTCAAGGTCAGCCTGAACTGCACAGTGACATCCTGTCTCAAAAAGACAAAACAAAACAAAACAGAATGTAATGGAGGAACCCAGTTTATCTGCCAGTGTTAGAGTGACTTACTGAGTGGTTTTTGAGCAGCATTTTCTTGGACATCATTATCAAATATAAAGTGTGCGATCCCCAGCCCTAACCATCTTCCCACTAGTGTTGCCTTTATCCTGGAGAAACCCGCACCCACTCTCCCCTTCCCTTCCCCATCCCTAATTTCTTGCTTAGGCTTTTGATTGAAGAAATGTGCCACTCACAGCTGGCTTATCATGTATAGTTCATGTACCATTTCTGACCTTAATCTCAGGGTTGCCCAGGAATTGGTGTTAAACAGCAACATCTCACCCTGCAGATAATTTTGATCTTCAAGCAGATGTAGAAGACACTGATTCACAGCGACTTGTTCTGTCATTTATTCCATTTTTTTCTCCAGCTGTTAAATTGATAAGAAATGTTGAGATCTTTCCCTGGGAATTGTCATGATTTAGAACCATGATCCAAGAACGCATTCTGCAGCTAGAATATTTTATTTTGTTCAGGCTGGTGCTTTTGACTTGTGAAATAATTCACATCCTGGTAAACCAGCTTTATTAAAAGCAACAGAAGAAATCTGGAGTCTGGGTGTGGAACTCACTTTGCTTTTCCCCTTCTCTTCCATTTTACGCAGTTGCCATCCTTCTGAAAGATGACTATTTCATCAGTGGTGCTGGTCTGCCTGGCAGATTCAAAGCGGAGAAGGTGGAATTCCACTGGGGCCACAGCAATGGCTCTGCGGGATCAGAACATAGCGTCAACGGCAGAAGGTTTCCTGTGGAGGTGAGAGACACCGGGCATCTCAGGGTACAGCAGTATTTGGGGGGTTGCATGAGTCCCATGCTGTGCCATCCATTGCCCTCAGACTGTCTGCACATCAGGCTTGGGCAGTAGGTCGTTTCTTATCAGGAATCCTTGGTCTGTAGCCTGGCAGCTAGATGTCCCTCTCGTGTCCCATCTTAATTCAAGTGGAGAACCAGAAAACTCACTGGCATCTTGGTTTGAGTAGATTCACCCTCCTCTGACATGGTTTTTTCACTGTCCACTTCTGAAACCTTCTGAGGTGATATTTTGTGTCAAACTTGGGTGAGTACTGTCACTCTTTAGAAAATGAGTAAACTGGTGGCAAAGAACAGTCTCAGAACCTTCTCTAAGTTCCAAAGTTGTTTGTAATCATTTTTTGTTTTTTGTTTTTTTTCTTCTGTCAGCTGTTGAGAAAGAGACTGTGACCATCAGGGTTCTGAACCACTCACTGTTAACTTCATGGGGATCAGTGGTGACATTTTGCTTCAGTCCTCAGTCATTTTATGTCAGTTCTCTTACAGATCCCTGCTGCTGACCAGAAGGAGGTGTTGGTGCTCTGTGTCTTATACTGAGGGTAGGGGTGGGGGGAGCACTAAGTCACCTAGGAGCAGCACATCCTTTCCAAGTGAATCTCACATTGTCCTTTAGTCTGATCGCTGTCACTGTTCTTTCAGTGTGATCAACATGGTGGATGGTGCTGTCTTCCTGGTACACTTTGCAAGGGTGTGGTAGAATCACATGGGTGTCGTACCATTGTTTGGCTATACTTAAGCATGGATAGCTGTGGACTGGTAGCTGCTGTAATTGTAGGGACAAAGGAATCCTTTCAACTCTTAGTGTTTCATGATTCATATTAAACCTGACACCCCCTTCAGAAAGAAAATATGTGACTGTATCTCCATGTAGATTTGCATGTAACTTACAGGGTTTCAACCCTCTCACCAGCCTAACTCCTCAAGCCCACTGATGGAGCCTCTAGTATCCTCAAAGCTTATAAGAAGGACCTTTACAAGATGAGAAAATCATTCGTATTTCTTTGTTGATGAGACAGTGGAAAGCATACTCTCTGTTTCTCAAACCATACATTCACAACACGGTTCACGGATCCCTGTGATTCCAAAATGCTGTGAAATTTGCTCCAGTGCAGTGCAAATGATCATTCTGCTCCAGCCATTGGCTGGCAGATCTCTAAATCAGTTCACTTCTGACACTGTCCGCTTGGGGAGAGTGTTCTCTTTGCACACAGTGGGGAATCCAGAGCCTCAGAAGATTGCCCCTACTTCCCACCCAATCATAATTCCAGGCCTCCAGAACTTCTAAGTGCGTCCACGAGCCCCTCTGTATACACTTGATTTGCTCAAAAGGCCCCTAGAACTCGGAATATAACTCTTTCTACTTTATTATAAGCAGTGAAAGGATACAAATCTGCAGCCAGATGAGACCTGTAGGGTGAGGTCTGGAGGTGTACTAAGCCCGGGAGCTTCTGTCTCCTGCAGCTGGAGTGTATTGCCATCCTGGCATGGGATGAGTTCTTGTTCACCCTCCTGTGAGCCTCACCCTTGTTAGCTGTCCCACTCTTCAAACCCTGTGGCTTAGTCATCTTATATAGACTTGAGCGAAGCCCTGACAGCCTTGTCAAAGTAAAGCTGGTGGACCGAATGGGAGAGCCCAGCAAGGCCCGTCTCATCCAGGTCTCATTGGTCTGTCTGTGCAGCAGAGAGCGTACAGGGTAAGACCCCAGGCTCCTCTGCTCTATCAGGCAAGCTAGGTCGAAGAATGTATTTATGGGCAGCTCCCAGACAAAACAGCAGGGAAATACCAGTGTGTGACTCGCCTTGGGAAGGAGAGTTTCTAATTTCTGTATCTTCCTTGGAGGGGGCAGTCATGTACCAGGAACTATAGATTAAAAACAAACTACTCATCCTAATAGCATGTGCGTCTGCTGGCCGATAGATGACTTTGCTCTCCACTGTTCCTGAGAAAATGCTTCTGAGTTTTTGCAGTTTCATTGACAATTCTCAGTACCAAAATCCCCTGTGCTCTAGGAGTCCTCTGCCTCTGTGGGACTCCCTGTCCCAGTCACACTGATTATGTGTTTCCCGGGTGGGGTTTCTGTTTAATGAGCTGTCCTCCTTTGTGAATGGAATGAATCATTTCTTAGAAATCATAGCTTTAGTTGTACTTGGAAAACTTGATTCCTAGAAGCAAAATTGGATCATGTGTCAGAGTGCAGGGTTTCCCTTCGGCTCTTCTGATGGTTCCCATTGGCAGCAGAAGTTGAAAAGGCATTTCGTGTCTGGCCAGCCTTGCTCTGAACTGTCTTTGCCTGAGAATTGGGTTGCCATTTGTTCACTTAATGTTGTTCTGGACAAAAGACCTATGCTTGAAAGCTTGAAAACTTAATCTGGCAGCTACTTTGAAAATGATCTTTGAGCTAGGAACTGGGGACTTTGGCTTCATTTGTAATCACATCTTTGAATGCAAAGAGAGCCTCTTTCTTCCTCATGCTTGATTGTGGAAAAATGCATGGAGTATATATTCTGTTTAGATCTGATAATTTCTAAAGAATGTTTCCATTTCCATTCCTTAAGGAGCCGCATAGAATTCAGAAGCTGACTAGCAAAAGGAGCTACGGTGCTTAGACTTGTTTGCTAGTACAAAGTTGCTTGAACTTTTTCTTTTAAATAATGTCAGATGGTAACTCTGACTGTATTAATTGAGTTCCTCATGGAAGTCCATCTGGCTCATAATGTCCTTTTTTAAAATGTGGTAAACATGTTAAATTACTTAGTGTATATTTGGAAAAGCTTTAATTTTAGAGATTAAGGGTAACTGGATCAAATTTCACTTTGAAATATGCATAGGACCCTTGCTCACATTTGTGTAAAATGTGTCTAATATTTTACATTGAGTTGCTTTATTTGAGCTCTTTAACTCCAGCTCTTTCCGAAGTTATACTGTTTGAACACCTCAGGGTTGGTTTCTTTTCCTATAGCTACTTTGTGTTCCAAGATATTAGAGCAGAAGTAAGAAAATTTTAGTCTATCATGGAGTAATTTATCATCGCTGAGGGCATAAGTTGCATTGTATGTACTAGGTATGAGGGCCAGAGAGGAGACATTGTTGAAGATTGCATTGCGATAGTTAAAATATAGCAGTGGGTCTCAACTGGGGACTGTGTCCTATTCCTGCGACCCAAACCAGAGGAGATGGAGTGATTTCTGGAGATGTTTTTAGCTGCCATTGTTGGCAGTAGAATGATAATTAGTTTCTGATGCATAGAGGCCAGGGATGCTGATAAACAGCCTCACTGCAAGGTGTCATTCTGTCCCCAGATGTCACTAACATCACAGTTGTGTGCTACTAGACCAGAGAAGCAGTGTGCTTCCTGGAATTGAGCCTTTCTTTTTTTCTTCTGGCATCATTTGAAACACAGACACCAAGGACTTGTTTCTTGCAAAGTTGCTCCAGCTTCTTGTGTTTTCTGCAAAGGAAAAATACTTTGCCTTCTGTGTAACAGCCTTTCTGTCCCCATGGCTGTAAACTCTGCTGAGACACCGTTTCAGCCTTCAACAGCTCTCCCATGCCTGTAGTCTGCAGGCTGAATTTGAAGCATGTGCCCCTAAATATGCCAGGTCTGTTCCCTGAAGATACATAGTAAGAAACCCAACTTTATAGTTTTCGTTGTTTTCCAGGAATTCTTTGAGGTTATCTACAAATAGGCATTCAGACATTAGAGCTTTCTGCATTTTCCTGGCTGAAATCCTGGATTCAGCATTTGGTCTAGTAGTTGACCAAAGAAGTCCTTGTAAAAACAAAACAAATCACAGACTCTTCAAGCACTCTTTACAGTTCAGTGAAAGTCAGAAAAGAAAGTGGGAATCATTGCAAAGCTGGGCCTGGGGCTGGACCTGCTTTAGTTCCTACTCTGCTTCTCCACCTGGTCAGCTTCATTCTCTGCTTAACAGGAGACTTTTCTGGAGCATCTTCAGATGTACAGGTTGGGGACATAAAGATACAGCCCCTGCCTTTCACGTGTTTATCCTCTAGTGGTGACACACGTTGGAGTAAAAGAGTAGCAACCATGACTGCATAACCTTACTTGTGATACAGTCTCTGAAGCAGAGGTTACACTTTGCCTGGAGATAGAAGGTCTCAGAAACAGTGCTATGTATGAAGATAGAAGTGGTAAATGAGAACCTACTGGTAGAGCCAGAATATTCAAAGGCCCTGAGGCTGGTAAGGGGAAAAGACAAGGAGAGTTCAGCATAGGTTTCTGTAGGTAAGAAAACGACCCTGAAAACGTCTACTTCCCAACTTCTAGGACATGAAAACCTGTTATTTAATTTTCCAAAGGGGATTTTGCAAATACAATGAAGTACTCTTAAAATCACAAAGCTCAGGCTATTACAGTGAATAGAACAGTGATGGTTGATTGGCCTGCTCCAGTTGTTCTGTGACTCTGGACTCTCTGTAGTCTGTCCCCCCATAGTTATCTCTGGTGACTTGCATCCTGTCCTTGTCACCTCCCCCACTCCACACTTCATTCCTTGTTCTGTGTTAGTGACTTAAATAAAGGTTTATGCCACACCGATAGGAATTGGATCATGGCATGTTTCCACTAATAATTGAAGTTAATTCAGAGAGAAACCTCCAGATGAAACCTCTGAGAGCACTATTAAAGCAGAGGTTCATTGCACGCTTGTTGTCTGAGGTAATTAAAATCTTACTTATTACAATAAAGAGATTGCGGGAGTTGTTGATTCTGACTTATTGGTGCTTTCTGAGTTGAAGTCTTCAATAAGCTTAAATGATCCAGATTGATTGTGCCCTTTCCACTGAAATTCACAGCTGGTTCATTTCAGCTTTGTTTAGAGCATCTTAGCAAGAGAATGAAAGAGAAGGCATTTTTCTTAATATATACCATGTACACATAACCATATGGTCCAAGTCTACAAGCCCTTATCGGAAACTGTGGAAACCAGATGTTTTGGAATTCAAGATCTATTCTGGAAAGCTGTTGTAGTTCATGTGCTCTATGCATTATAGAAGATACCTAGTGGGGTCTGGAACCACACCCTTTAAAGCCGTGAGTGCCTCGGTATCAGGCAAGTAAATAGTCACACTTCCACCAAGTAGGCTTTTATATTAAGATTTATAAATAACAACAGAATATCTTGTGGTCCTTGAAAGGTTTCCCAGACTCTTGGGTGGCTTCCGTGTTTCTTTTCCTTAAGAGCCCTGTGCAGTTAGAGCCATGCAGTGTGCATACTGAATTATTTGTTGGTGTGGAGGCATTCGGACTGCCTTCTCCATTCTCAGCCATGACACTGTAAAACATGCTTCGTAAAGTGAAAGGGACAAGACGTTGCTAGGGGCAGGCTGCCTGTGTTCTGTGGCTGGCTCCCATGTTCGCATTCTGTTTGGGCCCGGCTGTCTCTGCCCGCACAGGGTCAGGTGTGTTAGCCGTTCCTACTCCTGTCCCGTCTTCTCAGACCCTGCCTTCTTACCCTGCATTGGACCAGTGACTGGCTTTCGATTTTATGAAATAGATCTTGGTTCTTTCCTCGTGGGCTCCTGTTACACTGGTGAGACGGGATCTTGCCCTGACCCCTCGGTTGTGACTCAGGGGACCTGTGACTGCTTTCTTTCTCAGTGATTTGCTGACACACTAGTGGCACACAGCGACCTCACACAGTGTCACCCTTTGCACACTGTGGCTAGCACATGGGCCTCTCCAACTGGAGGGTGAAGACCCAAGTGATCCTGGCCTTCCTAGCGTGATCTTTTAAAGCATGGAGACACTCTTCAGCCACTTAGCATCCCTTTGCCATATTCTTCTGGACATATGTTTAAATATACGATGCCCTGTAGGCGATTTATTTCTTCACTGATATATTGGGTTTTGAAGATGTTCCACTAGAAAAACTCAGTTGGGTTTTCTTTAACACGTTTTCTCAATCTTGTATGATTCCTGTTCCTCTCTCTTTTCCAGTAATATCATTCTTTTGGAAATGGACGTGTATAGGTTTCTCCTGCCTTTCTAATGGAGCCCTTTTTAAGTGTTTTCAGAGAATAGCAAGAATGATTTGACGTTTCAGTTATTTTGCAATTATAAAGACACCTTGGCTTGTTAGGAAAGTTGTTTAGCCGGGGCACCGAGACACTTGTGATCACAGCTACTTGAGAGGCTACGGGCAGAGAATCAGAATTTTGCGGCCAACTTGGGCAAATGTGGCAAGGTCCTGCTTGAGATAAAATGGACTTAGGACATCGCTCAATGGTAGAATGCTCTGAGGGTGATCGTCAGTATCAGTGATGGTGATGATTTTTAGTCTCCGTACATTTTATTCCATCTTGCTTTATTGTAAGAAAGAACTGCCCCTACAGAGGGCTGGGGCGTTGTCTAGTCGAAGTAACTTTTGCAATATCGTGCTTTTGCTTTTCTCACATCATGTACTTTATTTAAATTCTTGAAGTTGCAGCAAGTCACCCGAAACAGGCTTTCTTCAAAGAGCCTTTTGTCAGTGGCCCTCAGACAGCGTCTGCTGTCCTTCTCCTTGACCTGGCTCTTCATGGCTGCTGCAAGTGTCAGGCGACAGTTCTGTGGTGTCCAAAGGCAGCCAGTCATGTTTTGCTCTCTGACAGCTTTTGTTAAATGGCAAGGGAATTGGTGGAAATGGCGTTAGTGACTCCATTGAAATAAGGATTTCATTTTATAGCAGAGTATTTCATCCTTTCTAGTAAAATCTCTAATTTCCATCTGGCTGATCTTTTATGGGAATGTCCTGTGTTAATTAAGAGGAACGTTTGAGGCAGTCCGGCTCTTTAGAGTAAGCTCAGTGGAGAAGTTCATTTCTGGTTGTGCAATGCTGGAGAGCGGGTTTTTGAGGGAGAGAAGGCTTCATCTGTGGTGTGATGTCTCACAGTCCCTGTCACAGTCATCCTCAGATATGAACTTGGCTCAGGGCCGTGTGATGGTGTGACATTGCCATGTGGAATGCTGATAGCTGATTGAAGCACACTGAGAGTTACGGTCAGGGAGATACGCTTTCTGAAAAGGAACTCCTGTTAAACTGGAGAATGTTCTCAAAAGCAGAAAGCTGAGAACCTTCAGGTAGCCAAAGAGCAGGCTGTGAGTGGTGGCGGAAGGGGTTGGGCGTAGCAGTCAGATTGTGGACGCCACTTCCCGAACACTGCCCCTGTCAGCAGCTTCCCTGATGCTCCTCCTGTCCTTGTATGTCAGCCTCAGGAGGGGCCCTTTCCATGGCCACCTGCAGGATGGAGTGTCTGAGCTTCCACAGGGAGCGTGGCTGGGCTGGGTCTGAGGCAGTCTGGCCTCAAAGAACTCCGAAAACTTAACTATCAGTTTTTGTATGTGATACGTCATTTTTTTTCAGTGCTTTAAGATGTCTTCAGGACCCCTGATGCAGTAGAAATACATTGTGAGAATCGTAACTGTTCTTTATTGTATAGAAGGAAGAAAAATCAGAGTTAGTGAGTCACAGAGAGAAGGTGTGATGGCACAGGAAGTGTTAAGTCTGTGTAGAAATGCCCTTTTAAAGTACTGCATTTTAAAATCAGAACTGACCACTTCCATCTGATCCCTTAGCGCAGCACTGTCTGAGGGGAACCTTACACCCTCAGAGGGTATAAGGAGAGCTACATGTAGTCATTGTAATTTGTAGAAGTTACATTAAAAGAGACAAAAAGAAATGGGTAGTTCTATTTTAATACATATCCTATACAATTTGTATTATACAATAATCATAAAAGAAATACATATTTTATTGATTTTATTCTATTATTTACCCTATCCGAAGATTTACTTTAGCATTAAATCAGTAGTAATAGTGCTCAATTGCATTGCATTCTGTTTTTATATTAAGGCTTTGAAATTTGGTTCAGTTTTTGGTGTTTGTTTTATGTATCTTTCTGTTTGTGTATTTGGTGTTACAGATTGAACAGGGAACTTCATCTTGAGCTATAGCAGTACCAACCTTTTAAAATTTAATTAATTAAAAGGTTTCAGATAGGGTCTCCCTCAGTTGCCCAAGCTGGACTTGAACTCATGATCCTCCTGCCTCAGCTTCCCTAATGCTAGGAGTGCAGGCATGAACCACCATACCCTGCTCCTATTTGTATTCATTCTGGCAGTACCTCTGTTGTTGGACTGGCTGTGTCCCCATGCCATTTGCTTTGTAGTCCCAAGCAGATAGGTGCCACCATCAGGAAACTTTTAAACTTGTACGTTCCAGACTGTGGTGATGAAATATAGATGAGAAACTGGAAAGATGAGCAAAAGTGCTTCATGAAAAATTTTTGTACTCACGTGTTTTTGTAGTTTTTCTTTTCCAACAACAACAACAAAAAGAACAAAAAAAAAGGTCGAAATAGCAGACGTATAGAATGAGCAAGTCTATAAATATAAGGTACAACATAAAGAATATATAGTTACTGTTATATGGCGCTCAAGAGTGTTGCTGAATTAATAGATTGTAGCTGATCTCGCCACAAGGGGCAACAATGTACATCTCTGAGCTGGTGCCTATGATAAAATGTTTCACTCTCGTAGCCATTTTATTCTCTCCATATCTCATAAGCTGTTGTATACCTTAAGTACACACAATAAAAAAGTTAAAGTATTTTCCATGTATTTACAGTAGTAGTTCAGTTTTACATTGGAATCTGACTGACTTGTTCCAAAAGCTTCATCTCGATGTATTACAAAAATTTTCTTTTCTTATAAGCTGCAAGGTGTCCCCCCACCCCCAGCGCCATTTTTTTCTTTTACACAGCGTTTATTCCCAGGGCTTTGAACACTGTTCCCCGAATCCATTTCTAGGCTGCAAGAACTCAAATAAAGCTGGCTGGGGAGACCTTTGTTCACTAAAGGTGGAGACCCCAGGCAGTCAGATCAGTGTGCTGTAAGTTCAGTCAGCAGGATTTATGGACAAGAGGTTCAGCCACACTAGCACATCCCTTTGGGTTTTTTTTTTCCCCTGTCAAAATTTGAGAAAAAAAGTTTCAAACCCTTTTAAATCTAAAACCTTTAGCAATTCTTTAGTGCCACCATCACTCAGAAGGGACAGTAAGAAAGATTTAAAAGGAATAGAAAGAAGTCAGTTTTGAAAGAAAGTCTCTTATTTCCTCTCTCTCCTTGAAGTCCCTGGCACAGAAATTCTTGGCTGCCTCCTCCCTTGAATGGAATAGGGAGGAAATTCCTGAGGCTTCCCCGTCTGGGTGCTATGCTTGGGAGTGTGTTGACCACAGATAGTGTCCTGGGTACACTGACAGCATTTTACAGAGACCAGCAGGGCAAGTTCACCAAAACTCTACTTTATGTAAAAACAGGACTTTCGTGTCTTGAGTGTCTGAGGATGTCTTAAAAGACAGGACTTTAAAACTCAATCAACACATTGAAGAATTGGAGGGGGATTAATAGTAAAATGATTTCTAAATCTCAGCTCTTACTGTGAAAGCATCACTTCCAATTCTGAGTCTTTGTATTACAGCCTTTATTGCAGAGGTTTATAAAGATCAGCATGGTAGGGAAGCTTTTCAGTGTGCAGCCTTCCTCACTCAAGGAAGATTTGGAGGGAAAGAACATTGCCCTTGGTTTCCCGCAGTTTCTCGGAATGCTTCTGTGTTTGCTTCTGCCTTTGAGTCGCTCAGCTCACCTCTCTCTCTCTCCCTCTCCATGTCTCCTACTCACTTCCTGTCTCATGTATTAGCAGGCAAATGTGAGCTGAAACAGCGTGGTCAGTGTAGCCAGCACCCTTCGAATTGACACTGCCACCTGTGTGTTTTCTGAGTCAGATGGGTCTCTAAGTCAGTGATGGCATGCAGGTCACAGCAAGCTGTTTGTTATCATTGAAATCTGCAAGGTTCTCTGCAAGGTTCACCCTCACCACTGTACATGCTCTGTGTTAAAAAAGAGCAGTGGTCAGGTATATTTGGGAAATGCCACACACCGTGTCCTCCTCTTTCAGCTCGATCATGGGCTGACATAGATGTCTTGATAAATTTTCCAGGGAGAAGCCTGCTTGATTTTTTTTTTTTTTTTTTTTTTTTTTTTTTTTTGCTACTGGCAATTGAATTTGAGAATTCATGCTTGCCAGGCTGCTGCTGTGCGGCCGAGCTGTCTCCCCAGCCCTGTCTGCTTGATTTTAATTTAACTGGGGATCTTCCAAACTTAATTGACTGTGGGACCCTTTTTGTTTGTATATCTGGCGAGATAAATGCAAAGGGAAGTCTACAGGGGAAATGCTGCCCTGGGTACTTTCTCAGGGAGCTCCTTCTGTCCCCTGCTGGTGAGCGGAATGCTAATTACAGCCTCACACCCTGCTGCAGTTTCTCACCTACAGCAGTGTGTGTCTATTCGGCAGGTTAACAGAATTGTCCCTGTGTGCCACGCAGCGGTCCTGCCTGGCTTTTAGGGACTCTGACTTGAGCAGGGGTCTGTTCAGACTCATGGTAGCACAACCAGGAAGCCACTGTCATTGGAGCAGAGGAAGAATGGGACACAAGGCAACAGAACAGCGGATGTCCGAAGCCTTGAGGAGCAGCAGAAACTCTGGTCTGCACTTCTGAGGAGATGGGAGCCTCTGAAATGTTCTCAGCAGAGGGGCAGTGCTGTCTGACTTATGTTTTAGGAGAATCTGATGGCACTTGAGAAGAAAAGAAAAAAGGAGGATGATCTGAGGATAGAAGATGTGGATAACTAGCAATCTAATATTGTGTAGCATTCCATTGAGAATTTCTCTAAAAAATTCTTTGAAAGTTTTAATCATGTAGTGTTCACTTTTCTGTTAGCAGTTTCGTGATGTGATATGTGTATATCATGTAAAATAGAACATTGAGAAGCGATGATCAAACGAAGTATAAATAAAGCATACCTTCTTCGAAGTCCCATGGGAAATTTGAATTAATTGACCGAAAACGAAGAGGGCTTTGATCAGGACCTGACATATTCTAAGAATTTAATTAGTGCAGATAGTCCCCAACTTAAAACCACTTGACTTAACAGTTTTCAATTTTAGAGTGGTGTGAAAAGTGAAAGACACTCAGCGGAAAACATACTTTGAAGTTTGTAGGAGCTGGCGGTACACGGTCAGTTCCTCCTTTGTCAGGTTGGTAGCTGTGCCAAACCCTGATTCCCCGTCAGCCCAAAGCCCAAGTGGGGACCTGTGGGTGGGGTCTGTTGCTAAGCTAGTGCAGTGATTAGGTGTATCCAATGCATTTTTGACCACAGGGGGGAAATATTTTATATCAGTATATAATCCCATCATAAATGACTGATCCTCTGTGTTAGTCATTGTTTTTACCTCTGTGATCTTTTCATCCTTTCAATAGCAGTTTTCAGTCCATTTCTTTACTTTTCTCCTCTTTCTACCTCAGTTGAAGCCATTACCACCTCTGATTTTTTACTTATTGGTACAGATTTTTAAAAGGTCTGACTTGGCCCCAAGAAACAACTCTTACCTATTATGGTTTTGAATCTGAAATGTCACCAAAGGTCATGTGCTGGGGGCTTGGTTGTTGGCTGATGGACTTGTGGTAGGTCATTTGGGTCATGATTAATCAATTGATGGGTTCATAATTTCATGACTCTATTGGGAGATGATGGAATCTTAGGAGCGTGGGGCCTAACTGATATGGCTCGTGGTGGTGTAGGCTGTGAGCCAAGGGGACTGGATCTTGGCTCTGGCCCTTTCCTCCTTGTTTCACTTCTTTCTTTCTCTTTCACTATGAGATGAGCCACTTTGCTCCACCACAGTCTCCCCGCCATAGAAGTAAGAGTCTAGTGACCATGAAATCTCTGAAACCAGAAACCAAAGTAAATATTTAATTCTTTGATTTTCTCAGGTATTTTGTTAGCAACAGAAAACAAACACTTTGCATTATGTTTTCTCCCAGTCTTCCAGCTCTTTTTTTTTTTTAGTCCTACCTTGAATGGGCTGCCAAGATCTTACATTGGCCCATCAGCCTCTGCTCCATCTCATTCCCATTCCACCCTATCAGCAGACACATCTCTGCACCCTCTTTTTCCTGGCTTTTTTCAGCGTCCACAACCTTCTCTGCTTGTTATCCTTTCTCACCGCTAATTCATGTTCTCATTCTCTGAATTGTAACATTTTATACTCCCCCCTAGCCCATCTTAGTCTCTCTTTCCTGTTTCCCAAATTTCTTTTCTTCACAGTACCCATTACTTTTTTAAGTTACTTATTGATTTGTTTACTTGTTTATTAACAGCCCACCCCAACACTCACCAGTCCCGCATGCCGCAGCTGAGCTTTAGGAGGACAAGGGATGTGTTTGTCAGTTTTTCTATCTTAGGAGCACAATGCCCAGCATCTCCATAATTTGAAGGTGGGGCAGCTTCAGGGGATTCGATCCATTGTTTGCTGGTTTTAGAGCAGGAGCACCCTGATGAAGGAGTGTAGTGGAGGAGATATGCTTGGTTGGTGATGACCAAGAAGCGTAACAAGAGAACAAAGCCAGATGGGAAGGGACCAAGGACCAGAACCAGATGTAAACCCCAAGATCACCTCCAAGACCCTCCCAGGCTTACCCAGAAGGGTACTTTACTAATCCCTAGGCAGGTCACAATCCAGTGACGTTGACTTAGCCTTCCCAAACATCTTTTATTCACTACTGAATTGGGCCTGCAGATTAATATGGTCCTTTAAGAGAATAAACAATAATACCTATTTTTATTGTTTACATCTAAAATATCCCCCCAGAAGTCTCGTGTTCAGAGGCAGGGTGTTTGGAAGGTGATTGTATCTTGGTGGCTCTCTACTCACCAGGAGATTAATGTGCTGATGACTGCATAGCTAAATGTGCTATTACTAGGTGGTGCCTGGTTAGAAGGGAAAGCTGACTGTGCACTTGTCCTGAAAGAGAGAGTTCTTGTCCCTGGCTCCTCCTTTCTCTCTTTAATTCCCGTCTGCCTTGAGTTAAGCAGCTTTCTTGCACATGCTGTCTTGCCATGTTGGCTCCTCCAACCATGGACTGAATCTTTGACACTGAGAGTCAGGTAGTCTTTCCTCCTCTAAATTGTGGGTATTGTGTATTTTGAACAAGGGACATGAAAATTGATCAGCATACCTAATGAAAAAATGACATTCTTGTATTGTATACTCCTCTCATGGGCACACTGGCTCAGAGAGTAAGAAACTTAATTCCTAAGAAAGTAAACTTTTAATTCATTCATTAAAAGATGTTTAAAGATGCAGATGCTCTCCCTATCTTCTGATTGAATGAAGGATGTAAAAGACCCAGATAAATTATTTACTCTCAGATAAGCATATTCATCCTCATTCCTCATGCTGTGAGGCTGAGGGTTAGTCATACAGCTCAGAAAATGATCCTTTCGAGGTGTATTCTCCCAGAGTGTAGCTCTTACATTAACACCCATCACTGCTACGTATGAAGACAGATTGTTCCAATTAGTCACTGAGGTCCAGGATTTTGAGAGCTGTTAATGTGTACATGAGCAATTACTGCGGCAGTGCTGAAAGGCGGGCCTGTGGGGATTTTAGGTAGAGAGTATCGCTTTCCATCATGAGTTGTAGCAGATACCACGGGAATGAAATGCTGTGTTTTTCTCTTCGGATCCACCCACTGGAAGGTGGTCCAGAGTCCACACACAAAGACTTAGGAGGTGGCCAGATTCTTTTGGGCCCATCCTCTTCTATCCTAGCTCTGTGGTGTCCTTTGTGTTTGCTGGGAGCCGGGCACTGTGCTAAACACCTCTGAATGATTGGTACAGACAAGGCTTCCTGGTCCCTAGGAGGCTCCTTCCTCTGTTTCTTTCTTCTCCCTCTTTCCCGCCTGCCCTGAGGTGATCCATGTAGCTCCCTGCAGCAAGCTCTCTGCCAGGGTGTGCTGCCTCCTCTTGGGGCAGTGAGTCTCAGCCAGCATTTGAGTCAAAAAGCAGACTTTTCCCTTTTATTTTCTAAAACTAAATTTCTCAGTTCTTATTACTAGCATAAAAACAAAAACACTCGGTTGACAAGCTTGTTTTCCCTCATTCAGATAAAACCCCTGCTGAATTTAAGGTGAATGCCACGTGTTTCATGATGCTCAGATCCTCACACTAACAAAGCCTCCTAGAATCCCACAATATGAACAAGAACTGGAGTCAAATAATTGATGATGGTGTGGGATGACATCTCTCTCTTTGTGGTCATTCAATCTCTTTGAAGCATTCAGATTTTTATGTCTATCTCAAAAGCACCCAAAGTCTCCCATTTGAGCTAAGGTATTGCTGGCTATTCAAAGTCTAATAAAGTGTCGAGGCAAATATGAGTATATTTAATGAACCATCAAATAATGCTGGCGTGGTGGCCTTATAAAGACCAGGAAAGCCCTCTGGATAAAGTGCAAAGAAGTTAAATATCGCAGGACAAGAGCAGGGTAGCACGAGTTGTCTCTAGGGGAGGGAGTGACTTGTGGCTGTGGTGTGAGTGGAGGTCTGGGTTAAGGAGACAAAGCTCTGGATCCCAGGCTCGCTGGCTTCATTGCTGGTGTTAAGGAAGCTTGCCTCGTCACCTGAGAAAATGATTGCATTGGATGGTCTGTGCAGACGGAGTAGGACAGGGCGGTAATTTTGAAGGACCCATCTCAAAAAAGAAGTCGAGCTGGTCTTTGGTATACCAGAGGGAGCCAGGGTCTGCAGAAGCAGTGGTTACAGCTGAGGCTCAGCAGGGCCGCCTGAAGCAGATACCAAAGAGTACAGGCGTCTCACACTGGAACTCCTGCCAGTAGGAGTACATTGGGTATACAACAGCATGGTGACTGTACAACATGGTGAGTATAGCTAGTTGAAAATTCCCAAGAGTAGCTTTGTTGTTATTGTCATTGCTTCTGTTATCTGTTGCTTCTGTCATTGTATTCTGTTATCTGAGGATTATCCCAGGGCCTCCTGCATGCCAGTCAAGTGCCCACCATTGAGCTTCATGCTCAGGTTTTTTTTTTTTTTAATCTTTTAAAATTTTATTTAAAGAGGGGAAAAAAAAAAACCAGAAAAAATCATAGCAACAATACAGAATTCCAAAGTAAAAAAAGAAAAGAACAAAAAAACACTAAGAAATCACTACTTGATAAGTTACATACTGTCATCTTGGAAATAGTTGTTCAAGTTACAAAATTAAAGCATACAAAATGGACATTCAAACAGTGAAACTGCAAACAGTTCTGCTCAGTGATCTAACAAAAACTTAGTAATATGATCATCTGTCTTACACACTTAAACATACATGCAGTTATATCCTTTAGAGCACTTTCTTTTCCTCTCTTTTTTACAGTAGCAATTACACATTTTGGGTTTTATTACTCCACATGTCTTATTACTTTTTACACTAGAGACACAATGTGATATTTATAAATATGATTCTTATTTATTTCACTAATGAGGATAGTCTCAAGTTGTCTCCATTTACCTATGAAGGCCTCAAGACCATCCTTCTTCATAGCTGAGTAATATTCCATTGCATAAAAATACCACATCTTTTTCATCCACTCTGCAGTTGATGGGCATCTTGGTTGTTTCCAAGATTTAGCTATTACAAATTGTGTTGCTATAAACATGAGTGCACATAAATTACTGTGATGTGACCTTTTCAATTTTTCTGGGAAAATACCCAGGAGCGGAATAGCTGGGTTGAATGGAGCTTCTACTCCTAGTCTTCTGAGAATTCTCCATAGTGATTTCCATAGTGGTTGAGCCCGTGTACACTCCCACCAACAGTGGAGAAGTGTTCTTTTTTCCCCACAGCCTCGCCAACATTTGTTATCAGTTGATTTCTTGATGGCAGCTATTCTTTCAGGAGTGAGATGAAATCTCAATGTTGTTTTAATTTGCATTTCTCGAATGACCAGTGATGGTGAACATTTCTACATGCATTTATTTGCCATTTGTATATCTTCATCTGAGAACTGTGTTTTCATCTCAGCTGCCCATTTTTGGAGAGGGTCTTTGAATTTGGGGGGCTTGATGTTTTTCAATTCTTTATATGTTCTGGATATAAGTCCTTTGAGGGGTCGCTGGCTAAAATTCTTTCCATGCTCAGCTTTGACAGTAGGTGCTAAAATGTTTCTGCCAGCCAGGAGTGATGACACACCCCTGTTATCCCGGTACTGAGGGAGGCCAGGGCGGGAAAATCACAAGTTTGAGGCCTACTTGGGGAACGTAGCTAGATCTTGTCTCAAAATTAAAAGCGCTGGGGATGTAGCTTAGTGGTGGATTCCCCGTGTTCTGTCTCCGTGTTTTGTATCACAAAATGGAATAGACAAAAAAGGGTGAGGTGATAGACATGTCAATCAGATTTATTTAGTCATTCTGAAATGTATATGGTATATGTGAGACTATCATGTTGTATGCCATGAATGTGAAAAAATTATTTATATATAGTTTTTTGGCATTAAAAAAAATACAAACCGGCGCCTGGGATACTCACGATGGTTGACTTTTGAAAAAGCAGTTACCTGTATGGTGTCCACTCCTGATGTCTCCGTACAACTTCATGTGCTCATAGGAGGAGCTTTGGGGAGGTGACTGAGTCAAGGGGCTTGTAGCTGACTTGCTGTTAGCAGGTGCGGTGTGATGGAAGAGGCGGCCCCTGAGGTGTGGCCGGGGAGGCTTTGTCCCAGCAGACAGCGCCTGTGTCTCCTTGCTCCCCAGCAGCCTGCCTCAGCAGCCCTCTGCTGGCGGTCTCCTCTTCAAACCTCTCTTCCTTTAAGTCGCATGTGTTAGGTGTTGTGTCTCAGCCAGATGAAAAATAAGACACTGTGTATGGTGTATCATTTAGTCACCATTGATAAAAAGTATTCTGCCAGAAAAATAGCAGTTAATTACAAGTTTCTCAGTTTTTGAGTTGAACTGAGGTAAAAGTCACCCTGATAGAAATCACTATTGAGTCTAACGTAGTCTCTTTAGAAGATAGTTAGGACCTTGGTAGTCTGAGCATAGATAATTTCTGTTGATCACAGTGTCATTTGCTATCCTTGTGATGCTTTTCCTAACATTTGAGAAGGATTGAGAAGAAAATACAAGTATAGTGAGTGTTAACCTGGATATGCTCAGAGCTGGTTTTATGATTCCAAATAGTGTAAATATTCTCTCTATATGGATATTGCTTAGTCCTTCTAAAATTAAATCTAATTTCTGTTTATACCTTGCTTAATTTTACAGAATTTTTGTGATTAATGCAGTTTACTTTAAGATCATGACTAAAACAGAACAGTAAATCTAATTTGATGTCATTTTCAAAACCTAATTTTCTAAGCAGGAACAAGTAGAAAAGCAGCATATAAAAGCACAAAAATAAATTTCCTTCAAAGTATAAACCATCTATGGTTTTTATTATCTATGTAATAGCCAAGTCACGTGTGTTCGTTATAAAGTAACTCCAGTAATGTGTGAGTGACCGTGGATTTTTCTATGCCTGTCTCCTAACAACCATGTTCACTCTTCTGTAAACTGACAACTAATATTCTGAGCTTACCCGATGGAGTTTTTGTGGGAATTAAAATTACGGTGTTTATAAGATGCTCCTTACAGTGCAGCATAATAGGTAATCTGTAAGCATTTAGCTTCTCTCCATGGTGTGCGTGCAGCGTGGATTCTTCTTCCATTCTGTTCTGTTGGTGGTTGACATTTTGGCTGTGTCCCTTGGTCCCTGTTAAGCATCATAGCTATGCAGATCAGCTGTCTGGGGTTAACTGAGGCCCTGCAGGAGCCAAGCCTGTGAGGTGAAGAAAGGAAAGGCAGGAGTGGCCTCCTGTGCTGTTTGGCTTACTGACAGTCGTGACTATAAGCCCGACTGAGCCAGAACTTCTTTCTCAAAAGAAGCTAGAAATCCATTTAAAAAGCCAGGAATGTGTACTAATATGGATACTACACCCTTTATATTAAAACACGTCTTGGCCTTCATGGTTATTGCAGAAGCTGGAATTGAGAGTTCACATCCAAGATGTTTAATCTAAAGTTCTTTGTGGTACAGCTATGTCTACCTCTGCCTTTATGAACTGAGAATGTACAGGGTGCTGTACTAAAAGTTACTTGGTGTGATACTACATGAGGTAGATGGACACGTAAATTTTTTTTTTTTTTTTTTTGGTACTGGGGTTCTGTACATGTAAATTTTTAAACCATCTATAATTCGTCTTTTCCTCACCACAGTATAATATGATGACTCTTAATTCAGAACTAATAAACATCCTAAATTTGTTTGTGAAGTTTTGTACATAGAGATTTTTTTCTTTTAATTTGTGGTTTTTATTTGTTTGAGAGAGATCTAATACCTCATTCAGAATGAATGTTGGTTTTGGACTCCCTTTCTATCAACCATTCCCCACAAAGAAAATATCTGGAGAAACAAGAATATGTCCTGTTTTCTTTAGGACTAATTCTTCTTTTACTTCCTGAATTACATATTATAGAAAACTTACACAAACTTTCACTCAGAACCTTATGGCTGGTGTTGTGAATTCTGGGAGCTCTGTCTGGGAAGCCCCAATGAAGGTGACTGTTGGTGACCTTTCTCCCAGCTTCCTAAATACATAGACTCCTCAGTGCTGAATACAGAATTGTGTGTGTTGTAAGTAACCTATTTAGGTTTTTTTTTTTTTTGGCTGAGTATAAAAATGAATTCAGCGTTCTTCTTTTCAGTTAATTTTGACATGCCTGAAGTCCTCCAGCTTAGATTAGCAATAGTTCGTCAAATACTGGTGTTTTGGTCACATCTAGTTCCAGTGTGGCCCATGACTCTCCGGTAGCAGAATCGATGGGCATCTTGTTTTGACATGACTGAATGGCAGGTGCAGTGCTTGTCTCTGTCAAGGGAGGAGAGGTGCAAAGTTCAGCAGGTCTAACCCAACAGGCTTTGTTCAATTTAAGCAGATTATGGTGTGAACAATGGAGGGAGAGATCAAAACTGGCAGCGAACTGGGATTTGAATAGGACTTTCAATTTATTTGACACATGTAATGTTCTTATGAGTGGGGACAGAACCCTGGTTTTTGGAGATAGGTAGAAAGATTGACTCCAAGATTGATGGAGTCTTGGGTGGATTAGTAAATCGATTTGCTAAGAGCTACAGCAATATGCCTGTGGGGTAGGAAATTCACCTAGCCAATAGCTTAAGATAACAAACCTAGCAGCAGTTGCATTTTGAAGGGTGTTTTGTACATGAGATATAGGTGACTTTTCTGTAAATCATTACAGTGTTTCTGTGGAAATAAAGGCCATTATTTTACTAACTAAAGTACATAATTAATTTCTTGGTGATATATAATTTATCTCAAGCCTTTTATTTTTCTTGGCTGTTTTCTTTTTTTTAACAAATTGGTCAACCTTATTGCCTGTTTATTAAAATAATATAATAAATTCCACAGTAAACTTACTCATTACTTTAGAAAACTCTTCGCTCATGAATTAAATTTAAACTCAGAAAGCTGCAGCTTAACTTTGCTGCTGTATATGTTATAATTAAATTACCTGTTCTCAATATTTAATAATATTTAGAAAAGCAATAAGAATGCATATCATCTTGTCAGTAAATTACACTTAAAATACAACCTGCAATCAACCTCTGATATTACGAGTATGGTAATAAGCAGATAATGCGGTTCTCACCCTCTTGGTACCAATGAAAATTTATAGAAACCAGAACTTCTTGACAATGATGGAGTTGATCGATACTGGAGTAATGAGGACTTTTCCACAGCTGTCCTTTAGAACTATTAGGTCTCTGAAAATTTTGACCAAAAACACTGATTCTTTTAGTTCTCTTTATACCTTCCTGGTGGGATTTTTTTCAGCCATTTTACAGCTACTGTAGCCATTTCAGCTACAGTGATTTGTAAGTGTTACATCTGCTTAAGAAATATTTCTTACCTCCAAATGTGCATTACTTTCCTATGATCTTTGTTTGCTTGTAAATACAAAATCTTTCTCATGCCCAGATGCCAAAGTGGCTAAACTTGCTGAAATTCAGATGTATGTAAAATCTACCGGAATTTGTCATACAGAATGCTTGAGAGAGGGATCACGCTTAGGGCCCAGGTCCACCTTGGCAATGCCAACTTGTGGATAGAAATATATGAAACCCACTGGCCTTGTTTGTAGTAAATGTTAAAGAGGGTCCTGGTTGTAGCCAGGCCTGGTGATGCACAGTTGCAGTCCTAGCATTCTATGAGGCTACGCCCGGTGGACCACAGGTTCAAGTCCACTTTGAGCAATTCCTGATTTAGCAAGACCCTGTCTCAAAATAAAAAATAGGCTGAGGAGGAGCTCATTGCAGTGATCCCTGGTTCAGTCTCCGTGAGCCTCCCCCGACATACGGTTTCTGCCACAGTTTTTTGGAACATAGTTAATAAACACTGGGGAAATGTAAATTTATTTTGAAAACCCAGTAAGATAGTGAAGTGCTATATAGTACTCCTTCAGCAACTTATTAACCCTAATAACAATGGTCCTCATGGTGGAAGAATAAATCAATGAATTAGCAATGAAACGTTTACAGTGGTGCCTAACCCCTGGCACGCATGCCACTGCAGGCTGTTTGTTAACATGGAAAGCTCTAAAAGGTTCACCATCATTGGCTTATAAGAAGATCCTAATTTTAAGAGTCTCTGTTTAGTGGTTACCAATGGTTTTTAAATTTAAAAAAGAATTTAATTTAAAAATTTGTAATCATTTTTAATAGGCAAAAATTACATATAATGCAGTAACACGTGATTTTTGTTTTTTTACTGTATGTATACATTGTGCTATGGCCTTAATTTATAACATTGTGGAATGACCAGACCAAGCTGACCAACATATGCTTGCCAACTCTTTCCCTGTATACTCCATGCTGTCATTTTCTAAGTTGTTTTTCATTAGTTCAGTACTTTCGTTTGCCCCAACTTGAGGTTACGGGCCTCTCTCTACATGGTTACTAAATTCTCATCTTTCCACTTACCCATGGTGTGATTTATTTTGATGGTATCAAAAATGAAAGCTACTATTTTATCTTTGTATTGTTTTTATTAGCAAAAGGTCTAGAACATACGAAGTTTTGGAGAGGGTTTCTTTAGTGGCCCTGGGGAATCAGAACCTTACATTTAATAAGCAAGTATTCTACAACCAAGCTGCATCCCCAGCCCTGAATATATTCTTTTAAAGGCCAAGCAATTTCAAAAGAATACTTTTTTTTGGTGCTGGGGATCGAACTCACGACCTCGCATTTGCCAAGCAGGCATTTACGCCACTGAGCTAAACCCCCAGCCCCTCAAAAGAATACTTGAAACTTACTATTGGTAACTGATTTTGAACTTTCATTCCATTGTGCTTTGGTAGCCTGTACTATCTGTATTTAATAGAGATAGCATGAAGATTAAAGTCAGAGATGGTCTCAGTTTCAGTAGCTGTGCATGGATAATTCAGTTTATTCATTTCTCTGTTAATTTTTTGGCCACTTCATCATTTACTATTCTTTATTTATATCTATTAGATTTTAGCAGGGAGCAAAAACTTTTTAGGTGGTAGTGTTCTATAATCCTCAGTTATCTCATGGCTTAAAATTGAGCATTAATTTAAATTCTATAGATTTAATAAATACTTTAAACTTGAATTCATAGTGTAATGGATTTAGAATCATAAATAGAGCTTTGCTTTTTGAATTTTGACTTGAAATTTTCCAAGTTTCTGTATAATGGGAAATTATTTATCACATTTTCAGTTATAGTCTTATCTTGAAAATCAGGTTGCTTCTCTGTCACATCGATGTGACAGTAACACTTTCTTGTTTATCAGTATAAATGTTACCTTCCTGGAGTCTGAAAGTCGTGTCTGTGACTCAGGTAGAAGTAACGCCTTTATGTAACAGGCTGGGATCTGGACCAGAAAGCTTTTGTATGTGGGCAGCGAAGTCCGAGTTACACACTGTAAATGGGAGTGGGGTGAAACAGAACAAATTATAACATGTGGTATCTTAGCTGCCCCTATCCACCTCTGCTCGGGAAAGATGAATTTACTGTGTACTGCTGAGTGATGTATTAAAAAATGCAGTGAAGATTAAAATTTTTAAATTGATTACTGTAAAAGACGTTGACACTGTCCCCCTCCGAATAACTCCCCCTTGTTACGAGCATACTTACCCCGTCACTCCTGCCACTTTCTGCAGCAGTTCTGGAGTCCTCTTTCATGAGACTTTACAAGGTGTGATTTTAAAACAGCACCGAGAACACAGTTGCCTGGTGCCCTGCAGGGGAAAGGGCAGCTTCTGACAACGCGGTTGTGTAGCTCATATGCCTTATTCACTGCATCTGGCCACCAGGCACCTTGTGGTGCCTCCCTAAAGTCAAGACGACCGTGAAAGGTAAGGGTTTTGTATTGAGTCAGGACGTGAGGGCCACGTAGACATTCCTGAAAGAGGACTTGCAGACCTTCTTCAGAAAAAGGCAAGGATGATGGCATTAGTGTGTTTCAAGCAAGAAGGGGGTATTTGGGAGTTTTTGAGGGAAATTAATGCCAGTATGTCTTTCACTGTAGTAAATGTTTTAAAAAATTTAAGCACCTTTTTTTTTTTTTTTTTGTACCCAAGATGGAACTCATGACCTTGAGCTTGCCAGGCAGGCACTTGTGCCACTGAGCTAAACCCCCGACCCTGAGCACTGTATTTTTTGAGCACACACCTCATATTATACAGCCTCACACATTTTTTCTCCTTTTTTTTGATGTTAGAGATCAATCCCAGGAACCCAAGAATGCTTGGCAAGTGTTCTACGACTGAGCTGTGTCACCAGCTCCAAAGGACATGTTGTGATGCAATGTGGCAACACTGTTCTGGAGCACTTTGCTTTCATGTTTTTCTAGTGTTTTCCAAGAATTTAATTTTGTGACCTTGAGAAAATGGACTGAGAAGCACTCTGAAAACTTGGTGTTTATGTTCTTCAATATATAGTTAATTTTTTACAAATACTCAACTCAATGAAAAATCATTTTTCAGTTACTTTGGTGACTCTTTTTTCTTCTTTACAGCAGCCAGTTTTTAAAATCTATTTTTCAGTCAACTTACAAGGACCTCAAAAGGCTTCCAGGATGTTGTTGTTATTGACAACTGTGAAATTGAACCAGGATGGAATACTCTTGCCATTTTTGTCTTCTTAAGTATCTACTTGTCCTTAACAATCACCCAGTTTCAAAACAGTTCTTTGGGAACTGATGTAAAAATTATAACTGTTTCAGAATAAAGGCATAATAAAAAATAACCTAGCTGGCAAAATAATTGCTGGCATGGGCTGTATGTACTGTAGTCTTCAGTGGTGACCAAACTAATTTTTATCCAAGTTAGGAATAAAAGTCTGTCTATCACTTCCTCCATTATAGGTTTTTAGAAGCACAGCCATTTTTATAATCTTTCTCATATTTTACAGATACTTTTCTAATCACAAGTTTTTCAGAAGGTTAATAGAAATTGCAAAGCTTTATTGTCGTGATGCTTAAATGATTTCTTTTTCAATAATGGGTATGTTATTAAAGAGAAAAATGATTTTGTGACCCATCCGTGAAGGTATGCAATGCCATCTGTCTTCAGCCTGGGCAATCAATGGCGTAAGTGAGACTCGTTTACTTCTCATAGATTTACTAGCGTCACTGCATAAATAGCCATAATGGTATTGATTGCTTGAGCCAAAGCAGTTTTTATCCCATACAAGTGTTTGATGATGACTGTATTAAATGCTGGCCTTTGATTATCTTAGGCTTTCTTAGATACACTGGTTTCAGAAGCATTTTGTACAAAGAGTGAAAATGCAATGTTTTTGATATTCTCGTATTTTTATATTAACTACTTCTCCTTGTGTTTTATTTCCTAGACAAGTCCTTAATATTCCCTGTATCTTGGCTGTCCTGCATGTCAGTAATGTTATGGTGATTAAGAGGACTTCCTCTGTGTTTATCTCGGATGTCCCCAAAATAAGGCATCTGGTTAGAACCTGAGGTTAGTGCAGTCATGTGTGCCTGGCTGTAAACTGCAGCCCCCTCACACTGGCCTGCAGGACCCAGCTTCTGCAAAGCCTCCGAAGTAGGGCTAAAAATTCCTACATCGAGATTAGTACATAAAATAAAACAAATAGAACAGTGATAGTACTTGGCAAAGTGCCTAAAAGGCAAATGGGTAGTAACAATTTTTATTATCACTGCTCTTACCATTGTTGTTACTGAGTCAGAGTAGGACTCACTGGCTAGGTAGGCATTTAAAGTCAGCAGAGGTAACACTGTCTATAGTTTAAATCATCTCCCCTCTGTTGTAGCCCCTCCATTGTGACTATTACTTAGGGCAAACTGGGGATAAGCTAATTACACTAATTTAAAATGATTGTTCTGCAAATGACTTTTACAATCATCAATTAATGTGCAGAGAGAACCTCCCTCCCGGGTCTGTTGCATTCTGGGAAACACTGTGAAGAGGAGGAAATCTGTGTTCCTCTGCACCCTGACTGTCCCCAGAGCTGTCTCCTTTAAGTGACCACCAATGCCTACACTTGGTTCTGATTCTGGTCATAGAGGGGCCTAGCAGGTTTACTTCTTCAAAGTTACAGCACTCCTCTGCCTTCCCAGATTTCAGGGGAGGTGGTAGAGTCAGCTGCCCCTCAGGTACCCTGTGGAGCATCCACAGTCTCACAGGTCCTGCTGGACGTGAGAGTATGTTTACAAAATAATTTGTGGCGTACATTAGACAGCCTCTACGCCATGCTAAATCTAATTCCTCTAAATATTTTCAAGTGCCGACTCGTATTTTAAACCAAGCAGCTGACAAAAATTTTACCTGTAGGCTAGCTTAATCTGATTTTACCCTAGTCAAAAGCCTAGCCAAAGAAATAAACTTCCTTCATGAGCACACATTTCCAAATCCATCAAAAAATGTGCCCCAAAGCCAATGTGATTTAGAAAAAAAAAAAAGGATTTGCTAAACGATCACCCAGAAAATGTGCATGTTCCTCTGTAAGACAAGGCCAAGGGTTAGGAAGAGAGGCACTTTTTAGTAAGTAATTTTCCTTGTTATAATAAAAAATCACATCACTTGTTGGAAATCTGGTTGGTGCCCAAATGCTCCAGGCAAGTGTTTGCAACTCATGATTATTTATTCCCCAGATCTTTTTAGATGTGCTATGTGTGAATCAGTCCAGCCTTCATTTAAGACTTGAAAAATGTTCTGTAGGATTCTTTAGTATCAAAGCATCCATTAATTACTAAAAGGATGAGATGGTGGTTTACTGGAAGCCACAATCAGCATGTTCTTTGTTCTAAAGGGCTGCAAAGGAGTCTTCCTTAGAAAGGAAGCCACTTTTTAAGATACCTTTTAATATCCTGTTGAAAGATGTGCATTTTTAATCATAAAGAGCTCTTTTGAATAGGTCTTTCTATGGTGACATCCACATTACACTGGAAAATATTCTCGTGTTTCTGGCAGTGATACACTAATTACTGCATATACATTTTTAATAGTGTAATCTGTCATATTCTCAGAGAAGAGTGATTCTGATTCCAAACAAAACTGAGATGCATGACCAAACACATTATGAAATGTGTGGTTTTATAAAATCCTGCCGTTAATTTAGTCAGAAAAAAATTGTTTAATTCAAAGGAGGAATAGCAATGTTCTCCATGTTTTTTTATGTTGAACATTGTCCACCAAGAAGGAATTCAGATCACAGTTTGAAAATAGTCCACTGTATTATACTATGGTTTTGTTGGCAGTCTGGGCTCGTATGTAGCAGGAGCCCATTTAAGCCAGCCTAAACATAAAACGATTTGTTATAAAGTTACAGAACTGTCTCAGGGAACTCGAGGGTACAGATATTTCTAGAAATGGCCTGGAAAGTAGACAGAAGTCTTTTCTTACATTTTTAGTTTGTGTTTTCGTAGTTGCTTCCTCCATATCTTCTGCTTCAAACAGATTCTCTCAGTCACTGCCATATTCTTGATGGCTAAATGATTTCTCAGTTAACGGGTAGGTATTCACGGACCTCCTCCCAAAGACCTCAGTCTATCCTGGGTCAAGTGGTCCCTACTGGTGGGTGGGTTGTCTTTGGCCAGGGAGAATTTGTTACACCTAAGATCCTCCATCATTAGTTCCCAGGAAAAGGAGGGCAGGCTGTGTCAAACATCCCTTCTCTTGCCAGTGGGAACATTGAGGGCTGGGATGTGGCTCAGTGTTGGAGTTGCTTTGCATGTGCAAAGCCTTGGGTTTGATCCCCAGCACGTGCGCGCACACACACACACACACACACACACACTTAAACCTTTAAATTCTACCTTTAAATTCTACCTTCCAAGGTACCAGATGTTTCTGGTTGACATCAACTTCAAGAGTGTTGGTCAGAAACGCTGCTTGCTTCATTCTCAGAAATGCCCCTGCCCCTTTGACAAGCTTGAACTACGTCTCCTAGAGTAGAAGAGAAAGGCATGGCCTATTTAAAAATGGTCTAATTATCAAAAGGTGTCCTATAATTCACATTCCTAGCCTGCTTTTAAAAACTGTTAAAGCCCCACATTATTTATGAACAAGTCAGAATAGCAGCGTGTCCTCTGAAGGGATGCTTGGGTTATTTATTTATTAATTTGTCCCTCTCCATTGGAAAACTTACCATCTGGATGCTGTCCACATTTTAAAAACACATAAATTAAAACCCAAGGCAAACTGACTATACCATGGGTGACCTTCACGTCTCCCGTTGTCCCGGGCGGCCCTTTCCTATTGTAGTGATGCGGAAAGAAGGGTCGAGCAACAGGAAAACATGTACGCTGATAGCTGCTCCCTCTTTACCAAGGCCAGGTCTTCCTTTTAAGACATTGCATTCATTTAAACTTTATGGTAAAAGTTATGGTAAAAGGCGAATTAGGAATACTGTACAAGAATACGGTTCCTGAAATAACATGGTGCATTTCAGATTGCTTGGCCACCTTCCACTTGTCACAGGCATTGTCCAATCTGATTTTCAGCTTTCATTTTCTGGCTCTGGTTGAATGACTTCATAAATTGCTTTCATGATTATCCGCAGGTTCTCTCAAAGGATATGTGTTTGATGAATAAATATAGTGTTTACAATTTGCCACTATTGCCAGTGTATCCTGAGTTACTCAAGTTCTAAATTGCGTGAGGTTTTTAGTGAAATCATGTGTATCCAAACACTGGTTTAATGGTATGCAGATGTGTTCTACACATGCACACAATTCTGAAACAATGAAAAATTTTTCCTGTTATTTTTCATCTTAAGTTAGTTTCTGCATGTTTTTTGAACTAAGGTCATGATGGCATATGACCTGAAAATGGATATAGTATCTCCCTCCCTCTCTCCTTTTTTCCCTTCCTCCTTTCTTCTGTCCTTCCTTCCTTTTTGTTCTCCTTCTCTTCCTTTCTTTTGTAGTGCTGGGGAGTGAACCCAGCCCCTTTTATTGATAGGCAAGAGCTGTACCAGTGACCTACATCACCAGCTTAGCAGTAGTTTCTTGGGAGGAAAAATTTGCTGTTACTGATATTTATCTAGTATCTTAAGATCAACCTATCAGATTTCTCATAAATTAGTTGCTTCCAAAAACAACCTAATTGAAATAATGCTTTAAGAAATTTTTCAAGGTAGATAGGAGGACCAAACAGACATAAGACTAATTAGTGTTTTTAATAGATGATAGAACATTTCTATAAATTAAAACTTTCAGCCTAGGGATTGATTGTGGAATTGTGGTTAAATGGGTATTAGTCAGTTCGAGCATGTTTCATAATTACGGGTAAAGGGAAATGGGCTTTTACTGGAAATGCCATCATTGATCAATCAGTTGACCAGCAAGTGAGGATTAAGGAGATGTGGGCCTTGGAGTAGTGGGAGATTCATAAATCATGAAATCCTGTTTAGAAGGCGAATGCACTCATGAACGGTTAATGAATAACAAACAGTATGAAATGAAGAACATTGCGTTGCAGACAAATCTGAGATGACATGAGTCTTAATAATGGGATTAATGGAGCAAAAAAAAAAAAAAACCCAAAAAGCATTGTCATTGGCTTCATTTGGGTTGAAGGCTGATTGGCCTCTGGACTGGACAGGAAATGAGACTGACCCCAGCCGCCAGAGTAGCAGCCCTAAACAGACACCAAGAAGTAACTCCACCGGTCTGTGAGTAAGGTGACTGAGATGTGACTATAGTCTGGTTATACTCAGTGCCACAGGCTGGCTGCAAAAGAAGGTGACTAAATTCCCACTGAGAAGCCCAGGGACTACTTCATGGGGGAAATTATATATTCTCTGAAACCTAAAGAGTGTACAGGACTTGTAAGGGAGGCTGGGGAAATTGTGTTCCAGGGAATGCCATATCAAGGGCCAAAGGTTAGAGAGAGAACATGTTCCATGAGGCAGACCCAGATGGCTAATCGACCAAGTAGAAGTCAGACAGGCATGATTTGAGGACAGACTGGAGAGACAGATGCAGATATGACAGTAATGAGTTTGGATTTTATCCTAAGGGAAATGAGACTCCTTTAAAACATGCTGAAGAAAGAAAGAGCATGATCAGAGTTGTTTGTTAGGAAGATGAGTGGGTGGCAGCGTGGACAGTGAAATAGATGGAGGAGGTGACTTGCAGTCTGAATTCACCTTGGGAAGCCCAGAAAGGAATGCAGTTAAGTAAAGATGGTTACTCCTTTAGATCTGACTGGAGGCAAGGGCCACAAAGGGAAGTAGACTGACTTAAGGGATGCTTAGCAAATTAGGCTGAGATGTCTTGTTGTTTAATATGGAGGGAAAATAGAGATGGGGTTTCAGGGTGCAGGTGATGCTGTGTTAAAACAGGGAGCCCTGTGTGATGTGGGCAGAGGAAGAAGAACATGTATCCTGTTTTAGCAGGCATAGTATATCCACCTTAGAGGTCTAAAAAATTAACTCACGTCTAAAAAATTAACTCACGTTCTGTCTCACGTCTTGACTGGGTCTGCCAGTCAAGACGTGAGACAGAACTAGAAATAAAGATAGGAGAGGCACTAGTAAGTCATAGAAGTCACTATTTTGAGGCTAGTGAGAGTGAGTGGGGATGGGTGCATTAAGTGTTTTGTCTTGGCAGGTTCTCTATGTTACACCAAACTTTAGGAGGCACTTGTGGCAGAACCAGGGCTCATAGACACTAAGATGGAATAACAAGAGGAGTAAAAGGAAATCATTTGTACCCCAAAGCCATGAGACACATTTGCTCTGACAAATGAAGAAACAGTGCTGATACTGCTTCAAAATCATGTGGAGGTAGGACTGAAACGGAACTTAGCTATAAGAAAGCTTATGGGTAAACTTTGCTTAAATGATTGCTTTGGTCAGTATGGAGTTGAATAAAAATATACAATACACCCTTTGCTGAACAGAGCTGCAGACTGAATATACCATTACAGGACGTTCTAAAGTTCTTGTATCTGAACTGGCCACCCCAGTAGAACCTTTGTGGCCAGGAAGGAATGAAGCAACTGGATTTTATTGAAGAACATTCCAATTTTACAAAAGTATTGAAGGAAGGAGGAAAGCAACAAATCTGATTTAGTGAAGACATTTTCCTTGACAGCAAGATTTACTCCTGTGTTATAAATTTGCCATGATCGAGACTAAAATGCAGTGAAAGTTAAATTTCACCTATATCTCATTCAACGCCTAACGTGATTTAAATGACAAGATTTCAGAAGTGACATGTAGCCTTGGATCTAAATATATTTTTTATGGTTGGAAATTTTAATTTCAGATCAGTGAAAACTCATGATGCCTCTTTATGTGTAAGAGGCTCAGGGAGTGGAGTGTTAGGCCCCTGCAGATGGTTTTGTCAAGCAGAACTATTAATACTAAGGGGAATCAGATGGCCGCATTTGCACTGGCTTATCTATATATTTGCTCCCTCAAGACAATATTGAAATGGTTGAATGACCGACCTAGTTCTAAAATAGAGACACGATGAGTTGATTTGGTTTTAATCTCACATTGGATGATCAGTTTACCTGTGACATGGTGGCACAGTTGCCCTGTAAAGAAGTATTATATGTGTATGACCCGGCTCCTGCCTCTTACCCAGCTGCTCCTGCAAGTATTCTTTCTCAAGTTCATGCTGAGGCAGCTTCACTGACCTCCTTCCTTCCAAAGGCCTGACCTTTCACCACCTTTGGACTTTCTCTTCCAGTTTGTCTGCCTGTAAGAAGATGCCCTGTCACCTCTGGAGAAACCCTTTTCTCACTTGCTTGTTGAAATCTGGTTTGCCTGTAATCTACCATCATTGACCTCTGGACTTTATGTGTGAAGGGCAATTGAGGAGGGACAGATACTATAGTGCCACTCCTCTTTTTGTTTTTCAGAGATCCTCATTAATTGGTGATTATTGTTTAAAAAAATAATAACACTTGTGTTCTGTATGTGCTGAACATATGGAATATTTTAACTCTCACAGGAAACCCATGCTGTCAGCATTATCTTGAGAACACTATGAAGAAACCAAGGCACAGACGTTAACTCCTCACCCTCGGGTTGTGCATCTAGTGATTAGAGTAAACGGTGTTGATGGACTCCAACCTTCTCAAAGTTCTGATTGTGGGTTCTGTTTGAAGGGCAGCTGCTCAAAGCCATGCTGTCAAGTCTGTTGATAGAACAGCTTTCAAACCTTTCTCTGTCCTAACTGTTCACAGTTTTTCAGTTACACTTAGGTGTCTGTTAAAATTCCTAACAGCTGTGTACATTTCTCTATTTTGAAGCTTGACCAGGGTAGTTAAGTGATTGAGAGGAAAAAAAAAATTACCAACCCCACCTGTAAAGCAGTTCAAAAATATGCTTGCCAACAGAAGAAAATGGTAAATGGTTAAAAATAAAATTAAAGATATGGCTTTGGTGGGTTTTCCATACGATTCTCCATGGTAACCAGTATGCTGGAGATACCAGTTCGATCAAGTAGTGGGAACAATCTCACTGTATTACTTTCAAATTAGCTCAGTCCACGTGGCTGTCCTCATCCGTGCCTCCTTCTTGGTGAGCAGCACTGCACCATATTGATTCAAGTGATGGCTAAGAATGTTTAGTATTCTGAAGAAGCTACACAAGTCCCTAAGCCTCTGAGAACGTGAGCACTGCTTGGTCAGGGACTAGCAAAACCCCTGGGTGTATTTGAGTTTAAAATCTGAACATAAAATCTGTGCCGGGAGATTGAGGGTAATACTGTTTTCAGACTCTCCATTTGGAGACAGTCTTCTCTTTTCCAAGAGAAAGTTCAAGCTTAAAGAGAGTGGCATGAATTCAGGGTCATTCAGCGGCCCTGGTATCTCACAAACCTTTGCATCACCTGAAAACCAGACTGTGCTCCTGTAAACATAGAAGCCAACTAGAAAGGTGACAGTTCGTTATCATGACCTGAAAAGTGAGTGTGATGGGACAGAGTGAGAGGTGTGAAGATTCTTCCAAGACACTGTAGAGTAATTGTAACAGGAATGCATTAGAGTGTCGGTAGACAAAATAGTTAATTGAATTTGCCTTCATTTTTCTCACTGATTTGCTTTGGGTCCTGTCTGCACTGTTCTTTATTTAAAAAATACAGCTAGTCCCCTCCTGCCAGTCCCCAGCACTCATTCTGGAGTCCTTTATTATTACAGAGTGGTATGTGTGAAACCTTGCCACTGACATTCATAGACTTATAATCCTACTCCTTCGATTGCTTTATTAATGCTTTGGCTTTCATCATAAAAGCCAGCACTCTGAACCACAGAAATTTTCTGATTATGACAATGACATTTATCACTTTCTAATGGAGAAGCGGTAACTTGTAGCTGGAAAGCCAGTGGGTGCATCCAGGGCAGAAGTCTGTATTTTAAATGTCGTCCTTACAGAGATTAGCTGTTCTCCTAGGCTTCTGCTAATCCTGAATCTGTGACAGAGGTAACCTATGTCCAGCATTGGTGGGAGCACTGTGGGCTTCTAACTGCAGATCTCACGAGTGAACATCCGCTGTCATTTTAATTCAGTGACAGAATCAGCCTGGGCTTCCTCAGGCAGACATAGTTGTCCTCCCTGGACAATAAACAGGGAACTGTCCCCACCGTGGAGCTTACATTCCAGCAAGGAGTAGACGGATCAGAAAGCACTAAAAATTGTCTGTCGTATAGGTGAAAAATACCATCTCTGCCCCCGCCCATTACGTACGTAAGGAGAAATCACTTGTGCCAGCGATTTCTTGAGAATTATGGGATAACCCGTCCTCCATGGATGTGAGTCTGATTTAGGAAATCTCAGAATTCCCATATGGAATTCTACATTGGGTTGTTTAAAACAACAACAACAACAACAACAAACAACACCCACAACAAAATAAAATAAAGACTCTCTATATTGGAAAATAATAAATCCTTGGTTATTGCAAACTAAAAATGCCTCCTGTTTTCTCGAACTATTGATGTCTTTCCTTCTGTCTGGACTCTGGGATTGGTACTGGGCAGTGGCCAGTCCTCACTCCACTCAGAACTGAACTGAATCAGAGGAGTTCACAGTGTGGTGTCTGTGTGTCATGGTTGCAATGTGTCGGGAAGTCTATTCAAGATTTAAATAGGGTTTTGGCTTTGGGCACTTTTTTTCTGCCTCTTAGTTATTGGCATTCAGTGACCTGAATCCATTTTAAAGGTTCACTTATACATGTAGCATATTAGGCATGAAAAAGATAAAAATGTCCCTAGAGCAGTTTCGCTGAAATTTTAGTCCAGAGGGGAGGCAGTGTAAATAAACAGCAAGAAAAGCAACAGCAGTATACTTGGTAACAAGCCAGAAGACAAATGCTAGGTAGTTTGTACTGTCCTCTGATTAAATGGCTGTGAGCAAGTCATCCGGGGCTCCCGGCACTGTCTGTGATGGCTGTGGGCACCTGTGGATAGCTCTACAATCAGGTAAGAGCCATCCGATGAGTCTGCCACCCATGGTTCCGAGTCTGGAGGCCTTTGGACTAGGCATTACTTAATGATGATAACCTTTGAGGGTGTTACCAGTTCTTACCATAGCTTATTTTATCCTCACTTTACTCACATGGAACCCAGGCCTCAAGTGATTAAACCAGTGGTGCCTGGCTAGTTGAATGATAGGGGAGGGGGGACCACAAGCAGTCTGTCATGGAAGAAGACATTGGGTCCTCTATGCATTTCTGCTGCTCTGATTCCAGGCAGTGGGATTGAAACTTGGCTCTTAATGTTGTGCGTCTAGATGGGCTAAGCCGACATCCACGGTCCCTACCGTGTGCCCCGATCTCCATCTATTGGATGTGAAGCAGCATCCCCATGCTCTGTCAGGGCAGTATCAGCCCCTTCTAGGTTGTAATAGCAAAATTTCCCCAAATTTTCTTAAATGTCCCCTGCAGGGCAAAGATGCTCCCCTTTTAAGAACTTTGCAGACACTGAGGTTATGCACACCTGCACACATGCGCTCACATCACTCCCCACCTTGAGTCCCACGTTTAACCCTCTTACTGTGGCTGTGTGTACTGTGTTTCTATGCCTAGACTGACAGCAGCAAAGTGTCATATACCAATAAAAATATTTCTGAGGTTTTAGAGGCTAGAAAGTCCAAGGTCAGCATGCTGGCTGATAAAGTGGGTTTTATCCTAAGGTCTCCCCTCTTTTATGTACATGCAGCAGGCTCTGGTGTGTGCCCTTACAAGGGCGCCAATCCCCCCATAAAGACTCTACGCTCTTGACTTCATCTTACCTCAAAGGCCCTGTTTCCAAAAGCCGTAAGAGTTAGGGCTTCAACACCTGAATGAGGTCGAGGGGAACAAACATTCAGCCCATAGTCACTCTTTGATAATTTGAAGGATAAAGAAACCATGGAATCAAGCAGACCACATTTCACTCATAGTGTGACTCTTGCAGTATTTGAACAAGTCATTTAACCTCTTTAGCCCATTTCTTGACCTACTATTGTCTTGTGGGTTGTTTTTGGAGGTTGATTGAAATAATCTATCACCACATGCATAGCTTTTAAAAGGAAAGAAATTATTGTTCCTTCTTTTGTTCTCTAAAAGTATCTCCACAGCTGGGCATGGTGGCACACCCTCTAATGCCAGCACTCTGGTGACTGGGGCAGGAGGACTACTCTGAGTTTGAGGCCAGCCTGGGCTACATAACCAAGGCCAGCCTGAACAACATAGAAAGACCCTGTCTCAAAACAAAAGAAAACAAAACAAAACAAAACAAAACAAAACAAAATGTCTCTTTATACATGTCTTATGTGGGTGATGTAGACCCACCTTTAGAAATAGATACACTGAAAGTTTGTGGCATTTGGTGGTCTTTGTAGTGTATTTGGCTAAGTATATTACAGTTTATCCATTTAACAGATTACTAGTTAACTAGTTATTGCTTAGTGGATACTTTTGTCACAGTCACAGTGAGCAGACATACATGTATAGGAAGAGGGAGTTTTACAGTTTTAAACCATATGTGTTTATCGATGCAGTTTATGCAAAAACAATTTTTGCAGTGCCTCTGAGAAACTTCTGGAAAATTTCTTACCATCTTTGGTAAGAATTAAGTGTTTTCATACAGCAGAAGAATAAAATCCGTTTTCTGTAATAAAATTATGGAAACAAGATGAGTAATAGAAGCACAAAGGCACAAGATGCTTTCCATGTGCTGTTGTGTGTGGCTGCCCCACTATTTCCGCTTCCTAAGGACCATCGTGGTTCTGTGCATAAAGCTGAACTTCGGGGTCTCAGTTTTTGGTAGATGTAAAGAGAGGCTTTGGACAGAAATATCATTTACCATTCTGAGGAGCTCATTTCCTAGCTGATCAGTAAGCAAATGTGGCCATGTTTTAAATTTAATTTAAGAATATGCGTGGGGCAGTCAGCTGTGTAGGGACTACTACAGCTGGTGAGCCCTAAACATGCTTTCCGCGGATGGGGGGGGGGGGTCCCCTGCCTGCACAGCTGTCAACACTTGGCTCCTTGGCTTTCTAGCAGTTGCATTGCTTGCCTTTCCTCCCAGCATTAGTGCCATGCTAATCATTAAGCATGTTTAATAAAAAATAGCTTCTCAGCTGGCAAGTGACTCTGTGTGTTAAATATTTTAAAAAGTTATTCAACTCAGTGAGACACTCTTGACGTTAAATAGATTTAATAAGAAATTGTTTGTTTCTGATGGTTTTCACTGTTAAGTATTTTTTATAGGTACTTTTCTAGCTGACAACCAACTCTGACTCTTTAATATTTAAAAAGTTGCTTTTATAGCTGTTTGGTGCATCTGTGTATAAAACATAATGTGAGGATTTCCTTTAACTTCTGAAAGACTCTTGCTAATGAACTTAACAAGAAAGTGTTTTTATTTTCTAAGCATATTTATATTTCACACACCAAAGCAGATTTTAGGTTTTACAAACTGGCGACAGTTTTCTCCTAAAGTATCAGTTTTAATACCTTGTAGGATGCCAGATAACAAAGCACACTTGATTAAATGTATTTATCCAGTGTTGAGCGCTGGCGGGGGATTGCATTGTGGGTAATTATTAAGATGCATAATTCTGTGTCCCATGAAAGCTCTCTGGGACCTTACAGAAAAGCATTTGGTCTCCACATAGCTTAATTGAAATTACACATGGTTCCCACAAGCAGGGTTTGTACCAGGACATAAAGCAGTGCTGCGTAGGAGTTTGTTGGAATTTGGTCAATGACTTTGGGTAGCATCTTTATTTTTGGTTCAGGAGAACACCTCTGCAGTGTGTAACTCTTAATTCCTGGGTGTAGCCTCTCGATATTTTTAATAATTTAGTCCCTTTGGACTGAGTGGTTGACCTCAGCTGTGTGCTGGAGTGGGCATGCTACAAGACACAGAGGATATAGCTCAGAGTCCTGGTGACTTTGGTTCAGGACCTTTAACCTCTCAGTGTCTTAGTTTCTTCCTATGTAAAACATGGGTAGTATCATCTGAGTCTTGTAGCACTGGTGAAAATTAAATGAGGTGATTATATTGAAGTTTTCTCTCAGCACCCACAAAATATTAAGTATTCATTAAATAGTTATGATTACTGTATTGTTATTCTGTTTAATTGAATAGCAGAGTTAATTCTTTGCTGCAATGATTTGGTGAATGAATTGTGTTGGCCTCTTGGAAGCTTCTTTGGATGTCAACAATGCTAAACCTTGTTTCTTCTGTTGGAGCACTTGAAGAATATTAGCATTATTTTGTGGTTGAATGGACAGTTGTTAGTAACAATACTCTCCATGAATTGTAGAAACACACAGAATAGAGCTTTCAGACTGAAATTGACAGAGGCTTGAAGATGGCCTTAAATTTTCCTCTCTTTATCATGCAGAGAAATTCTCTAAAAATCTTTTCATTCAGACACACCTCTGACCCCTAACTCTGAGTATCTGAAGTTCTCCCACAGTTGTTTATAAATCACCTATGGACCTCAATCTCTCATCCCCCAATCTGACATTCTGGAAAAGAGATTATCTAGGATAAAAATGTGACTGAAAGAAACTTCTGATTATTTCAGCCTGCCAATCATCCTCTGCAGGACACCTGGCTAGACAGCATGGTAGTGATGAGGAGGAAAGTGTGGCTGATGGCAGAGATGACAGCGACGTGGAGGATGATAAGGGTGGCAGTAGTGATAGCTCGCTTGTACCTAGGCCACGTTTCCAGCTGGCCCCAGCCTCTTAAATCCATGCCTGGCGTGGAGTAAACCTGTGCTTTGGGGGTGGGATCTGAGTGGTCGCTTGCCTAAAGAGCTTTTCTTAGAGTGGCCCATTGTCCATGCTGTAAGGATGTATAGCTTCTACAGTGTACCTTTGTTAGGTTAAAACCCTTGCTTTATTTTGCCTTTTTGATCTTCTGAACTGATTGTGGTCCCATAATCCTCTTTCTATAGTATTCATTTTTAAACTTATTCTTTGCCCTAAGCTTTCTTCTCTCTGCTCTAGAACCCACTTGGTTCAGTCATTCATTCATTCATGTTAATTCCCCTTTGGAAATTTCCCTCATTGATTCAACCTTGAAGCCTGTGGGTGTGGTCCACCTTCCCGTGTCAGCTGCTCCCAGGTGTTGTCCTCCAGGAGTCTTCATTGAGGTGTGTGGGGCCGATTGTTTCTTCCACTCTTAGTGTTACAAGACGTGGAACATTTAGCACATGGTTCATCATAGGTGTTCAGTGAAGAGGAATTCCCTGATTGAGTAAATTCATGTCATGTTTGTATTTTAGCAACATGTCTGGAAGCACAAAACAGGATTAGAGTTATGACTTTTATCCTTTGACCCATATCTTAAAAGGGACAAATCCTTTCCTTACATACAGTTAACCAGGTGTAGTAGAAATAAATATGCAGCTGAAAGGTACACTGTTTAGGGTAAAGTATTTCTTGTGGAGTGACTTGTGTCAAGGTTATTGGGCTAGGCTGGAGCTGTTCATCTGTTTGAAATATTCATTTTTAGCAGACATAAGGAAAGGCAAAACTCATTTTCCTATTCTATTAAATTTTATCACAGACACATTATCTCAACAAATACAAGGAAACCCAGTGTGCTTTTCCATTAGGTTTCTATATTTATTTTGTGGCATCGTCTGTGTAAATGTACCTGTATTGTTTTCGTCTCTAAAATAGAATGTTGTTTATTTTCATATCCTATTTTCGCTCCAGCAATACACATCAAGACTTTTAAAATCAACATTCAGTTATCACCAAATGACTTTTCTGCCTATTTGAGAATGACTTTAATGTGGCCGTGTTTATTTTATTTAATAGTTTTTATATCTGCTTTGGGATAATACAATTAAATGTTTTCCCTTATGCAGTCACTGTAGAGCCCTTTGTATGAGAGAATAAAGGAAGACCACTGAGAAGGAAAGCTGTTTTATTTTTAAAGAGCAGGTAAAATATTATCCTCTGATTTAAAAGGCCTTCCCCCCTCCTTTCCATTTAGTATTTGGTAATTCAGAGAGACATGACATTCTTAGAAGTTAGGGCATCTCAGTTTAGGTTAGAAGAATTATGGTCACCTTTTTTCCTAATGTCCTGCCAGTTTTGGAGTGAGAATACACTTTCTGGCAAGTCTAAAATAAGCAGAAAACTCAACCTTGTCCAAGGTGTAGTGCAATCTGGTACTTAGGAAGAAGAGGCATAAACAAAAGAAATAAACTTGTCATTGCAAGAAAGTTTTGAGATCTCTCTCAGAGGCTGTTAGAAACCAGAGGCAGGCTGGATAAAGATATAGCTCAGAGGCAGAGCATTTCTCTGGTGTATACAAGGCCCTAGTATATATGCGTTTCCTTGGTACATTCAAGGCTGTAGTATATGCATTTCCCTGGAGTATAGAAGACAAAAAAAAAAAAAAAAAAAGAAGAAGAAAGAGAAGCTTATCAAAACTTATATGGTCCCTGTGCAGATAGTTAGCATTTATAAACATTTAGAATGAACATGGAGTGTTCAAGGCAACTATTTTCTGTTTTCCTAAGCACTGCATTTGGAGGACAGTTTGTGTTCCTAATGGTGAAGGAGCCACCACCCTCTGCCCAGCCTTGGGCCACTTATAATTCTCCTTCTTTCTTCAGAACTTGTCCTCTTTCCTGCTATGTTTCAGTGCTTACCGTTTGTGGAAACAAGAATTTATAAACCTGGTTATGTGCACAGCTTTGCCTCTCCTAATTCTGCAGTATTGAGCAAGTCACTTAACCTGTCTGTGTTCAATGTCTCCATCTTTAAAATCCGGCTAATAGTGATGCATATTTTATGAGATTATTACTGTAGGGTTGAATGTGCTATTGCATTCAGAATAGTTAGTTCAGCGCCTGGAACACAGTAAATACTTTTGGAATCTTAGCTGTGGCTCTTAATAAAAAATAAAAGTGATCAACAGCATGTGTTATGTAGCCACATTGTCATTATTATTAATATCCTTCTAATCTCAAATATGTCATTGCTCAGCCCAAATGCCAACTATTCCATTAAGCTTCCCCTTTTTGCTCATTGGAATTAATTACCCTTCTGGGTTCTTATTTACCTTTTCCTGTATGTTTGATATAGCCCTTAATACTTAATGGATTTTATTATGTATGTCCTGGAAACTTGGGACCATTTTTTACCTGTCCTTTTTAATCAAGCTTGTGGATAGTAATTAACTTAAATCACATTGTGGTGGATCATATAGAAACATGTGGCTCAGTTGAGTGGAGTTTTCTTTTCCTTTTGTTTTGTTTTGTTTTGTTTTTGATGATCCTGGAGATTGACCCACAGGTACTAGGCTACATGCTAACACCCCCCCCCCAATTTTGTATTTTTAGACAGGATCTCACTAAATTGCCCAGGCTGGATTTGAACATCAGATCCATCAGCCTCCGCCTCCTTGGTTACTGGGATTTCAGGCTTGTGCCACCTCAGCCAGGTTGGATGAGTATTTTAGTTGGTTTCCATTGTAAGGACTTAGTGGGGGTCCTGTGAGGTAAAGGCAGCCACGTTGTGGAACCCACAATATGCGTCCCACAGTGCTGCCTTCACCATCAGCTGCATTAGCTAAGATTCCAGTTGTTGCTTTATATGATGCAGACTGTGTCTTAGGTCGAATATTCGTTATCCAATTCAGGAAGAAGTGTCCCCAGATGGAAAGGCTTGAATTATTTATGCAGTGTTTATCTCTGAGTTTACTTCCCATCACAACCAATTAAGGCTATTTGGTTTCATTAAAAATAGCATTTTCTCATTTGGGAAAACATTTATCTCAAGGAAATTTAAATTTACCCACTTCGAGGCTCCAAGCTGGTGTCGAGTTAGCTATACTGCCCTCAGCCAGGAAGAAGGAAGGGCAGCAAACACCATGAGCCTTTTTTTTTCTTCGTATTAAATCTTCAACAGACATGAACAGGTAGAATCAAGCTTCATTTTTTTCCCAGCTTTTAGATTTAAATATCTGTGCATGCCAAACATATGCAGGGCTTATAAAAGAAGACTGTGGCCATCAAAGCCACTGTGTCCTCCAGCATGGCCAATGCCTTTCATGAATGCTGAGGAGGGAAGAGAGGCCGGTGTGCATGGAATCGTAGGTTGCATCCTGCCTCAGCCCTCACTGTGAATAAAATGTGTTCTGTCTTCTGTTCACACCTCCTGGCCTGTAGCCCGATCCTGAACTCCTCCCTCCCCAGGTCTGTTGAACACTGCGAGTAGGCTTTCCTTTCCTTCCTGCAAGCTTCTATTTGTTCTAGGTGCCATTTTTGAAGTGAGACAGCTCATGGGATAAAAATGAGACAAAGTGATAGGGCCAGATACAGTGCAGTTCAGCAGAGATGTCTTAGGACCCAGTGCACTAGTGGAATCCTGAGGTCAGATTTGGTCACTGGAAGGGCACTGACCTCTCTGAGGTCTCCGGAAAAGTTGTATTCGTACAGCAGCACTCACCCTCTTGATTGGCCAAGAATGATGGCTATGACTGCCAAGTTTGGGGGGAAAACTCTACCCCCAAACTGAGTTTCATAAGCAGCCAGGTGGAACCTCAAGCAAGAATGGAACTGGATCACACGGTGTACTGAGCGAGGTTGAAGACTGATGGTAGTACCCGTCTGCCTCTTTCTTGGGTTATCCTCACATGTTCTCCTGCCCTCTGAGCTGCCTGTGCCCTTAAGGTGCACGCATACACACACACACACACACACACACACACACACACACATACTTTGGCAGTCCTGGGAATTGAACCCAGGACCTTGCCCATGCTAGGAAAATGCTCTACCAGAGTTACAATCCCTTTTAAAATTTTATTTTGAAACAGGATCTCACAGAGTTTTGCAAACTGATCTTTGACTTGCAATCCTTCTGCCTCAGCCTCCTGAGTAGGTAGGATCACAGGCATGTGCTACCATGCCCACCTGACCTTTATTTCTTAGGCAGGACAGCAGCAGTCTATATGAAGGAATGACAAGTGACTCATATAGTTAACTCCTAACCTCACTAATTGATTAGTGAGTCCTTCTCCCTGAATCTGAAAGGGCTTCCTAATCCTTCCCCAAAAGGAAGGCAAGCAGCTTCCACCAATTAGTCATAATTTCCATGCTAGATTAAACTTATTTGCCATCTTTAATTTAAGTTAAAGTCTTTCTTCCCTGCCTTGAGCTGGAGGGTGTTTCTGTCTCTTACAGTTAGGGAATGATTTTTAAAAAAGGAAACTTTCACAATTTATATATCATCTACAGTCTGAACTGGTCACGTCTTCAACGAAAAATCTTTCAAAGCAAGAGTATTGAAAGAGCCTTTGGGGACATTATCTTTAAACTTAACCATTGATGGTGGTTGTGTAACTGAATTGTTTTGACTCTTGCTTAAATGAAAAGAAATTTGAAACCTGGAGTACATGGGGAGAAAACCATGTTAATAACAAGCACTACCCTTTATTGGGCACTTACAGAGTGCAAAATGGTGCACTGAACTAATTATGAACATCACGTGTCATTGAGTTTTCACAAATGTGCTAAGTAGGTAATATTATGATGCTGTATTATGGAGGATATAAGTGGGCCTTGGAGAGGGTAATTTGTCCATATCTGCAAGTGCCATAGCCAGAAGTAGAACCCAGAATACCTCCAATCTTTATCAGATTTGTAAGCTTCATTTCAAATTTAAGTCATAGGCTGTATAACACATCTGCTGTACAATGCTAGCTATGTAACACACTGTCCAGACTAACCCCATTTACTTCAGTGTCATTCCTTGTGCCACATCCTAGCAGAGATTATTTAGATTTCCTGCATGCCACGCCATTTTTCCTATTATTTAAATTATATCCCTAAATGGCTTATATATAATTTCAGATTTGCACAAAGTTCAAATTTTATATATGCCTCTTGTACCTTGTTTAGCTGTCACCTTCTGTGATAATGCATTTTCTCCTCTCACTGGATGTTTGAATGTCAGTGGTGAGTTCCGGTGACATAGGACATGCCTCAGGGTGGTAGGACCCCCTTGTCCTAGGTATGCATCATTCCAGCGGAAGCCGTTCAGATCATAAATGCAGTTAGTTTCTTTCTCTCTCTTCCCTTACTATTCCCCCATCAGCCATTTAGAAACACTTTTCAGGTTTAGATTTACATAAATGCAAAAGGAAAAAAAAGCCAGTATAGTTATTTAGCTCCAGTCTGTAGTTTAAACAGTGGGATACATAGCTAATTTCACTCATTTAAAAAAAAATGTGCATTAGTAACCTGACACTCCATTAATTACTACATTTCATATTGGGAAGCTACGCTTGCTTTTCTTAGAAGCCTGCTGGAAGAAAGACAATTACCTCTGCAAGTTACCTCCAAGTGTTTCATATTTAGTATAACATGTTAACATAATAATGCTGTGTTACAGAGAAAAGAGGGTAAATTATATACTAAATGATAAAAAGGCTCCTTTTAAAAAGAAAACAAGGAGATAATGAATGTTGCTTTTTCTTAGGATTAGTGAAAACCTACCAGTGTGAACAGGTTCCTAACAGATGCCAAAAAATCTGGTCAGGTTTGGGTGTTGTAATTGTACTGTACTTGAATGGCAGTTTAGAAATTTTCTGCTACTGGCCTTTGATCCTTCAGGGGTACAAAAAACAAAAACAATCTAGAAGGTATTCTTCTTTCTCCCAAGCTATGTGTTTTGTGACCTCCAAGCCTAGGGAAGATAAAAAGTAAATCCTTCTGTATGTACCACAGAGAACCACAATAGCTATTATAATAGCTTTGTCTCTTGTTGTAAAGTCAGGATGGAGGAAAACGCTAGTGTTACCAACAGGAAGGACAACTTTTCTATTAAACTTTTGTCTTTGTACCACTTTTTAAATTTACCACCCAGCCGTTTTCACTGCTGAAAGACCCCATAAACACTTTGTAGACTGAAATGGAAGAAAATTATGTTATTAGCAGCCCACTACGGTCTTCACAAAATCTTTGACATCCTTCATTCTCCACCTGGGATCATGCAAATGACCTGCTTTATATCACTGCTGCATCATTGCATCTTACTGGATCTGCAAAAGTCAATGTGTTCTTTCCTCCTGCTGCAAAGAACAAAACTCGAAAATATGTACAATTCAGAAATTGTTCCAACAAAGGACATAACTTTCATTTAATTAAAGGTGCAGAGAGGGAGTTTGAGATAAGCATGAAAAGTGGCCTGCTGCCCATTTTCCTCTGGTCTTTTCAAAAGGGACACAATGCTTAAATGAATATTTTGTGAACTGAATGAGAGAGGAGAAAAAGAAGAAATGGTTTGGGCTCAAATTTGAAGTTGATAACCTTGTGTAAAAGTGAGGAAATGAAGAGTTTAACAAGTATTCTTGAATAAAAAGTACAACAGAAGAAGTTGGGGCAACCCTTCATTTAACTCTTTTATATCTTTTGGTTGACAGCTGGGGCTGTTTCCTGTGTGTTTGAGAACTACATCTGTGAGCAGGGTGTTGGCTGTTTAAAGGTTTGACATCAGATTATGCATGTTTCTTTTCACTTTGAAAATGAGTTTTCAGGAGAATTCTCCACTTCCTAATAAATTAATGAGGAGCTTCACCATTTGTTATACTGTCTAGAGAAAGGTTTATTTGGAAGTAAATTTGAAATTCCTCATCTGGTAAAAATGTCTTTTCCCATTTCACATAATTAAATGGCATCTCACATGTGATGGAAGTTTGCTTTGAATGGTCCTCGCTATTTCACATAGTCAGATGCATCTCTATTCAGTAACTTTGCAAGTGATGTGTAAGATTTTTATTGTTGTGTGCCCATTTCAATCATTGGCTGATGTGGAACAGCCAGATAAGTCACAGAACATGCTGGAGGGTAATTTCTTTTTGAACTTGCATAACTTTGGAATGCCAGTACCATGTTGATTGGAAAACTTCCGTGGAGACTCACATGTAGAACATTTATGAGTTCAACAGCCAGCCTGAAGGATAGGTCAAAGGGAATTCAGAGCAGGGAAGGAAGATATTACTGAGCTGTCCAGATAAATTCGGAGGAAAGCTACAACTGCTGGGGTGAAATAAAGTGGTGTTAGGAAGTAATTTTCACATAGCTGTGTATAGAATTTCTTAAATTTGTTGTTTCTCCTACACCTTGAAACAAATCAAAAAGTAGTGTTAAATTGGAGAAATACTAAAAATAATTGAATGTGTGATTAAAATGGCACTGTTTTTTTTAAGCTGCCAGTGGATTGGGAAATCAAGTTTGTTGAGTGTTTCAGTGGATGTCAACAGTATGAGAAAAAGAACTATCTAAAAAGGGAAATTGTTAAATGAGGTTCAACCGTAAAACAGAATAAATCTAGTCTATGAAAGAAAATATCAATAGAAACTCTTGACTTATGTAAGAATAATAGAAACAGGGACTTGAAAGGAGCTTGTGAAACAACTCAATGATAATGCTATTAAAATAAGGAGATAGAGAAAGAGCAGTATGAAGTGATTTGCACAGTTGTGTTATTATTGTGTCGGAAACTGCAGAGTCCTTCACAAACTGGCTAAAGAGAAACAGTGAGAATTAAGTGGCTTAGGAAGCTGAAAAGTCCAAGCATGGGATTGGTTTTCAGATCTCATGCAGGTTATTAGGAACCAGTCTTGCTGGCCTTGCTGTAGTTTTCCCTCAGGCAGTTATCTTCTTGGGGTTGCCTGCAGCAGTTCTATTTTACAACCACTTAGGTTCAATTCCAGGAAAGTGTCATAGGTTTCATTTCCATCCTAGGATCCCAGGGGAAGCTTCATTTGCAAGGGTGGCAAGTAAGTATTACCCAAAGAAAACCAGAACTTGGTTGCCACAGGTGATGGTTTACCATTCAGGGATCTGTCTCCCTGCCACTGAGGACATCTCCAGGTTCCTGTCTCTGGAGATCAGCATCTGCCACCTTTTTTTTTCTTTTGTACCATTAACCCAGCAAATGTTTATGAGTGTTACCCATGAATGAGATGAAGTAGCAAGAGTCTCACTGTCAAATAAATTGCCCTGGGGGTTAGAGAAGCACTGGGCACCAATGTCCAAAGCCAGGTATGTGGACATCATTAGGCATAGCTGTCATGGACCTGTTGGATACTAAAAAGAGACTCTGTGAAGCTTTTGTGTAGCCACATTGAGGACTAGTGTCTATGAAAGGATTGCTGTAAACATGAATAAATATCTTTACAAAAGCCATTTATGCATCATTTCTGTCGTTTTCCAAACTAGATTGGAATCTCTCAAAGTGAAGGGTACAATGCACCTGATCTGGAATTATCATGTTAACCCCAGGGTTCTACTCTGAACTTTCAAATTCCTTCTCTAGGGCTTGGGAAGCTGTAGTTTTTTTAAGCTACTCATGTGAGTTCTGGGATATGATAACATTACTCTCTAAATGCTCACACTGAGCCATTGGGATCCAGGGAAGTGTTAGTTAGAACGCCAGTGTAATATTTCATCAGTGAAAAGAGAGCTTTATTAATGCCCATCATGTACATTGCAGCTGGATTTTTGTGTTGTCTGTGATCTAGGAAGTTATGTATTTTATTTGGTAGAAATTCAGTGAACAGAATGAGAATAACAAAGTATATAAGCATCTAGTTGCTTTGAGCATATTGCAATCAATTGCATTTTACGTATGCCTGTTATGCAAATCAGTCTGTTTATTAATATTATGTTTGTAACTCAACCTCCCTAAACTCCCCAAATAGACAAATAGCTTAACCAACATGTCCTCTACTACTTATCTTTGGGGGTTGGGGGAGCAAAAAAAAGGGGAATCTAATAAGACGACATGAAGCTAGGCATAAAAATGACAGGTTATCAGTATAATTTGATATATGCTTCTGTGTGCCCTGTCGTTTGTCATGAACCTCACCCGAAGTATATTTTATTGTTACTGAATAATGTAATGATTAGCATATCTTAAAAGATTCCTTTCACTTCTTTCCTTTTTAAACTTTTATATATATTTTCAGAATGATCATTCTATGTTAGCAATAGATGTGTCTAATTTATGAGTAAACCAAAGTAGTGAAAATGCATGCACACCCTCAGCAGTGATACTAGCTGGGTAGGTACATAATCTAAAAAGTGAAGAAAGCAGTGTTCTGTTAAAGGACGAAAGAGGTGGTGGGGCAGTCCTTGGAGACCTGGGCTCATGTTCTGGCCCATGTGGTTAGCCTTTCATTCCCTTCTTACTACCCTCTAAAAAGTAAAACAGGGAGCTCGGAGTGTAGTTCAGTGGGAGAGTGCTTTCCTTGCTTGTAAAGCCCCTGGGATGCATTCCCAGCACTGTGAAAAACATAAACAAGGCAAAAGAGAAGAAGAAATAAACTGCCATTTAGTTTGAGATCTAAGCCTTGAGGAAAATAGTCACATATATTTGCATATTAATACATTGCTGTCTTTCTGTTTGTCAGAATCTTTTGCATATTGCTTTGTTGGTAGAAAAGAGGGAGACACCAGTGTAGCCAGGATTTAGAGTGCATCACACATTCGTTTTCAAAGTTGTTTTTTTTTTTTTTTTAATCAACTCTTGAAGCTATACGTTTTTTCCAGTTTAAAAACCATTCGACAGAAGGAATGTGTCCATGTGTGTTCCTCTGGCTTGGGAAAAATTCCTTTTTTCCTAAGGATACATCAAAATCTTGACAGATATTTGAGGGTTATTTTTCATGGTTTAATATAGACTACATTCATATTTATAAATGTAATTGCTCTCCAAAGGAAATCAGTAATTTGTAAGCGATTATCTGTATTTTGAACTTCGTTGCCTTGCTTTTAATACATTTGAGTCTTCTCTGGCTGGTGTTTGGTATTCCGAAGGCTGTGGGAGAGAGAAGTGTGACATCTTCACACCTACGGTGCTGAGGGCACAGGAGTGCGCATAGTCAGCACAGGACCTTCAGAGACAGGGTCTTTGTTCTGAGATTTCTTCTCATCTAAATGTAAACTAAAATACAGACTCCTCTTGCCCCCAGCCCCAGGGTTTCTAAAAGGGTCACAAGTCTCAAAGTGGTGGTTCCATCACTTGGTATCTTCGCTGGGCCAAACCAGCTGATCATGCACACTGCATTTTCTGCTGCCGGACAGTATGAGCTACACAACTGTAAAGTGTACAGCTTGTGAAATGCACATGGGAGCACAGCTAGGTAACTTGCGCCATCCACCCGGCGATGTGGAACAGGTCAGCGATCCTGGAAGGTCCCTCCTGCCCCTCCGGATCAGTAACTTCCTGGTAATCCAGAGCCACCTCCAAGCTGCTGTGGGTCCGCTTCCATCCTCTTTCCTCTGTTAAGACCAGTGATGATGGGTGCTGCTTTCGTAGGACTTACTGTGTTAGAACACGATTCTTGGAATGATTATGGGACAGCTCTGAAATTTGTTTAGCACTGTTTGAAGGAAAAGATAACCTGCCTCCAGAATCTTCTGTTACATCTTCAGTAATATTCAACATCCTTATTACATGTTATTTAATGTAACAGTTTTGTTTCTTCATTTCATCTCTCTCTCCAGTTGCTCTTTGACTTGTGGATGTCACCTGTTCAGAATAGTTTAAGGTTTACGGCCTGCAAACCCCTTTGTAAAGGTCAGTTGGTCTGATGAAATTGTTCGTAGTACTGGGCGAGGAACACACAGCAGGGGGTTTGCTGCAGGTGAGTCATGGGTGCTTCTGGTTTCACCTGACTTCGCCTGGTTGCCAGGGAAGACTAAAGAAGAAGAAATAAGATTACAGAGGTTGATGCCTAATGAAATGAGACATGGTTATGTTGGGATATATAAATTCTTACAGGTGTGTTAAAACCAAAGCCATAAAACGAGGATTCCTATTATGTTTATTCCTTTTTCCAAATCACATTCCTGAGTCTTTACGTAACTGTACTACTCCTTCATCTATCAGCCGTGCTGTACCTGGGCATTCAAAAACACGGTTCAGACCTTACAGTACTTAGAGAAGAGGGTCGTGTGTGTTACCAGATAGGCTTACCGATGAGTTGTGAAGATTGAATTATAGCTCTCTTGGAAGCAAAATGTAGCCACAGCTTCTGTAATTCCTTGGAGAAACAACTCAGGGGTGTGACTATACATGGACAGGAAATACTTTCTATAGCGTGTGGCACTTAATCTTGGAAGTTTTTTCAAGATGATAGGGAGGAATTTTCATGATAGAATTATGTCTTAAGCTTTTCTGTTTCTGATTCTGAATTGATACATTCACATCATAAATTGCCATTGTGGTTAATATTGTAATTAAGACTCAATTATGTTTCAAGTATTAGTGGAATTGAGTCCACACTTTTCATTGCATTGAAAAATGTAAAGCAGTAATTATTATGGGACTGTTATTATAACATTATATTCATTTTAAAGATGACACTCTACTTACTGTTTTACATTTGGATTAGAATTGCAAAACATGTTAGGGGGGAAAAAAGGTGGAAGTATAACAGAAAGAGAGCTGAAATGGCTCAGATCATTACAGCCAAGCCTGCTAATGAGAGAACAGCTACTGTTTGTTTGTTGAGCTTCTGACATGGTCTAGTTCCTCTGCTTTACTTGATTACAATTGCCTTTCTCATCAATCTTCGGCACTAGGTGCTGCTATATTTAATTTGTTTCTCAGATACAGAAGACATGCACAGTTCTCTGTATTATTTCCTTCTGCTTCCTTAACAAAGCACCGTGAACTAGGTGGCTCAGAACAGATGTATAGTGTCGTGACTCTGGAGGCCAGAAGTCAAAGCTCAGGGTGGTCAAAGCAGGGCTCTGAAGGAGACACTCTTCTGTGCTTTTCTCTTAGCTTTTGACAGGTTGCTGGCAATCTGTGACATTCCTTGGTTTCTTAGTGCATCACTTGCTTTTGTCTTTGTGTGGCATTCTTCCTGTGTCTGTGTATGTGACCCAATTCCTTCTTCTCATAAGGATACAGTCATATTGGGTGAGGGCCTATCTTAATGGCCTCATCCTAATTCGATGGTCTGCACAGACTTTATTTCCAAGTAAGTTGCCAGTCATGGGTAGAGAGGTCCAGGACTGCAACATTATTTTGGGGTGGGGAGTCAGGGGATTAAAACCATAACATTACCAATGTGCACCTAGCTAGTAGACAACACAGAATTGAGTGTCAACACCATGTCAATCCTGTAGCCCTAGGCTCTAAAAACTCTGCCGTCATACATTAGGGAAATCCATATCTAAGCATATTTTGTGTTTCTTAATTCAGCAACAAGTAGCCATCGTGTATCATGTCCACTCAAGACTGTCTTGGGAGTATGCTCTGGTAAGAAGTATTAGTCCTGTTCTCATAGAATACTAAGGTACCTGTTGCTTGCCTTGTTCTGTGGGTTTGAGTGTTCTTCTGTTTAGTCCATAAACAGATAACAGTGTCCCTCAGTAGCAGCGCTGGCCTCTGAAGCTGATCATCTTTTCTTGTGTTGTATGTGTTCTGGGATGTTCAGCAGCATCCTTTGCTTACTATGTCTGAGATGTAGTAGAGGCCAGTGGCATCTCTGTCACAGTTGCACCAACCCTAAATGTCCTCACATGTTACCAGATGTCCCCCATGGGGCAGCATCACTTCTGTATGAGGACAAAGAATTTGGAAAGGAAAGAAGGTGCTGGGCTAACTGGGATCGCCTGGCACTTGCTGAGTTCACCTTGGGCCTCGTGTGTGTATTGGTGATGGCTGGGAGAATGAAATGAAGACAGACCGGAGGTGCTGTGACATATTCATGCCCAGGCAGGTGAGGTGGGGAGCTAAAGGCTGAAAATACTTTGTGCATGCTCTCTGATCAATGTTTTTTTTTTTTCCAAGACATGATAGTTACTTTGGAATAAGTGAGACTAAAGATTTTTTTTCCATTGGAACAATAAAAGATCATCTGTTTCTAGGAAAAAAATGAGTCTGATAACAGACTGAAAATTCATATTCTTAGTTGCTCTTTAGGATGCTATTTTCACTTGAGATCAGGTCTTCAAAGGAGCTCTGGTCTTAGAGAAAGGGTGTGGTTAACCCTGGTGACACCTGCAGGACAGTTTGTAAAATTTTTTTCCTGGTCATTAGGGCAGGAAGCCACAGGCATTCTCAGCCTGCTGATTTCTGACTTCAGGCACCCTTGCATCCTTCATCCTCCAGTCTATGCTTTTTTTCCTACTTGGTCATGAAGAGAGAGGAGCATTCCTGTTGTTTGCAGAAGATGTACTCCTTTATAGGTGGCTTTCCTGGGACAACAAAGGATGACATTTCCTGCGGGTACCCTCACGTTGAACAGTTGTGTCACAATATCTCCCAGGTTACTTAGTGTGTATTCCCTGGCCAAATCATTAATACCATGTGTTTGGTGGTCACAGCTCCAAATACTGAAATGTGAGCTCAGAACTTTACTGCCAGGAATGCCAAGTAATAAAGACTGGTTTTTTTTTTTTTTTGTACCGGGGATCGAACTCACAACCTTGCGCTTGCAAGGCAAGCACTTAAGCCACTGAGCTAAATCCCCAGCAATAAAGACTGTTTTGCCAAATAAGTACCTGGGCAGTTTTGCAGCTCCAAGAGCCACAGCGCTAGTGCCCTGGAAGCTTAGTAGAATGTTTTAAAAACAAAGAAAAGACAAGGGAAAAAATCCATTTATTGTGTGGTTAGCATTCCCAAGCAGTGAAGCCCAGGGGCTCCAGATGTGTCCTATTCTGCCTGTTAAGACTTGGAAAGCAGCGAGCTCTAAATTCCAACCGCTTTGTGCTTCCAGATTAGAAACAATAAAACTGAAGTCTCTCTGTGCAGTGCAAATAGGTGATCGTGGGGAGGAATCGATGGATAGGAATACTTGAACCAGCATGTTAAAAACACTTGTGGTATAGCATCTGAAGAAATAATGAAGCCCAATATGCCAGCCTTAAGGCTACAACACAGGACTATCTTGAGATGGAACATAGTGCTTTGAATAAAAATGCACTGCCTACCACAACCCCCTCTAAAAATACTGAAATGCATGAGCAAGTATGCTTCGCTTAGCCTGCGAATATCCCCATGGATCCAGCCTTACTGCCTCTCACAACCGAATTCAGAAAGCAGGATGGAATGTTGGGTTTCCCCAGCCATAGTTCTTACGTTTTGTTTCTTTATTGTTTAGTGTCTGCAACTCATTTCTAAGTTAGTAATTTGAGATTTTAAATGTTAAAAGTTTAACTGATTCATAAAAGCTTCGGAATTGCACATAGTGGGGGCCATCTGTGACGTTTTAGTAGATGTATATACTGTGTAATGCGTAAGAATTTCAAAGGGGGCAAAAATTGCTCGATGGTGGACACAGAGCTTGACAGTGTGATGATATTTCCATGTATCCTTTTACACTAAAATCTGTCTCACCTGCCCTCTTTTCATTCATGTCCAAGTAATATTCTTCTAGCCTCTGTTCTTCTCCTGTGTTTATGGGTGTGTCCTGGACTGCAGAGAAGCTGAGAAGCACTGGTTAGCACGACTTTAGTGGGCCATAAGGACCAGGTTGAATGCAGGGATAATCCCAGCCTGCAGCCAACTGGACAGTGCTTGACAGTGATCAAAGCAGTTTTTGAGACCAGAAAGTCAGCAATAAAGACAACAGAGCTCTGGTGAACAGAGCAGCTATGATCACAAGGGAGGCTTTTTCCTCTTCAGCGTCGCACTGTGGTGTCTGCTGACTGTGTCCTGGCCGTGGCCCATGAGAGCCAGGAGAGGTGAAGACTCCACAAGTAGACCTCTGCCCTTGATGGGTGGCAGCAAGGCAGCGTGGCCTGCCAGCGGCTGTCCCCAAGTGTGGGAGCTGTGGGGTAGACTCAGACTGCCCACAGCTGTCCTAAGAGCTCTTCCTCCTCTTTTTTTCTGAGCCTCACTTTCCAGGTCTTTAAAGTGAGGATACCAACACCACATCCATGTAGATAGAGTTGTCAAGAAGATAAAATTCTCTTGATTTTTGTAAAGCTCTTGTTCTGTGCACTGTTTCATGGAGGGAGCTCACACAATGACAGATTACGATTTTAAACTTGGAGTCTCTCCAGTTCTGTTTCCCCAGAATCCCATTCCGTCCAGACTCTAGTAGTCACCTGGACAGTAGCGCTAAACCTTGCCCTCCCAGAACTCTGACGCTATTCCGGGTGTCCATAAAGCAATGCAAGGAACAGGGAGCAAAGCTCTGAGCTTAACTCCCATCACCCTTACACAAAATGTAGACTAAGGCCTGAGGTATAAGGGGAGAGTCATTTTAAAGCGTCATAGAATATCATTTTTAGGATGGGCTTAGAAGTCATCTAGTCATTGAAGGGCCTCCGTGTCCTCATTTGGAGGCTGGTTCTGTGGATATGTTCACATTGAAATGTCACTGAGTTTATGCCCAGTGGCACTGAGGACTCTGTAGTATTCTTTATGTCAATATTTAGTATGTCAATATTTAGTAAAGTCTGTGGTATTAGATTCCCATTGTAATCATTTTTTGAGGATGCTGTCTTGGACTTGTGACTTCCAATATTTATTTACAAAAGAAATTCGTATTGACAAATCCTTAAACAGTACTGAGTTTATGGATGATATTGAACTCATTTTTTCATCTCAGTCCCTGCATTTTCAGTTCTTCAACTGTAACAACATCAGTTTCTTACAGATTGTTCCAGTTTCTGTTCTATGTTTCTATATTTTTCTCGTGACTTGAAAAATGGGATGACTGTCTATGTAGTGTTGCTTAACTTGCCCTGTAAACTCATCACTGTATCAGTCCTCTTTGCACTGCAGATACAGAAGCACCATCATTCTTTTTAATAGCTGCATAATATTCAACATTTTGGATGTTGCATAATTTTATATAATTAATTTCATGTAGATTGACAATGAACTTGTCTGGTCTATTAGTGTTAGAAATAATGCTTCTTGAACTCCCTGAACCTCCCTTATAACATCCATGGCACTGCTTGAATTCCAACTAAAGCAGCCAATTTTAAGCATTTTTTATTTATACTTTCATGCTTAAGATTTGAGTAGCAGGTTTTGTGAGAATGACTCTTGTTGGTGAGTGTCCCTCCCACTTGGGAAATAACGATCCAGGCTTCCTGGGCAGACTTCTGGGCATGTTTCCTGTTACATTATGTATTATAGATCTGATACAAGTAAAAGAAATAAGTATTTGTGTGCAGCAGTATTTAACATACTGGCTTTCTGGTTGTTTTCTCTACTAGCTAATCAGGATGGCTTATGAATGGAGTCAATCAATATCATGATTATTGGCTGATGGTGTCTCCTGTAGATTCTTGGCTTTATAAAGCTATGGCTTGGATATTTTATTGTTTTTAATCTCCTTTAAACTATTTTTATTATGAATTATTAATTGTTGCCTGCTGAGATTTATCTAGCAGAGTTTCAAGATACTCTCATTAATAGTTATTGACCTCTTTACAAATCAGCAGAGCATCCTCTGCCATGGACCCATGGCCTGAAACTTTGGTTGGCTTCCTGTGATTGTTAAGGGACCAGTTAGACAATGGCAGGCAGTTGGAACGTGCTACTGGCATTTTCTTCCCTGAAATTCAGATAATGTTCAAATGAATAGATAAGAGGGTTGAACAGTTGCTTGGAAAACAAGTACATTAAAATGTCAGTGGTAGAATCAGGTTGAGTTTATAGGTATTCACAGTAAAATTCTTCACCTTGGTTTCTTATTTTGAATTTTTTTTCCCGTAACACAATTTTGGGGACAAGCAGGAAGAACATGAACCAGCATGAGAAGATATGAAAATCTAATAAGCAAAAGACTTTAAAGTCATACAATAATTCATATTAAGTAACCAATTCAACAGAAGCATGGTTTTTGACAGATTTTTTTTAAAAATGAGGAAGATCATGTTTATAACATCCCTTTTATTTTATAAAATTCTTATTTTGTCTTTGCTGTTAAGTTCCAACCCCAAACTTTTAAAAGATTATATTTAATCTTCCAACTTTTTTTTAAAGTCATCATCCGAACTTACCTAGTAGCTTTGTCTCATTTTTCTCCGTATGTTGGAGCAGAGACTGAAAAATGAAGTAATGTGCCCACAGTTTCTGCCACAGGTGAGGTCGAGGTTTGACCGTGGCCTTCTGTTTTCAAATAGCATCTTCTCTGTTGACCTACATTTTGTCTCTGATTATGCCTTACATATTGCCTTTGGATATCTGCAATCCAAAGTCACTTTCTGGGGAAGTCATGAGAAGGCAAATCCTTCAGCCAAGAATGTCGTAAACTGTGATCAAAGCTGTGATCGTGGCAGCCGGCTTTCTCCCTCACCACCACCTTTGACTGTGACCAGAATCTCTTTGTATATCACCCCCTCGATCAGCAGCATTGATGCTTTACCCACCTTTGGGCTGCCTTGTTTTGCTCGCTAATTCTCTAGAATCTTTCTGACCAAAGATACAGCTTGGGAGAACCAGTACTTAAAGCACTAGAATTTTAGGGCCAGATAGGTGAGAAACTGTTAGTTTAAATAAATATACTTTTCAACAGGGCAGCTATGCTAACTGAACTAATGATCTCCATGGATGGGAAGCAGCATTTCCCTCTCTCTCTCTCTCTCTCTCTCTCTCTCACTTTGTCTGTCTCTTTCTCTCTCTCTCTCTCTCTCTCTCTCTCTTCCTCTCTCATTCCCTCGCTTCTTTGGAGCCCTAGTGAACTTATTTAGTACTCTTGTTTCATTGCAGGTAGAAATAAATGAATAGTGAGCTGTGTCGCAAGATCAGGAGGTAGGGAAGTCAGCCCCTGTGTGACGCTGAGCTGTGTGTCACTGAGGCTGACAGATTCATTCCTTCGGAGTGCTTTTCTGACAAGCCTGGCGCTCTGAGTTGGCTCTAAAATCACCTTATCTCTTTGGACCTGTGGTAGCAATTTTAGTGTTGCTCTTTTCTGTTTTGATTTTTCTTTTCTTTCATCTTTTTCTCATTTCAAGGGGGATTTTTTTTCTAGATGAGCTATTATTTAGTGGGTTTGTTTTTTTTTTAATGTACATTGTGATAGAACAAACACCTTGCTTGGCCCCAAACCAGTCTAACTCTCTCTCCCTGGGTAACAGCCATCCGTTCTTGTTATTTTCCCAGAGCGAGGCTTGGCTTGCTGTGGTTCTGTCTGTATGTATTCATACACAACACACACAGCATTGTGGTGCATGCTATTTTAAAACCAAATGCCATATTTATTTCTCATCTTGACTTGCTCTATTAATAACATATTTTCAAGAACTTTCAAGTTTAAGAGTGTTCAGTGTTGTTGGGTGTCTGGTTTAGATAAGAAAAAATGTTTCCCCAAAATCTTATGCTGGTGCTTGGGTCACAGGGTACCATATTTGTCAGTGGGTCATCCACTGCTGAGTTCAGTACCTGACTGTGCTGTTAGGAGATGGAACCTGGCTCAGTGACAGGGGTGTGACCTGGAAGGGTGTATTCTTATCTGTGCCTCCTCCCTTTACTCTGCCTCTTAGCTGCACACAGAATTTCAGTCCTGATCTCACGTGGTCTAGAATTTTCATTGGAATTTTCAAGAGTTGCACAAGCAAGAAGGGTTAATAATCACTGCCATTAAAAAGTCTGTGAAGGTGTCTTAGTAAGGAAAAAAAGTCCCTTTTCCAGGACATGTACCCTCAACTTGCCACATAGCCCAGGCCAGCCTTGAATTTGCAATCTTCTAGTCTCAGCCTCCCCAAATATATTCAAAGTATGATATTCTGGATCTATTGACCCGCCTGATCTTAACAATGGTTCCTTGTGCAGATTGTCCCAAGAACATTCAAACGCATGCTTTGGATATATGGAATTCAAGAGCATTTGGGAAGCTTCTAGGCGGTTTTGCATGTGTATTCTCAAGAAATGTTTTGCATGAACTTTCCTTTTCTTAGGAAGACCTTGGCGATATTCAGCAGTACAGGGCAAGTGTCGTTTTGGGGACAAAGCAGTATCTCATGCCTTTGTGCACAAACTTTCTGAGGGACTTCAGGCTGGGAGAAGGGGAGGAGATGCAACTGAATTGACACTGCAATTGTTAATTTTATTTAGCTTAATTGCAAATTTATGGCATCATGATTTCCCCAGAACCTATTATGGGGTAGAAAATACAATTTCAAAAGTGAGTCAAGAACTGTAATGGGAACTTTGGGTGAGTAAGTATCAAAGAAACTCAATTTCAGGTTTCTTGTATTTCAAAATGGGAGACATATTGCTGATTCCTACTTGGTTTTGAATGATTTATAACCTTTTATTTGTGGTTGAGTGTTGCAGTCTATGTTGTCATGGAAAATCTATTGAATTTATAGGTCCATTTACCCAAAATGATTTTCCAGACTTCATTTCATGGTGAATCATGTGGCTGTTACTCCCAAGTACAAAGCAATTTCTAAAAAGTTTTATATTACAAAGAGCATAAACACTGTGGTGGTGGTTCTTATGTTTTCGAAATACAAATGAGTTCCAGATGCACCCAGCAATACCCCTCTCCCTGATTCCAAGGAGGGAGCCCCAGTGCGATCCAGAACCAGCTTTTCACATTAAAGCACCTGTGCAAGGAGAGAAGGTGATGTCTGAATAGAACACAAAGTCAAGACTGTATCCTGGGGAATAGGTGAGAGCTACGTCCAGGTTGCCATTTGGGGGGCAACATTGCAGCTCATCTACTCCTCCCCATCAAAACGCAGTAGCCATGGGAAGGCAAAGAAAGACTGAGAGTTTTACCCAGTGCATTGACAGTGTGCCTGCTAGCGAGTGTAGGGTAGGATTTCCTCCTCTCAGCGCTATTGATGTTTGGAGAAGGAGAATCATTTGCTGTGGGGTCTCATCCTGTGCAGTATGGGATGTTCAGCAGCGGCGCCTGCCTCTACCCTAGATACCAGTTAGCACCCCCACACTAGTGACAATCATAACAGCTTTAGACATGGATGCCTAGATTTCCACTGAGATGTTTAATCACCCCAGTTAAGGACCTCTGCTCTGGAAGCTTCTGGGTTGGATCCTAGGAGCACTTGATGGTAAGTAGTTCTCATTGCTAAGGGCATTCTGATCAGAATGTCATAGAGTCGGGCAAGTCAAGTGTGTGAGATTGCCATCAAATCCCAGCTTTGTTACTTCTTAGACCTAATAGCTCACCCTGAATTTCAGTCATTATGAAATAGGACAAATGTTAGCCCCTCACTCGGAAGTGGAGGTGAGAACTAAAGAAACTGATTGATGTAAAGCCTTGGAATGTGTTGGAGCAGTCCTCTTGGAGTGTGTTGGGGCACAGGCTGCCTTCTTGGCATCTCCTGCAGCCTCTGCCATGGGTTAGAGTGTGTGTGCAGAGCTGTGGAAAGATTCTAGATGCCCAGGAGTAGACTGAGGAACTTGCTCTGTCAAGCAGATACATTCAATCTGGTCCTATCCCCCTCCCCCATTTAGAGTACCTACATCCCATTAAGTGGGTGCAGAAGGGACAGTCAAGCTTAACTCTGCTCTGTTCCCCGGACTCTTCGAGTACCATCATTTCAGTTTCTAACATACCGCCCTCTCACTAACTTTATTTGTTGATTACTGAAGTAGCAGATGTAAGGAGGGACATTCACAAATAAGTGGCCGGCTGAATGTGTTTTGATGTTCCTATAACAGTGCCTTGATAAGGAGGAGAGCTTATTAACACACTCAGTGCCTGCCAGAGTTCCTGCTTCCTGGGGGAGCATCCTGCCTGCCTTTTAAAGTGTGGACGTTTTCCCTGTTATCCTTTCTTCTCTGCTTCCCTCTTTCCTTCTTTCTTTCTTCCTTTTCTCTTTACCTTCATCCTTCCTTTCTTCTCTTCTTTTCTTCCTTCATTGCTTCTTTCCTTTCCTCTTTTCTTTTTTTTTTTAATTTAAAGAGAAAAAGAAAAAAAAAACCAAACATAACAGAAAGAGGGTAGCAACAATACAGAATTCCAAAGGGGGGGGGAGAAAAAAAAGAACAACCACAACAAAAAATAAAAACAAAAATACTAAGAAATCGCCACTTGATAAGTTACATACTGTTAAGTTACATACTTGATAAGTTACATACTGTCATCATTGGAAATAGTTGTTCAAGTTACAAAGTTAAAACATACAAAGTACACATTCAGACAATGACCCTGTTAACAGCTCTGCTCAACATTCTAACAAAAACAGTAATATGGACATCTATCTTACATACTTAAACACACACGCAGTTATATCCTTTTAGAGCACTTTCTTTTCCTCTCTTTTTTACAATAGCAATTACATATTTTGGGTTTTATTACTCCTACAGTTCTTATTACTTTTTATACTAGAGAAACAATGTGATATTTATAAATATGATTATTATTTATTTCACTAATGAGAATAGTCTCACGTTGTCCCCATTTCCCTATGAAAGCCTCAAGATCATCCTCTTTCATAGCTGAGTAAAACTCCATTGTATAAAATACCACATCTTTTTCATCCACTCTGCAGTTGATGGGCATCTTGGTTGTTTCCAAGATTTAGCTATTACAAATTGTGCTGCTATGAACATGGGTGCACATATATCACTATGATATGAACTTTTCAGTTTCTCTGGAAAAATACCCAGGAGGGGAATAGCTGGGTTGAATGGAGTTTCCAATCCTAGTCTTCTGAGAATTCCCCATGCTGATTTCCATAGTGGTTGCACCAGCCTACACTCCCACCAACAGTGGAGCAGTGTTCCTTTTTCCCCACAGCCTCTCCAACATTTGTTATCAGTTGATTTCTTGATGGCAGCTATTCTTTCCAGAGTGAGATGATATCTCAATGTTGTTTTAATTTGCATTTCTCGAGTGACCAGTGATGGTGAACATTTCTTCATGTATTTGTTTGCCATTTGTATATCTTCATCTGAGAACTGTGTGTTCATCTCAGCTGCTCATTTTTGGAGAGGGTCTTTGAATTTGGGAGGGTTGATGTTTTTCAATTCTTTATATGTTCTTGATATAAGTCCTTTGTCTGAGGTGTTGCTTGTTAAAATTCTTTCCCATTCTGTAGATTTTCTTTTCACTCTGATGGTGATTTCTTTTGAAGTGCAGAAACTTTTCAATAATGTGAGATCCCAGTTGTTGATTCTCTGAAGTGTTTCCTGTGCAGTTTGTGTTTTGTTCATGAATTCTCTGCCTACACCTATGTCACCAAGATTTCTACCTACCTTATCTTCTAGTAGATTTAGTGTTTCTGTTTTAATGTTTAGGTCTTTGATCCATTTAGATTTGAGTTTTGTGCATAGTGATTGGCATGGATGTAGTTTCAGTCTTCTGCATGTGGAGAGCCAATTTTTCCAACACCATTTATTAAAGAGGCTATCCTTCCTCCAGTGAACATGTTTAGCCCCTTTGTCAAATATCAGGTGGCTGAGTGTCTTTGTACTATATTTGTATCTTCTAATCTGTTCCATTGATCCTCAGGTCTATTTCTTTGCCAGTATCATGTTGATTTTATCACTGTGGCTTTATAGTACAGATTCAAGTCAGGAATTGAGATGCCTCCTGCCTTGCCTTTATTGCCCAGAATTACCTTTGCTCTTCTAGGTTTCTTCTCGTTCCAAATGAATTTTAGGAGTGTTTTCTCCAGATCTGTGAGGTATGTCAATGGTATTTTGATTGAGATTGCGTTAAATCTGTATAACAGTTTTGGGAGGATGGCCATTTTCACAATGTTGGTTCTTCCTAGCCAAGAGCATGGAACATCTTTCCATTTTCTAATATCCTTTTCAATCTCCTTTTTTAGCATAGTATAATTTTCAGTATATAGGTCTTTTACATTTTTAGTTAGGTTGATTCCTAAGTATTTCATTTTTTTAGATGTTATTGTGAAGGGCAATATTTCCATAATTTCTCTCTCGGTGAGGTTATTGTTTGTGTACAGGAATGCTATTGATTTTTGAGCATTGACTTTGTATCCAGCTACACTGCTGAATTTGTTTATTACCTCTAGTAGTCTTTTAATGGAATTTTTTGGGTCTTCTATATAGAGTATCACGTCATCTGCAAATAGTGATAATTTAACTTCTTCCTTTCCTATCTTTATTCCTTTTATTTCCTTCTCTTGTCTGATTGCCCTGGCTGGTGTTTCCAGAACTATATTGAATAGGAGTGGTGATAGTGGACATCCTTGTCTTTTTCCTGATTTTAAAGCGAAAGCTTTCAGTTTTTGTCCATTTTCTATAATATTGGCTGTTGGTTTGTCATAGATGGCCTTTATAAGGTTGAGGTAGACACCGTGTATTCCGAGTTTCTGAAGGGTTTTTATCATGAACAAGTGTTGGACCTTATCAAAAACTTTTTCTGCATCTATTGAGATGACCATATGGTTTTTGTTTTTGGCTCTGTTGATGTGGTGTATTACATTTATTGATTTGCATATGTTAAACCATCCCTGCGTTCCTGGAATGAACCCCACTTGGTCATGATGTATAATCTGCTTGATGATTTGCTGCATTCTATTTGGCAGTATTTTATTGAGAATCTTTGCATCAATGCCCGTTAGTGAGATTGGCCTATAGTTCTCCTTTTGGGTTGAGTCTTTCTGCGGTTTTGGTATGAGAGTAAGCTTACCTCCAGGAATCATTTAGGGAGGATTGATTTCAATTTCATTGAAGAGTTTAAGGAGTATTGGCATCAAGTCTTCTCTAAATTTCTTATAGAATTCAGCTGTGAATCCATCAGGACCTGGGCTTTTCTTTGTTGGTAAGTTTTTAATTACATTTTCAATTTCCATAACTGATACTGGGTTATTTAAAATTGCTGTATCTTCTTGGTTGGTTCATATGTTTCTAGATATCTGTCCATTTCCACTGTGTTTTCTTCTCTATGTAAGTAGAGATTTTCAAAGTAGGTGTTCATGATCTTTTGAATTTCCATGGGATCTATAGTAATTTCTTTCTTTTCTGTCCTTATTGTGTGAATTTGGGTTTTCTTTTTCTTTTTCTTGATAAGGTTAGCTAGAGGTTTGTCAATTTTGTTTATTCTCTCAAAAAATCAGCTTTTTGATTCATTAAATTCTTTGTATTGTTTTTTAGGTTCAATTGCATTGATTTCTGCTCTAATCTTTACAATTTCCTCTCCTCTATGAGCTTTTAGATTTAACTTGCTCTTCTTTTTCTAGAAGCTTGAGATGCAGCATTAGATTGTTTATTTGTGCTCGTTCTGTTCTCTTGATATGACTGTTTATGGCTATATATTTCCCTCTTAAGACCGCTTTCATTGCATCCCACAGATTACAATAGGTTGTTTCTGCATTTTCATTGAATTGTAGGTATTACTTTTTTTCTTCTTTAATTTCATCTGTAGCCCACTAGTTGTTCAAAAGGTTGTTATTTAATTTCCATGTATCTATGCCAGTTTTGCAGTTTCTTTTGCCATTAATTTCCAATTTCAGTGCACTATGGTCAGATAGTATGCATGGGACAATCTCAATACCTTTGCATTTACTTAAAAAATGCTTTATGGGATAATATATGGTCTATTTTGGAGAATGTCCCATGGGCAGCTGAGAAGAAAGTGTATTCTGATGTGGTTGGGCGGAACACTCTGTAAACATCAACTTAAGTCCAACTGCTCCCAGGTACGATTCAGTTCTATTATTTCTTTGCTAATTTTTTGCCTAGTTGATCTATCTCTTTGTGACAGTGGGCTGTTAAGGTCACCTGTAATAATTGTGTTCTTGTGTATTTGGTTTTTCATGTCCTTTAGTGTCTGTCATATGTAGTTGGGTGCTCTTGTGTTTGGTGCATATATATTTATAATTGTTAGTTCTTCCTCTTGAATTTTTCCACTTACAAGTATGTAGTGACCTTCTTTGTCTCTTTTAATCATTTTAGGTTTGAAGTTCACATTGTCTACCAATAGAATAGTTACCCCTGCTTTTTTCTGGGTTCCCGTTGCATGGAATACTGTTTTCCATCCTTTGACTTTTAATCTATGAGTTTCTTTTCGAGTCAGATGCATTTCTTGTATACAGCATATTGTGGGATCCTGTTTCTTGATCCATTCTGTCAACCTGTTTCTTTTGATATGTGAATTGAGCGATATAGATTTATAGATATCACTGATATGTATTGGCTTGACTTTACCATGTTGTGTTACTGTTGTTAGTTTCCTGCCTTTCTCCCTTGTTTACTTTCTTGTCCAGCCTGGTGATTTCTTTCTCTTGTTGCTCTGGAGATTGTGGTCATTTTTATCTCTATCTAGGATGACCTTCAACACTCTTTTTAAGGTTGGTTTGGTGGATATGAATTTCTTTAGTTGTCCTTTGTCATGGAAGTATCTTGTTTCTCCATTAAATTTTAAAGACAGTTTTGCTGGGTATGTCAGTCTGGGTTGAAAATTGTTTTCTTTTAGGGCTTGAAATAGTTCACTCGAAGCTCGTTTTAACCTGAAGGTTTGTGCTGAGAAGTCTGCTCTGATCCTAATAGGCTTTCCTTGATACGTGAGTTGTGTCTTTTCTCTAACAGCTTTTAGTATTCTGTTTTTATGCTGTATGGCTGAGATCTTAATAATTATATGTCTGGGTGTAGGTTTATGTTGGTTATGACTATATGGTGTTCTATATGCCTCACTTATTTGTAGATCTGATTTTCCGCCCATGTTTGGGAAATTTTCTGCCATTATTTCTGTGAACAGCTTAGCTATATCCTTTGCATTGTCTCCTACCTCCTCACTAATGCCTATTACTCTAACATTGTTTCTCCTGGCATCATCTTGTAGCTGTTGGATTGTCATTTCATGCTGCTTTGTTGTTTTTATAAGTTCTACCCTTTCAAGATCGCTATCTGCAATCCTGTCCTCAAGGTCTGAAATTCTATCCTCAGCTTCACTTAAACAGCTTTGTAGGCTTTCAATGCAATTTTTTTTTCTTGCATATCTCTTTCAATTTGTTTCATAGATTCTGCTTGGCTTCTGCATTGTTCATTCAAAGTTTCAATCAATTTCCCATGCTCCTGTAGTTTCTTATCTATTTCTTCTCTAGCTATGTTGAGCAGCTCATTTACTAAGGTTGTTACTTTTGTCTTTACATAAGACATTATTTCTAATTTGATTTTCTCCATAGCCTCATGGATTTGTTTCGTTACTTCATTTGCTATCTTTTCAGAGATTTCTGGTTTATGAATTTTGGGGTCCTCTATTTCATTACCACCTGCACTTGTTCCTGATGGACTAGATGTTCAAGATTCCATTTTGCCTTTTCGTTTAGTTATGTTTACCTTCTGGGTGAATTTCTGGTCTTTCTGTTCCAACAGACACAACTTTCTGCAATGTGTGTTTCAGGATTCTCCTGTGTGGTTAATGTTTGTCAAATTGCTGAGTACCACAATGAAGAAGGGATCCCGTCTCCTGAATTCCTCCTACCGTGCCACACTGACTGAAGCCTGATGAGGTCTTCTGTTTGGGTGAGGGGTTCCTGAACCTCTCATCAAGCCAGGATGGTAGTCCACTGTAGTCCAATGTCCCCAGTGAAGGGCACATCCAGCAGATGTGGTCCCAGTCAGCTCAGTCCTGTGGCAGGCTTCCTAGATGTTCCTGGGAATGGGGGGTCATGAGCAGCAGTCCCAGGCACTTCAGACCCTCTGCCCCTGGTCTGTGCAGTGTTCCCAGTCCCAAACAGACCAGACCAAGGTACCGGTCTCCACGAGGTTCCTTATGGGTGAAGGACGGGCCTACCAGACGCAAGCAGCACAGGCCGAGTTGCTGGTCACAGCGATGTTCCCTGCGGGTGAAGGACGGGCCTACCAGTCTCAAACAGTCAGGCCGAGATGCCAGTCTCTGCGAAGTTCCCGGTCCCAAACAGCACAGGCTGAGATGCTGGTCTCCAAGAAGTTCCCAGTCCCAAACAGCCCAGGCCAAGATGCTAGTCTCTGCCAAGTTCCCAGTCCCAAACACACCAGGCTGAGCTACCGGTCTCCGGGAGGTTCCCGGTCTCACACAGTCAGGCCGAGATGCAGGTCTCCGCGAAGTTCCCAATCCCAAACAGACCAGGCCGAGCTCCTTCCCTCCTTTCTTTGTTCCATTTTCTCTTTGTCTCCTGCCTTTCCTCTTCTTTTAGCTTCCCATCCCCAACTTCCTTCTCCCTCCTTTTCTTCTCCTCCCTTCCAATTTTGGATTTGACTTCTTGGATTCTCCTTCTCACTCTGTTTGCCTGTAATGTTGCCTGAGGTGGGAGACCATTCTAATGGACATTCCATTGTATTACAGTGTCCATTCATCCATTTGATTATTGATTATTACTTGGGTCACTTCTATAGTGAGCATATTGCAAATAGCCTTCTTACTTATCTGTAATTTTCTTCTCTTCCCTTTTATTCTCTTTAACATTTAAAGACATACGAACAAATTGGTGTTTATAGTATGCCAGATAGTGGAAGGTACTTAGTTAATGTAATTAATGCTCAGTATAACTTAGTGACGTGGCTTTTATTTAGTTTACTCAGGAATGTTAAGACAGCAAGCGTAACTAACCTTCACTGGACCACACAGATTGGGAGGGCTATGATTTATTGCCTTCCTTCTTAAATACGTGGTATAATGCTGTGGCCACCATTCCATCAGATGCTGAGACTGCCTCATTAGTTTACAAGCTTATGTTAAACTGTAAGAAATAACTTGTGAATTATATATGAGTAAATCGCTGAAAAATTTACTACTGTAGCCAGGAGCCTGAACTCTTCCCTATTAAGGGATAGATACAAAGCTTAAATATTCATTGGATTAATCACATGCATCACTGAGCCAGAAACTCTGAAAATCAACTAATAATTAGACTTATAACGGAATAAACAGGTTACACCTAGGTACTCTTTCAAGAGATCCCCAAATCCTCCCAACCTGTTTGTGTAGCTCATAACTTTGGTGTACAGTTTGAGTTCTTGTCTTCCAGCAATCCAGATTTCTGCAATAAAGGAGTTAAAGATAATTCCATGTTACAGGACAAGTGAAAAGGAAAATGAGTAAGAATCACTGTGCTCTGTGATTAATAATAATTTATAAAGCACGCCTTTCAGAATGTTTATTTCAATGCCACCCTGACTGCAAGATGCCAAATACCTGCTATTCTTTGAAACTTGGCTCTTCTAAAAATACTCTTCCAATAAAGGCTGCGTAGAGCTCCCTTGTGAGTTTCTTTCTAGTACCATCTGGCCTACTGAGAGGTTAGATTTCACCTTAATTTATATATCTTTTCTCATAGGGAAAAAAATAATAATTGTTATTTCCATAATAACAGTGAAACGAGAGCTGTTTAGATTGTTGTGATTTTTCTGAAGCATGTGCTTCATGAAGGTTTGTGAGCTGATCCTACAAAGTGAGAGCGACCTGGGCTTTACAGCAGGGAATGCTCAGCAGAGAACCTTAAACTGTCTTCTCCACACAGCTCAGGTTTAACTTCATAGCTTGTGATTAGGCCTTCATCTCAGCTTGCCCAGTTCTGCGTACTGCATGGACAGGGTTCTCTAAGGCTCAGAGAGTGCACTGGGTGTAATAGGGCCAACCCTCTCCATAGCAAAAGCCTAATAGAAACAGGTGCATGGAGATGGTAGGGGCAGAGCTCAAAGCAGCACATAGGTCTCTGGATTCTAGCAGTTCTGCCCCATGCCATGCAGACACACACATATAGGTGTCTCATTGCAGTCTGAGTTTGATATTTTAGTGTGAAGTCCAAATGCTGGAAATTCAGATAGAATTTCTTCATTGCAATCTGGAAGCAGAATTGCTCCCTGTTCGAGAGGGAGCTGTGTCTTCAGCAGATTAGTTGAGACCAACCCACATTAGGCAGCAGGATCTGCTTTAGGCATAACATCCACCAGAGTTAAGTGCTGAGCACAACTGACAGATACTTTCACAAAAAAATTATCATGAATATAATAATCCTTTTTTAAAAAAGTAATAAAAACTGTATTCAGAGCTCTGTGCTCAGTGTATAGAATGCAGAGTGTATGTTTTTATGTTTTATGTAGTCTCTCAGTTTTCTCCTTAATCATAGTTCATAGACTTTCTTTTGTTTGAGCATTAAAATTTCAGACCAGTCATTTAGGAGATGGTTTGAATTTCATGTTGATTAAAGAGAATGTAATATATGTAATTTGTGTCTATCAGAACCATACCACTTAAATATTGCCACTTAATCTGGCCACTTAAATATTTCACAGTGGTTTTGACATATTTTTGTACCTTCTGAACCGTTTACTCTGGTGATTTACATTCCTTTGTTCTTTCATTGTCCGTATCCATCCTTGCCACTGGTTTTATTTATTCCAGGGAATAGCAAGTTCTTCATGAGGGAGTTTATGGTTCCATCACTCGACTGCCCTCACTTCATGGTACTCAGAGCCCCAGTTACTTAATTCATTCCAGGAAAAATTAGTGGCATTTGCTGTGAACAGCACTGGGAGCACACTCTTGAACCGGGCAGATTTCCTGCCTTCCTGCATAGATTTTCCTGTCTGATAGATTTGGCAGAGTGAGAGAGTTAAAAAGTCGTGTGGTGCTTGCATGAAATGTGGCTTAATAATGATTAGAGTACAGCAGAATTGAAAACCCACATTGGATTAAAAAATTACTTTATAAAACCTCAATTCTGAAATCATCAAAAAAGTAAAACTTGCAGATCATAAGCTGTACTTAACTATTTACTTTGCTTCCCTACACATTTTTATTCCTAGGCAACTGTGCCTTGTTTCCCGCCACCTTCTTCCAACTGGCTTGGTGCAGGGTAGCACAAGCACAGTTATGTGGTCAGAGAAATGTGCTTCACCCCTGTGGTGCTGTTTTCTGTACCTCTTCTGTGATTTTTTTAATTCTTCAGTTGCCTTCTGCATTACCCTTCGTGTCTCATCCCTCTCTGAGCATTCTTTCCTGCAGTCTCTGCTGGTGTCTTATATTAAAACTTCACACCAGTACCCTGGAGATGTCTGCTGGGCCATTCGGGATCTTACCTTTTCCCTGATCTCTGTGCTGTTTCCTTACTTAACTCATCTTTATTTTTTATGTTTATCTTAGGCCACAATGGGGTATCTGTGGGAGAATTAGAAGGTTTCATGAGGGAATAAAACTGTAGAGCTTTGTAAGTCTGCAGAGGCTTTTGGATTTTTTTTTTTTTTTTTTTTTTTTTTTTTTTGTACCAGGGATTGAACTCACCATCTTGCACTAGCCAGGCAGGCGCTTACACTGCTGAGCTAAAGCCCTGGCCCCAGGCTTTTGGATTTTCCACTGTGGCGCCAGTAACATTTCTCCTCTTGTTGTCACAGCAGCCTGAGCACTGCCTGCGCCTCACAGCTATAACATTAGAGAATGCAGAGTTCACTGTCAAGAAAATGTCCCTGTCAATGTTAAATTGATACTCATTTTATGTATATCTGCTTGACCATGATCTGTTCATTGTTTTATGCTACTTTGTAATACATTTATTCAACTTTACTATTCAAAGAAAAAGTTACCTTCTCTCATTAGTGATATTTTAGTCTTCCCAGACATCGGTTTCTTACCAGTAATGGTGCCTTAACCAGAATGAGCATTCAGGAAATCTTGTTGCTTGTTGTAAGAAGCACAGTGATTAAGGTCTTGAACTCTTATATAAGAAAAGCTTTCTATCCCAACTGTCACGTTCCTTCCTTAACAGCTGTGTAAATTTTGGAAATCTTTGCTTCTCTGGCATGTAAAATGAGAATTATGGTATGTTACTTTACTTCACTGGGTATTAATCCATGGTAGTACAGTACCTGGCCCTCACTAAGTGTTTGAAAAATGATATTAATAATAATATACACAGCTCTAGTTTTCAGATTAGTTGCTTTCTGTTCATTAAGTCCGAGGTGAACAGTGATACAAATTGGAAACCAGGATGTACGTGATAATGTGTGAGTGCGATGTGTAAAATCAAATGGTAAATAGTCTTTTTAAGGCTAAGGGGGAAATTGTGCGGCGCATGAGAGAAGGGAGGATAAGTGGACATGTGTGACTGGAGCCTCTTACTCTAGTACCCTGGGATGACAAAGTGTCAGCTGCCATCTCTGCTCTGCCCCATGCCCACCCTCACCATTACTTGGTGGCAGTGGCCCATTCCTGTGAGCATTTCCCACATGTTTTAGCAGGTGCTTCCTGGTCGTGGACAGGACTAGAGCGTGATTCCCTTTCCCCCGTGAAAGGTTGTTTCCCACTTGTCAACTTGTACCATGTGATACTTTAGCTTTTCTCTCAACTTGCTTTGGCTGGAGAAATGCCCAGAGCTTCTCCTGTCTCAGCCATGCCAAAGGGGAGGGAGGGATCCATCCTGGCTTCGGTTCTCATTTGGGACTCTGATATCCTCAGCCTTTGGGTCCTGCCCTGCTGTGTGTCACTGTCAGTGGCTCACTGGCTGCACCTCAGGCCGCTGGGTTCTGTGGTTTGGAGACCTGTGTATCCCAGGCAGTGTGGCATGATGGAGGGACACCACTTCTGCAAAGTCAAAGCAGCTTTCTCCCCCCAGAAGGGAGGTTCCTGGATGGAATACCCTTACTGATCCTTAAGTTATATACTGTTTTTGAAGAACCAACATATTCTTTTCTCAAATAGTATGTTTGGAAAACATTGAGTTAAAGTTATTGGATCGTTAAATAACATTTCCCTCAAAAAGAACCAGAAGTCACTCAAAAAATGTTTGATTTTAGAGGCAGGGTAGGAAAAGTAGAAGTGCAGCCCAACACATCTGTGTCTGTTAAAAAGGAAGTGCATAAAAATAAAACATGATGGGAACATGGCAGAATGACAGGAATCTTTTTGAACGATGCCCTGCTAGCCAAATCCGGGACAGTTTGATCATCCAAGTAAATGACATTAGTAATGAATATAATAATAATGAATGGAGTAAGACAAAAACAACAGTAAATAAGTTTGTGTAGGTGTAAGTAATGAATGACTCAATACACCGTGGCAAGTGGGAAGTTATTCCTGATATGAGAATGTCATTAATGGACATACAAGAAACAGAGGAGTTAGAAAGTCATCAATGGGTGCAAGAACCAGTGGAAAACGTTAGACGAGGACCAGGATATCACACAGAGTATCTCCGTGCATTCTGCTTTTTAATTTCAAAAGGAAAATTAGTAGCATTATAGTTTAGAAAGCTGTCAGCTGCCACTTTAACCATGTGATCAGGGTAAAGACCTTTCATACTGGGATAAACCCACAGCATATGGCTCCTAGTTGCATGCACTGATAGATCCATGCAGCCACTGGTGTGGCCTGCCTCAGTGTACCACCTGAATCTAATTGTGGGAATCAGTTCTTCCCACATCTGCCCTCTGCACTTCCATAACAGCAGAGAAAGGCAAAGATAAACAGAGGAGCGGTTCCAGATGCCATTGGGGTGGAAGGGGCAGGCATACGCAGACATGGCTGCTCTGCGGAGTGTGAGCCTAGGTCAAGTCCTAGACCCAGAACCAAACAATAATCAATAATGGACTTATTTGGACATTTGCCAAAAATGTCCAAATGGTCTGTGAGTTTAAAGTAATATTGCATCCATGTGAAATTTGCTAATTTTAATAATTATATATAATCATTATGAAGGCAATGTCTTTATCCTTAGAAATTATGCTGAAGTATGAAATGATAAAGGGACATATTCTCTCCCACGTACTCTCAACCGATGGAGGGGTCATGGAGACATTGTGTGGTGTGTGTTCCTGTGTATCTGGACACATGGGAGTGTCAAAGCGAAATGAGGTAAAGGATATATAGAGTAGTTAATACATTTCTTTATTGTTGGGTTTTCCATGTCTTTCCTCCTTTCTTACACCAGGTTTCTTGATGGAGGATTGTTAGGTAGCAAGCATCACCTAGATCTTCATTACCAGAAAGAGCACGCTTTGAGGAATTCTGGAGGAAGGGTCTTGGGCATGGTTTTTGAGAACAGTGCAGAAAGTAGGTTTTGCTCAAGGTGCTTGGTAGCTCCTCTTAACACCTGCCAGCAATGTCTTTGCAAAATAGGTTTCAAGCCTGGATCCACAAGTAACTCAACAGTACAAAGGATGCTTAGAGTTCGTTTCTCCCAGCAAAACCTCATCTCTTTGTATTCATGTTTGGGATAGCTTCAGATGTTCTCATAATTGCGTAGACCACAACTGGAGATAAATAACAGGGAAAACTGGTATTTCCAATCTGCGCTCGTGTTCCCTCTTTGAGATGTGATAGTATCCAGGTAGAAGGGGGTTCAACTCAGATTTTCTCAGAATGCTTTCCCTTACCTAGTTGTAAATGAAAATGCCCTGAAAGGGGTGTTAAAGTATTTTGTATCACACGCTATTCAGGTGATGCATTAAACAATACCGCCCTGGAGCATGGGCTGAGGAATAGAAGCCTTTTGTAAACCTACTTAATTTGAGGGCCTGAGTTTTAAAAGGAAAGCGAAGTGCAGGTTTCTGAATATACTGGTGTGGAGTTTCTTTCCTGGATTTGTAGCGTTGTACCCAAAGCAATTCATTCACCTTATATTAAACTGTTTTAATCCACACCACACAGGGAGTGGCTTTTTCTCAGTGTAAATTCGTGATGTCTCAAACTGTCCAAATCTAAAGGCAACAAATTTCTAATAGACTACCAGAATCGGGTATTATTGTTCAGTCACCAGGGCCCCATTTACTTTTGACCTGTACTTCATGTAGTCACTGAGCTGGCTTCAACTACTGGGAATTCATTGTTCAGTGTCACTTCTTCATACTTCTCCCCGGGACGTTGTGCTTTGGTCTATTATAGAAAATCCGATCGCACCATTCGGAGAGTGGGGAAATAAAAGAGGACTAATGAAGGACGTCTGAGTTTTTGTTTTGTTTCGTTTCGTTTTGTAAGAAATACGGTCATTCTGAACGACTCAGTGGAAGTGGTTCTTGGTGGAAGTGCTCGGAAGTCTGCCACGCGTTAGCCTCACCACGCACCCTTGAAGGTGGCAGTGTGAGAAGCATGGGAGGCGGGTGTGTGAGCACGTGCTGTGCACTCACCAATGTGTCTGGTCCTCACCCGTTGGAAGAGTTTGGCTTCACACTCAGTGAAAGCTGATGCTCAGGAAGTAGCTTGCTGGAGGCCTCCCGGGCAGGTGGGCCTCTGTGGCCTGGTGTCTCTGAGTCTTTTTTGAAACTCAAGGCAGTGTGTTTAAGCATTCAGATCATTCAGTGATTTTTAAATTGTGTTAACTGTGTTTTGGGGGGAAGACTATTTATTTCTTTTTATTAGCACGTATTTGCAGGACCCACAGTTTATGGTCATCTTGGAGAGAGGGTACATGTAGATAATACAGCTTGGTTCTTTTTATTTTATTTTATTTTATTTTTTAAAATCCTCTTCCACTTCCCTGCCTCTTCCAAATCTCCTTTTTTCCATTTTTGTCCTTGTTGATACTGTTAATCTTATCTCACACTTACGGTTTATATTCATTGAGGTTTGTGAACCCCAATAATGAACTAAGCAAGAAGGAAATCATGAAAACAGTACCCTTCATGGTAGCATCAAGAAAAATGAAATGCCTAGATATTAGTCTACCTAGGTGTTAGTGTGACCAAAGAAGTGAAGGACGTTTACAAAGAATACTACAGCACTCTGAAAAAGGAGATTGAAGAAGATGACAAAAAATGGAAAGATGCTCCCTTCTCCTGGATAGGCAGAATCAATATTGTCAAAATGGCCACACTCCCAGAACTGTTAAGCAAATCAGTGCAGTCCCAATCAAAATTCCAACAATGTACTTCACAGACATAGTGAAAAACAATCCTAACATTAATATGGAACCTGAAGAGACCCAGAATAGGAAAAGCAATTTTGAGCAACTAGAATAAAGCAAGAAGCATCACATTACCTGACCTCAAGCTGTATTACAAAGCAACAATAATAAAAATGGCATGAGATTGGAACAAAAACAGACACATGGATAAATGGAATGGAATAGAGAATATCTGTGTTTTGATTATTGAATAAGAAATGGAAGCCAGTTCAGTGTAAGAGAAGCTGTTTAAAGTGGGAATCAGAGCACCTGGAATTTCAAATCTCTGATGTTTAATCTTAGGTAATTTAATGTTAAGTTCCTGGTGCACTACCTCCTCACCTTTACCTGTGCATAATAATCCCTGTCCTATCTTCATAGGACTTGTTAAAAGCATTAAATGAGATAACGTATAGGGTGGCTCTTTCCAAGTGGTAAAATATAAAGTGTACTAGTATCATTACCATTACATTTCTTGGTGAATTTCCTAAAATACATCCTTTGGACTATTTCTCAAAGCTACTGAGATACTCCTGCAAATTCTTATCATTTGCATGCAAGCTTTTTATAAAAATGTGCTCATTTACCATTTTAACTTGGGGACTGAACCCCACAAGCTTAGTTTTGTACTTCAAGTTGTTTAACACCAAAGAAATCTTGCTTCTTAGTAGGAAAATTCTGCTGTGCCCTGGGTAGTTAGTAATAAGGAAGTATGTGTGTTATTTATTATTTTAGAGTGGTAGGAATGTAGTTTTGTTACGGAGGAAGGTGTGATGCATTCTGAAGTATTATAGGAAAAATGACATGTCATTTTGTCGTGACTCCAGTCTGAAATACTTTAGCAAAGGAAGAGTACAGAGAGCTGAATAAATGGCAAGATTTTAGTAAGGGAGGAACTATGGGAACACTGTACTATTTTTTTACTTTTGCTTAGATTGAAAATTTCCTAATGCATTTTTCAATTGTTGTCTTACAGATGCAGATTTTCTTCTACAATCCAGATGACTTTGACAGCTTTCAAACTGCAATTTCGGAGAACAGAATAATTGGAGCCATGGCCATATTTTTTCAAGTAAGTTAACAGTGGCTGAAGTTCTTCAGCCAGAGTTTTCTGAGTTATTTTTTTTAATTCACTGAATTGTTCCATGTTTAATGAATGCATCTGTTTTCTAGTTCACACCTGTCTAAATGAAAGATATTTCATATTGTCTAATGTGCGATTTAAAATGTAAATAAGTATGTTTAGAAACATAATGAAAAGTTTTGCATGAATTATTCTGATTTTATTGCTACTTGACTGGTGCACAGATTGAAGAACACATTTATCATCTAAGTTACATTGCTGCTGAAGCGTTTTGAACAGGTTCCTTCAGCATATTAAGAGGCTAATGTAAAAAAATGGTTTTATTTTAAGCAACTTTTAAGATTTGACATTACTTGCAACTACATTAATAAATAGCACCAATCACTTCTCTGAAGAGATACCTTTTTTCCCCCTTGCAGAAATTCCCATGGTAACTAAAGTTGTTGTTGTTATTCTTTCAAAGTTAGTACACTTAGGAATTCCTAGCCTTTCTTTCTCTTTGAATATACTTATCTTGATTAATGTTCATAGCTCCTGTGTTGATTCTGCACATAGGAGTAAAACCTTGTTTTCTTCCATAGATAATGCTATCCATGCTGTTTAATAAGGTGAGTCAGATTAAAGTAGTGTGGATAAATGAATAACTTGACCAGGTAGTCAGTAGGGGACCTGGTCTTTTTTGCATGTGAAAGGTAAACTGAGTACCTGGGTTCCTGTCTGCTAGTAGGCGTGAAATAATTTCACTGAGTCCTGGCCATCATTTTTAAAGTAACATAAACAAAACAAAATTAGGGTAAATGTTTCAGAATTTTTTAATTGTTGATGTACAGTATGCATGCAGGGTGTTTTGTAGAGTGTATTGCTGTGGATTGTGGTCAGATATTTTGGAAATTGGTTATGTTGTATATTGGAGTTATTGCTCCATTATTCTTCAGTACATCTCTTTCCCTTAATTACTTTCATGAAACATGGGGTAGCAAAGCGTTTTTAAAATCTTAATCACTGGGTAAAAAATATCTGCTTTGAGTCTCAACTCTTCTGCCCCAGCAATCTGTTTCATGACAATGTAGTTAAGCCTTCCAGCCTCAGTATTCCTGTCTATAAAGTGGAAGAAACAACTAATACATCCTGAAGCTTGTATCAGTGGTTAAATGAGTCCTTGGTAGGATTTCCAGTACAGAGGAGGTACTTAGTAAATATCACATAGTATCTCTATCCATCCATTTCTGCATGGAGACCTCTGATGTACCACTTCTTTTCTGACCAGGTGTGCACTCTGGCCTTGCCCTGTTGGGAGATTTCTTAAATTCTGTTTGAACCTCTGCTGCTTCTAAATCATGACTGGTTTGCCTTTGGCAGTACCAGCATCTCTTCCATGACTTGGAACCAGTTTCTTCTTGCCTTGCTTTCTGCCATTGCCCTCTTGGAGGTGACTTTCATGTTGCTGGCTCTCTACTCTCCCACCTTCTCTGTTATTTCCTCCTCTGATCAGACCAGCTTGGTCCTACTAAATAGGGAAACGCTCTTATAGGAAAATGAGTTTTATGAATATTGTTATGAGTAGAGGAAGAAATTTACAGCATGCTCTAAGCAAACAATTTGAATTTTTTTTTTTGCTCTAAAACATTTCTTAAAAATAAGATCAATTAGCATCTTGGGTAGGCAAACCAACAAATAATATCACTATGGAATCTAGGTTTGAATTGGTAAAGTATTTCTAGGGCATGACTTCTAGTTCACCTATGAAGAAATTCACTACTTTGTCATTTTGTTTGGCCTTTTTCTAAGTTTTGACTTGCTATCTCGTAGAAACAAAACAGAGGAGATCATAAAGAATAGAACAGAATTTTATTTACACAGTAGATGGGTCACATTGTTTTCTGCTTTCCATATAATTCAGTCCACTGTGTGTTTATATATTTGTATTCACACTGTGTTACTCAATGGAAATAAAAACTTAACTATTGTTACTTTAATTTGACAATCTACTTGAATCCACAGTTCTGACACCTTTGAATTTTGAATCTTTCTTTTAGAATGCTAAGTATGAGAGTTGGACATTTCTCTCCATAATAGAGAAATGTTGAGATCCATCTCCAAATTCAAACATGGCATGTCACATTTTGGTTTTGGAGAAATATTTATGTCTTACTTAGTACCAATTCTGTGGCAAGAGTAGTACTAGTTGCTACAGTAAATGTAATAAACATAATTGTCTCCTGTCTCCTGGGCCTGCACTGTCAGAATCCCATGTGATAAGGGCTAAAAAGAAGTGAACAAATAAAGTCCACCTAGAGAGAAGCTGCACTCTTAGTGTGCATCATCTAGGGTGACACCACACAACTGACCAACAAGCACATACCTGGGCAAGGCCACGTTACATGTAGATTTTGGTAATCTTGATGTGAATTTACTCTACAGTCATAATAATTTGCTTAGGCTTTAGTTTTTTCATTATCACTGGCATAGGTTGGTTCCCTCAGTGTATGTCTGTTGCTTTGGATAACATTGCTGCTGTCTCTGCACTTGCTGTAACCAGGTATGATGAAGTCCATAATGCGGCCAGAGCATGATGCTAGATACAAACTTAGTGGGCAAAGAGATGACCAAGGAAGTGTTCCATGGCCTAGAATCTAGATTGCCTGTGGGTGGCTCTACTTTGGCTCATAGGTGTGATCTTTTAAACCGATACAATGTTCCGGTTGTCTTCCGGTTAAATAGAGGAGGTTTTATATTATAGGTCTGCATGATGTCAGAGTCATCAAGACCTAGCAGTATTGGGCAGTCTCCTTTGGAAGGTCTGTGTCTCCCCTTATAACATAGCTGCCAAGCAGTTTTTTTCATTTATTCATGCCAGCATGATCTTAAGATCATGACCCCTGGCATAGACCTCAGTAACTTTGAGTGGGAGCTGACATCTTCGGGAGGCAGACAGGATCATGGTTGTCACTGAAAGACTGCAAGCACTTTCACCTGAGCATGTGGTGTGAGCACCTTCAGGTGCGAAGCCCAATCCTTGCCAGCCCCACAGGGTGCTCACTTCTTGACCCAGAGACCACAGTTGCTCTCTCTGCCCGGCCCCTGGTGGGTGTAATTGTTTTTACAGTTTCCCAGCACAGGGTAGTAATGTGTCTGCAAGAAAGGCTCCCTTTTTCTAGTTCACATGGGCTACCTTTGGGCTAGCAGCCCTCCAGAAGAATGAGGAATAGGTTAAAGTAAAGTTTATGTTCAAGGATATGCTTACATAAAGAAATCTGAAGTAAACAATTTACAAAGGATATAGAAATCGGTTGTTAAACCACACAAGAGAATAAATGCCTGTTTGTTAATTAATGTGAGTATATAATTAGAATAATTATTTTGTTTTTAAAGTAGCACTTACACTGTTTTCCACTATTAACTTGATTTGCATGCTTGTAGAAATATAAAATAATTTAAGTTACTCAAGTCCTCCTTTAAAATATTCTTTGATTCCAATACTCTCCATGGATTATTTGAATAAATAAATAAATATTAGAAGTCAAGTTTACGGGGAGGAAAAAAAGATGGCGGACTGGTAGGTAGCAGGAGAGAGACCCTCTCTGAGAGAGACAGCTCAAATGCCAGAATAAAACACCCTGGAGAGACCTAAACAGAGAGAGATGGACTCTCACAACCCAGGAAGAAACTAAACTGCAAAAAACTGCTCGAATATGAGGTCCTGGGGCTACTATTAGTCAAGCTAAGATCAGCGAGCATGGCGCCCTCTTCGAGCCGCCTGAATTCCTGCCCAACCTTACCAACTGATCCGTGCTGAAGCGACTGGCTTGCGCCGCCGAAGCACGGAGCTGAACAGCCCTGTGTGCGGCTCGCCTGGACCAGCCCTGCACGCGACCCACCCAGAGGCACTGTGAATTCACACCACAGCCGTACTGAAGTTGGAGGTTGGGGACCCCAGCAGTTCTCAGGGACCTGCATCAACAAGCGGTGAGTGATGGGAATAAGACCCTCCCACGGGAAAGGGGAAACTGACTGGACGACATGTTGGATTTGGGCAGGAGAGCCCTAACTCCATGAGGAAGTAGCTTCAGTTGGTTGTTCCCCTCGCAGAGCGGATTGGTGGAATCTGCTTGGGCTAGGCCACACCCCTGGCGGGGACCCAGTAAGTCACTACAAATTAATTCCCTGAGATCAGTGCACACTGATACAGTGAAGGCCTGCAAAGCTTGACTGGCCCGGAGGGGAGGAGCCAGCACACACTGCCCATGCGTGAATTTTAATCTCTGATAGTCTACTAAAGAGGGCAAAAGCTCCTAGCCTGCGCCCTCTAGAGGAGCCTTAACCAACAAGAAAAGGGGCTGGGAATTACACTGTACACTTGTATGGAAGGAACCAAAAACACGACGAAAGGAAGAAATAAGAAAAAACCCCCAGCCCCTAACCCTGAGAACACTGATCCAAGAGAGGTAAATACAAAAGAGATTGAGGGCAGCAAAAATGCAACATCAAAAACAGCATTAGCGGACATAAAGAGATATCTTCAGGACCTTGTAAGTGGGACCAAAACTGAAATATTAATTCAAATTAAACAAGAGATAAGTAGATTAATAAAAGAAAGGCTGGGCACCTCTCAGGACGACACAGACAGAAGAATGGAGGAACACAAAAGGAGAGAAAAATTTAATGAAGAATACAGACAAAACCTAGCATTCATGAAGCAGATTCAAAGAGATTATCAGGAAACTAAAGACTCCATAGAAAGCTGGCAAAACTGCTTGACAGAAACCAAAGATAGACTATCAAACATTGAACACAGGCTTGCAATATGGGGTCATGAAAGGGAAGATCTCTTAAAAATAACAAGGGAACAGGCAGTAAAGATACAAAGACTGGAAGACGACAAGAGGATCTATAACTTAAGAATAAAGTATGTGAATGAAGAAGCAGGAATCAAAACAGAGGAATTACAAAGGCTATTCACAGAAATTATTAAGGAAAATTTCCCAAGCATAGAAAAAAGAAATGATATGCAGATGTATGAAGCATACAGAACTCCAGCCACCTACAACCAAAACAGAGCTACACCCAGACACGTAATAATCAAGATCCCAGAAATTCAATATAAGAACAGAATATTAAAAGCCATGAGAGAAAAGAAACAGATCATCTATAAAGGAAAACCCATCAAAATCACGGCAGACTTCTTGACACAGACCATCAGGTCAAGAAGAGCCTGAAGTGAAGTAATTCAAGTGCTGAAGTTGAACAATCTCAAGCCCAGATTGGTGTATCCTGCAAAACTTTCTCTACAAATTAATGGAGAAACAAGATGCTTCCATGACAAAGAGGAACTAAGGGAATTTGTGACCACCAGTCCAACCCTACAAAAAATACTGAAGGACATTCTAGGGAGAGAGAACAAGAATACGAGCATTTCAGAACAGTGGCAGAGAGGCCTCAGTGAACGAGGCAGACAGTGGAGTGGAAGAGAAAAATAAACTATCAATGGCAGAAAAATAGAATAGCAGAAATGAGGCAGAGAAGATTGGCCATAATCTCTACTATAGAGGGCCTCAAAATACTAACAAAGAGAAACACAGGCAGAGTAGATCAGGAGATAGGGTCCATTGAGCTGCTCTATATAGGGAGGCAGTGGGACCCAAAACAAGCAGTGCACCCCATGAGAGTGAAAGGGGAGGAATTGTCTAAAAAAGGGAGGCAGAGGATATTGTTAATGGGGTAACAAGATTTAAAATTTACATTATTCTCACCACTCTGCTTGGATGGATTATGTGCTGTTCCAGTTTGTCTACTTACACTAGACTTGAGGACATGGTCAGCTATCCCCAAAATAAGAGGACATATTATGAAGTGATAGATATACATGTAGAGACTCATGCATGTATAGAGCTTATAAACAGTTTACGAGAACCAACTATGTAACACATGTTAAAATGAACAACTACTTTGAAGAAAAAGAAACACTACAATATCCAGTGCTGATTCTGTAATGTCATGAGGTGAAGTCCAGCAAAACTATCACTTTTTGTTCAAAGTGACTTTCGCTTGCTTTGCCTTGTTTAAGTTCAACACACATGAAAGTATGGATAGCTGTTTTGAGGAGAATGAGAGACACTATGACAGCCATTCTTGGCTTCCCTAATGTCTGGTTTTGAAGACCTGAAATGCCCTCCTCGTCCTGCTCAGATCAATTCCATACTAGGTTGTTTCATGTGAATTCCCTGCATGTGACAATATGGACAACTATTTGGAAGAAAACAAGAGTCAATATGATAGAGAGTGACTATCTCTGATTTTCTAATTTTGAAATTAATGCCTCCCACATTTCTTTCTTGTGATCTGCTTTGTTCTGTTTTGTTGTGTTTAATTTTACCCTTTTGATATAATTGCATGTATATTTGAGTGGGTAAGATGGATGACCAAATTGCTGTTTTTATCAGATCATAGAGCAGAGCTGTTAACAGTCTCACTGTTTGAATGTGTACTTTGCATGTTTTCACTTTGTAATTTGAACAACTATTTCCAAGAAGTCAGTATGTAATTTGTCAAGCAATAATCTCTTAGGTTTTTTTGTTGTTGTTCTTTTCCTTTTTTCCTTGGAATTCTGTATTGTTGCTACCCTTTTTTCTGTTTTGTTTTGTTTTGTTTTGTTTTTTCTCTTTAAAAAAATTTACAAAATACTTAAAAAAAAAGAAGTCAAGTTTACATGAAACAGAATCAGTGGAATAACAAGGCAATTTGAAGGAGAGTATTTAACTTTCAAAAATAATTCACAGAATGATTTAATTGCTCCTGCTTAAAGTTATAAAAAAGAGAATCTCAATACTCTGACCTTGTTTTAAAATATGCCTGTGTTTTTTAGACCAAGAATTTTTCATTGCCTTCCTCTGAATTGGGTTCCGATTTTGTGTTTTTCTTGCTTTCTATCTGTTTCTTCACCATTGTTCTTGTAACAGCTCCCTCCATTTTTCTGCTGGGACCAAAGTGCTTTCTGACCATACAATCATCTTACTGGATTTCAGTCTGCTGCATGTAGAATTTTGGTTCCTCATTCTCTAAGTTTGTCGAGCTCTCTTTTTCCTGAAGTACATAATCATCAATGAGTTTATAATTTAGGGGAAGATCTAGTTCATATCTTTTTCCTGTTGTCATTTTCCTTTATGCCTGAAATTTCATGTATATTTCATAGATCCCTTGGAATTTAGAATGATGGATGCATGATTCTTTTAAGAGCATTTACATTTAGAAACTTTTCTCATGTGACATTCCCTCAGACTTCCTTTTTCTCTGTATCATTTGTGTATCCTTGCTGCAAACACCAAAATATAAAATTATCTTGTCTATGTTGAGAAGCCAAGCCAGTAGGTATATTAAGTTCATTTGATAAACTTAATTTGTTCCACGATTGTTGAAAAGATAGCCCTGTTCAAGTTTGTGTGGGAAAGATCATCCTGATCATGTTTGTGTCCTGACGCAAAATTCTCAAACAAAAGCAGAATTTTGCCCAACAGTTCTGTTTGCAGATCAACTTGTTTGCAAACAGAAGTATTCGTAAACTGAGATACCCGTGTAACTGGATCGCACCTGGTTTGTAGGTTATCTTTCCTATGCTATTGCTTTTTTACAACTATCTTCAACAACTACTGAGATTTCTTCATGTCTTGTGAATAGTTCTGCTTCTGTTAAAGAGTTGGGTTTAGTTGGACCCTGGCATTTTTACATTGGTCTTTGAATTCTACCCAGAATTTGACATTAGTCATTTGATTTTTCCCTAAGATCTGTAGAATCAATTTGCCCCCTTTCATCTCTGCCCTTATTTCACAGTTGAAAGGAAATTTTAGGACTTAAATGCCTCACAAGTTGCTAACCCATTCTTTCTATCAAGTTGGTGTAACAGACAGCTTAATTATTTTCCTCCATCTGGAGAGGCTTAGTAATTAAATGAAATGGCAGCACCTGGAATTATTTATAGATATGGAGAAGGCAGGAGGAGTTCTTGATGACTCATCCACCCAAGGCTGGCCAGGAAGCCTGTCTCTCCTCTTCCCTGCCTTTCACCTTCCCCGCTGGCATCCTCTGCTCCCCCACCAGAGGTAAAGGTGATTTGTCCTTCCTTTGATCCTGCAATCTTAACATCCCATCATGTATTGAAGCTGCTGTTTTACCTACTTCCTCATGCCTTTCTCCTGTGAGTTCATCTTTACTGTGTCTTTCTTATGATTGCGTCTCTTGCAAGTGGCTAACACTATGACTTGACTGTACAAATACTTAACTGACCTTAACAGAAACATATGTAGGCTCTTTAGGAATAGGATCTCCTGATAACTTGTCAACTAAGGGGTGTTAGAAACAGGTACTGTGATACATAAAACCTGAGACTGCTAGAATACAAATTCTTTGGTGCCCACAACTTGTTGCTTTTCTCTTTGTATCTACCTCACCCCCTTTCCCTGACCCTTACATGAATGCCTGGCATTAACTGTTTTTGGAAATATGTGTCATTAGGATGGAGTCAAAGGAAATCTCTAGGTCCTGCCACACCATTAATGACTTCATTAATGGTGACCCAACGTGTTATTAAAGGGATCCATCTCCATATTTGTGTCTATAGTTGTGAAGAAGCAACAGGACTTGAAAAATCTTTATATGAGTACATTCAGAGGCCCTACAGGAGTTTGTTAGTGCCAGAACTATCTGGATATATGTGTTTCTGAGAGTATTTTCATAAAGTTCCCTACTAAAACGCTTTTGTCTCAAAAGGGTAGGTAAAGAAGATATTTTGGATTATTTTACCAATTTTTTTTCTGGCTTCTCAATGCATCTTTGTTCTGTATCTCCTTTCTGTAGTCTGTTTGTGATGGTTGCTTACTCTGTATTTTCCTTCCTGCTTCTCTTTTTTGTTCTTTCAAGTCTTTTAAATGAACAAGATGTAAAAATTTCTCTCTTCTCTAGTTATTTATGCATTCATTTGCTAGCTCATTTTTTTCATTCTGCAGTATTTATTAAACATCTTCTTGTGCCATGCTCCACAGAAATTGCAGTTATGTTCAGAACTGGATCCTACCCTCAAAGTAATTGTGAAGTGTATGTTTTGAAAAGGGGTGGCTTGACTTCTTTCTTCACAGTGGTCATTATCTTGTCACTAGGAGATGGGCGAGGATAGAAAAGGTCAGGTACACAAAATATCAAAAGAATGGGAATTATACCTTGTGTATAATTTTAAAGTGATAAATACTTCATTTCAAGAGTGGAGTTCCTATTTGCAAAATTTGGATTTGGACTCTGTTTTTCTTCTATCTTCTATACTCTTACAAAGCAAAACATTCATACCAGAGTATAAACCATCCCTCCTTTAATTCATGGTGATCTAAATTGATCTTTTTGTTTTCTAAACTATCCCCAAGGAGTATTTTTCTCTTCTGTTTTTGTTATAAAGAATAAAATTTTTATTGTTTCTATAGACAGCTCTAATTTTTTTCCCCACTGGTTCTGAATGTGAAACAAGGGCCATTACTCAGAGAGAGGAGAAGAGAGGTAGAGGGTAAGAATGAGAACAAGTTAGTACTTTTTAACTCATCATCCAGGTTCCCACACCCCGAGCAAAGAAAAAGCCCACTAATAACTGTTTACCCCGCAGAACCTGTCAGCTTGTGTAAAAGATGGTAGATCATTCAAAACTTCTTTCTTAAGACTGCTATGTGGATAATTGGAGTAAACTAATATGAATTGCTGCTGTTTGAACATCTTTCTCACATTTTCCACGTTCTTGGCTTTATCCAGTTATAAGTTCAATTCTTTCACTACATTACCTAGAAGTGCAAGGTCAGAACTTTTTGGGTTAAGAACACCTTTTTTACATACACAAAACTTACAATACATATGTTCCAATTAAACTATTTTAACAGCTAATTGATTTCATAGAACTTACCATTAAACAAAGACCAGAGTCATTCTTAATATTCAGATGCAATTCTGCAATGGATTTTTGGTTGTACCACACTGAATTTATAGCCAATCAGGTGTTTTCCGTTTATCTTCTGTCTACAAATGGCCTGTATGTCAGATTTCTTCTCAGTAGACATTACAGAGGACTATTTAATTGTTGATGAAGCGTTACTTAATTATGAGACTTATAGTTCTTTGAATGTGACCATGTGAAAATCTATTTTAATTAAATCACTGCATTTCAAGGACATTTCCTTAGTACTTGTTTCCACACATCATTGAATGGTAGTTTGAAATTGTTTTAGCCATTAGTTCTAATACATGTCATGGCATCTGACTCAAGTGGACTTAGAGAAATTCTTACACACTCTGTAGTGAACCCCCCAGAAAATGACAGGGGACAAGCCAGCCTCTGAAAGGTTAAGTTGACCATGTCCTTTAGGTCTTCACATTCTACCAAACCTAAATTCTGTTTTATGACTCCTGATCCAGGTGCTGTTTTTCTTGGATGTGGTGTCTTGCAGAATACTTTAGCTGATTTGATCCCTTGGGGGAACTCAGCATATGCAGCACATTCCATTTCAAGTTTAGAGGGCAGGGGCAACTCTCTTTGCCCCATCCCTTCTCCTCCCCTCCCCCTCATATGTCAGTTGGAAAGATGCCTCTAAACAGAATACAGATGATACCGGTATGTTAGTGTTGGTTGACGCTCCAATTCTGTAAAACCCTAATGACAAAGTGCTTGCAGGACACTACTATCTCATTAGACTTCACTGGGCCCCTCAAGTTATTATTGCTTACATTTTACTGATATGGAAACTGAGTCCTGTGGTTTCTAAAATATAGATTACTGCAAATTACGCAGGCTGGTACCTGTGGATGCTACAGTACAGCAGCAACAGTGTATTCCCGGGACCTCTGCTTTTCATAAAGAACCGAGTTGGGAAGTTGTCTGTTCTTTTGAAAAGGGCAGAATTATATGTATCATCGGATCATTTTTGTCATGCTTTTCTAAGTGCTGTGAGGCCTCTGAATTTTTGCAGATGCCTAACAAGTTATTTTCTTGCTACTTAAAATTGTTTTCTTGTTCTTTTGTCCTTAGTTAAAATCTAGGAACCTTAAAATCTAGGAATTCTTTTGTGCTCTGTACATACAATTATTTTATGGATTTGGTGACAACTTTTTTCTTCAGCTTCCTCCCTTTTATAGAAAAGTATTGAATGATTGGCCTGTTCAGATAAGCATAGTGAGAGTGAAAGGGGTAAAGATTTCAATGGTCATTTATTAGCTTTTTTTATGGCAGTGATTCTTATGGAGACTAGGCATTGGACAGGGGGTTTTGTTCTTTGGTGGCTGTGTGGTTGTGTCTAAGGACATTTTTGATGGGGACAGCTGGGGCAGAGGTACTATTGGCATCTAGTGGGTGGAGACTACTGACACTGTAGTCCTGCAGTCCCACCAAACATAGAATCAACAGGCCAAAATGGCAGTGCTGGCTGCTGTCAAGAAACTGATTTCTGATCATCAGCTCAGGGCTTGATAATGTTTTTCTCTCTAAGGGGCCAAGCAAGGGCTATATAGCTTATGCTGTTGGGCTATGGGATTTATGACTACCTAATAATCACAGGACTACAAAGTCTAGGAGTCTTGGCTAACCAAACCTTGGACAGCCGAGACTGCATCCTGAAGTACAGAGATTTATATGCCAGGATAGTTCAGTCTGCTGTATTTCTACCTGTCCCAGTTCACTTGAACTGCTTTGAATATACAGAGCCCATATGGGTATTTGTTTCCAAACACTGTAATGAATTTTGAAACAAGCACCAATTTGATAGAACATTCACCTAGATGCAGAAAAGTAAACAGAGGTAAGAGGGTGTGCAAATTCCTTTGAACTCAAGATCAGTAAGAAATACTTAGAAAAACTCTAAGAAGATCAAATGAACTCCCTCATGGAAATTGCAGAAGAATCTGCTTCCTTAAATTATAGCCCATAGTGTTATAAAAGGATTTTCCCAGGGCGGATGTTAAATCTGTTAATGCTGGCTTACTTTAGGACTTTGTAATTGACTCCTGAACTCTTTTTTACTACTTGTCCTTATAAGCATGTTGTCCAGAGTTACATGCCTCTTTTCACTGCATGCGTCTTGCTACCTACCTGCCCACAGTACTGCTCTGTAGACTTTCTCACTGGAGATTTTGCTCTCTTTTGATTTTATACTTAGAGTTTATTCCAAGTTCACAGCTTCCTGATATATGTGGTGTGTCTGAACTCCTCTGATGCCCAGAGCTTTTATTTCTCAGTCTCATCTGAGATGAAGCCCAGTGTTGGTGTGATCCATCGTCATGTACCCCACATACCCCTCCTATAGTTTAGGACAGGTCAGTTTGTATAGTATTTCTAGTGTGGTGAAGATTCTCTGTAGGATTTTCTCTATGTCCCTGTTTTTCTCTAGCACCTCGATCTTGTAACACTGTTTTGCCAGCTGTAATTTTTTTTCACAAGTGCAGCTCCTAGGGTTTGTGAGGGATTAGGAGACAGTCTATTGGGAGAACTTTCATGCTGTGAATATTTCATTTTTCTGGCCTTTTAAGTGCCATGGGTAAGCATCTGAATGTGACAAAGTAAAAAACACAGTAGTTGGAACTCAGATCATTTCTTTATTATAACTGTGCAGGTGTCTTTTGAAAAAATTATTAGCATCAAATCCCCTTATTTGGGGTTTCTTGGGAACTATAAAACATATTATGCATTCATTTACCTGGATATATTTGTACAGCAGATTCGGTTTTCTTACATTATCAGTTCTGAGAAGAGATACTTTTTTGTGTGTATTTGTGTGCAAATTTGTAGGTCACTACATACAAAATGATACCAATATATAAGGGAGAGGGATGTAGCTCAGTAGTAAACACAAGCCTAGGGCCGAAGGTTTAATGCCCAGAAATAAAAAAGCAAAACAAAACAAAAAAACAGACCAAAAAATAGAACTAAATAATTTAGATTTTGCTTATTTGAAATCTGAGTTGGTCAAAAGTTAAAGTAAGTCAGGAACTAATTTTATTTTAAGAAGACATCAATACTATGAATAAATTGTAGTGGGAAAGGATTACATATTTTCATATACACTGGGTATTGCTAACCCATTTTAAGTAGTATTCAGTTGCTGTGTGTCCTTTATTTTGACAGAGGTCTTCTGTGTGTTCACATAAATGAGAGGGTTTGGTTTGATGAGGGGGCACTCCTAAAATCATACCATACCAGTAATTGGTTTGTACCACATATAATGAAACACAGTATTTTTGCCTTAAATAATTCTCCATTTTGACTCCTTGACAATTCAGTACTGGAGACTTCCTGATCCATAGTGCTGAGGTTTTATGCAACTTCATGCCCTTTTCCCTGGGAGTTTGGTGGTTTTGAATTGCTATTTGATTGAGGTTTCAGTGAATTATTTCTATGTAGACTTTTTCCACATGGGGCTGCCGGGCTACTAGGTTTGTTTGTTAGTTTGTTTTTGTTTTTAACTGAGCCAATTAAAGGGTTTAATACCAGGTGCTCTAGCAGTATTGTAGCACACTAAGACAAAGCCAACTCCCAAATTCTTCCAGAAAGGAAGGTCATATCTGAACTTAATAGCCTGGTCGCCTCTTTCTTTTTAAGTGACAATCAACCAACACATTATGATTTCTCTATATTTAGAATTTTACAGGTGCAGAATCCTCATTTTACTATAGCACATCCGGCAGATAAAATCTGAAGTGCTCAAAAAAGGGGCATTTGGTGTCTGTTTCTCTGAGTATAAATAATAATGAAAATAACAGTAGGTGATACGTGTGGACTCTGCTCTTGCATCATGCTCTTGGTTGTTTCCTCAGATATTCTCCATACATCATCCCAAGTCATTGTCATAACCCTCTGAGGAGGGATTATAATTGCAGAATGTTGCCCCAGACGCTTAGCATCTCTTTGATGATGAAATCAGTGTCTGAGGATTTCTAGTGAAATATAAATACCCTGCCTCTCCTATTCTTGCTTACTAGCTTACTCTTTTAATCCTTCTCCCCTTCAATGCCTTTGTCCATACAATGGAAGTACTAATGTCTGACTGATTGGTGTTGAATGCCACATGAGGTAATGAATGTGAAAGCACTGTGCATAAGTCTTTGAATCATCTTATAAAAATTGACAAAATGATGATAGTTTGATAATGATAATTAGCAGTGACTAAAATTGAAATGCCAAAATGAAAGAGAATACTTTGAACTGTCACTTTCCTGAGCCCTGAATTATAGCATGGAAAACTCACACAGGAAGAAGCATATTGCTTCAGTGTGTCAAACACGCAGTGTGAGCTGGAGATTTAGCTTAGTGGTGTAAGCGCCTGCCTGGCAAAGCACTAGGTTGTGAGTTTGATCCCCAGTACCCTCAAAAAAACCCAAAAAACAAAAATAACACCACACAGTGTGTCTTCCCGGCTGCTTGCATTCTGGTGGAGGGTGCTTCAGATCTGATTGCCTTGGCTGCGAGACAAGGTCTTAAGTGGTTGTTACTGGTGCTGAAACTCAGTAATGTAGGAGGAGGTAGCCAAATTCAGATTTCCTCAAGAAGAACCCATGTTTCTCTTACTACTTTAAAGAGGAGCTAAAGTAATTAATTAGTCACAGCACCTTGGCTGGTGAAATAAATAGTAGTTTAATTGAAGCAGCCAGTGACTAGGAGAGACCCCTGTACAGACTCAGGTGCCTATGGTGGGGCACCTATGGAATCAAAAAGTCCCTTTCAGATCTCCCCCTGGGGCACCAGGAATGCCTAAATTCCTAGTACTGAGTGTCAAAGGGACCTGTAATATGGCCCTGTGTGTGCTGGGAATACTTTATGTTTTGTGAGATTCCTTACTAGTATCTGTTGGGTCACAGGCAATGGCAGCAGTCAGGGTGTGATTTTCGGAGATTCTTAAATACACCAGCATGACGAGTGAACTGTTGCCTGTTCTTTTCATCCCACTGTGGCTGCGAGTAGCAGTGTGGTCCCTTTCTGCATTGTGGCAGTTTCAGCTCTGTTCGCCTGGTTGAAATGAATGAGACCACCCCATGCACACACTCCTCCTCCTCTTCTCTATTATTTTCTTCTTGCCTTTGTTCATTTCCTTTGCAAAGTTGTGAAATCACCTTGACGTCACAGATGCAGTGGCCAGCACAGTGTTCACAAAATTGGGTAAAGTATGGCTTATTGTTAAAGAACTTCCTCCACACACATACACACACACACACCTGCAAGCCCCTGAAGATAAGCTGTCATGTTGATAGCTGCAATCACAGAGGTACTGACTGGAACCAAGAGATTCCTTGAGAGTCAGCTTAATACAGAGAATGAACTCCATCTAGAATGCTAAATTACAGGTCCCAGTTTTGCCAGTTAATAGCCGAAAACTTCAATCGGGTCCACTTACCATTTTGGTATTTCAGTGTCCTCATTTAGAAAATGGGCCCAGTAGTATGAAACCTACATTGGAAGGTTACTGTAAGGCTTATATTGGTTCACATGGGTACAATGAGATGTGTGCTGGAATACAGTAATTTATCAGTAAATGCCAGCTCTTATTATATAGTCAGTAAAGAATAGTTGATGGCAACAGGGATCACACATTGGAATCACTAAGCAGGGTTTAAACAGTACTGACGTTTCCACATGCCAAAGACTAAAACTAGAACTAAGTCTGTCACCACGCACTGAACTAAAGTCAAAATGGATCAAAGATCTAAATATTAAAACAGAAACACAAAATTTACTGGGAGACAAGCTAGGTAGAAATCTTGAAGACATAGGGGTAGGTGAAGAGTTCATGAACAAAATGCAAACCATGTGGGAAGTACTTCAAAGAATCAACAACTGGGTTCTCATCTCATTAAAAAATTTATGGAAGAAAATTTTTTTGTACATCAAAAGAAATCACCAACAGAGTGAAAAGAAAACCCACAGTGGGAAAAAATTTTAGCCAACTGTCCCTCAGACAAACAAGTTACATCTAGAACATATAGAGAACTGAAAAAAAATTAGGCCCCTCAAATTCAAAGACCCAATCCAAAAATGGACATCTGAGATGAACACACATTTCTCAAATGAAGAAATACAAATGGCAAATAAACATATTAAGAAATGTTCAACATCACTAGTCATTCGAGAAATGCAAATTGAAACACACTGAGATTCCATATCACCCTAGAAAAAATGGCTGCTATCAAGAAATGAAACAATAACAAATGTTGGTGGGCCTGTGGGGAAAAAGGAACCCTTCTCCACTGTTGGTGGGAATGCAGACTGGTGCAATCACTGGGGAAGCTGGTGTGGAGATTCCTCAGAAAACTAGGATTGGAAGTTCCATTCAATCTAGTTATTTCCCTTCTGGGTATTTTCCCAGAAGATTTGAAAATATCATGCCACAGTGATATATGTGCACCCATGTTTATAGCAGCACAATTTGTAATAGCTAAATCTTGGAAACAACTCAAATGCCCATCAGCTGGAATGGATAAAAAGATGTGGGTTTTTTGTTGTTGTTGTTGTTGTTGTTATTGTTTTTTTTTTTTTTTTTTGCACCAGGAATTGAACTCAAACTCATGACCTCCTGCTTAGCAGGCAAGAGTGTGAGCTGCTGAGCTAAATCCTCGGCAGATATGGTATTTTTGTCATTTTTTTTTTTATCGGTACCGGGGATCAAACTCAAGACCGCTGGCTTGCAAGGCAAGTGCTTATGCCACTGAGCTAAATCCCCAGCCCAATATGGTATTTTTATACAGTTGAATATTATTCATGTATAAAGAAACATAAACTTGAGGCTTTTATAGGTAAATGAATACAACTTGAGACCATACTCATAAGTGAAATAAATCAGACTCTTAGGTGTAAATACGGTACTGTCTCTCTAGTATGTAAAAAAACAAAACAAAACAAAAAACCCAAAAGAGTAAATAAGGTCCAAAATGTACCATAGATATTGTGAAAATGAAAGGGAAAGAAAGTACTGAAAAGGGAAGAAGAACTGGGATAGGAGAAAGGAGAAAAGAAAGAAGGTAAAAGATTATATATATGTGTATGTGTGTGTGTGTATACCAGATAGATCATTATACTGCTAATCTCTTTTAGTTAATCAAAAAGAGCAGTTTGTTTTCATTGTTTGATCTTTTTTATGCCTAAATCTTGTAATCTGAACATCTATTTTAAAGATAGCAATATGCAACATATTAACTAGTGTTAATTTCCTATTTTGTTTTGAAATTCTGTTATCATTTTTATCCTTTTTTGCTATTGCTGTTGTTTTTAAAATTAAAAAAATACAGTACTGATGCTGGGATCCCTGAGCATATGCAGACTTTTTGCCTTTTGGTATCTTCCTAAATATTACAGTATAACAATAGTTTTAATAAAACCTAATAGTTTTATTAGGTACTGTCTTAGTTACTTGTCTCTTTGTTGAGGCAAAATACCCAACACCCTATGTGAAAGCAGGAAATATTTATATAGTTCACTGTTTGCAGAGGTTTCAGTACATAATTGGCTAGCTCCAAGGCCAAGTGGGATGGCAGACAGACATTGCAGCAGAGGAGAGACAGTTCACAGTGGGCAGAAGGTGGCAAAGCAACAAGCTCTTTCTATTCCTTACATTTTATAGTCTGCTTAGGGCAGGTAGCACTCGTACGATTAATCCTAATGCCTTTGATACTAGTTGTGTACTGTGGATCAATCTCAGCATCACACGCTCTAGATCCACCCACCTCTGAAAAAGCCCCACCTTTGGCTGCATGAGGCTTGGGGGGACATCGAGACACAAGGCATAACAGGTACCATAAGTAATCTAGAGATGATTAGAGGTGTGTGGAAGACACACATAGGTTATATCACATTCTGTGCCATTTAATACAAGGCACTTAAATGTCTGTGATGGCTTAGATCTGTGAAGTAGGAACTTCATTCCACAAATGAGGAAACCAATAAATGCAGATATTTGTTACTTGCCAAAGCAGGCAACTAGAAAGTGGCAGAATTCGAACCTGTGTCTCTTGTATCTAGAAAGCTCCTACTCTTTTCAATATCAAGCTGCCTCCTACCTTCTTTTGAATGCTCTATCCATAGTCCACTTTTCTTCTCAGAAATGTGGGTAGGGTAGGGTGCAGCACCCACAAAGAGTGACTGCCTCTTGGGCTTGATGCTCTGGTGACAATACCTGGTACCTAAGGCAATTAGGGTTTAGAGGGGAAATCTTTTGAGAGGAAATTTGTTTTTGAACCACCTCTGCTGCCAGCAGTTTCTTCCTGAAATTTGGGAAGTACTAACATTCTGAGAACACTGGACTTTCCTGGAGCCTGCCTCCCAAACATGTGATTGTTTTAAGTGGTTGCCTATGGGACCTTGCCACAGGCTCATAAAAATTGAACTTTGACAGATGTCACCATGCACCTCTTCCAGTCCCGTTGCTTTAGTGGCTATAATAAAAAATGTTGGGAGCTGCATATGGTACCAACACCTGTAATCCTAGTGCTCTAGGAGACTGAAGCAAGACGCTCTAAAGCTTTGAGTCCAGCCTGGACAACTTAGCAAGATCCTGTTTCAGAATATAAAGGGGTAGGAATGTAGCTCAGTGCATAGCACTTGGGTTCAAACTCTAGTACTGCAAAACCAAAAAAAATAATAAAATGTTTAAAAAATTATCATTACACTTGGTGCTAGGATGTTCCAGGCACTGGTGGAAGCTGCAGAAGAGCTTAGTGCTCAGAGCCAGGACGCCCTGACCCAGTGTCCCCGCGGCGGCCTCCTGGGCTTCATGCTGAGGGTGCATTCCTGCCCCTCTGCTGCCATTGACATTTCCCAGGAGCCCTGAAGCATCTCTGCTCCTGTCGGACTGCGTTCTGTCAAGAGGCATTTTTCTGATGTTCTTAGATCGGGAAGGCTCTGACTTGCCTCAGAGGAGCACTTCTGCCCACAGCTGGCTGTGCCACGCAGGGTGATAATCTGCCTTCTGTGCCGTTATCTTCTAAGCCCAACATCATCATCTCCTGCTGGCATTATGGATGATGAAACGTTGCACAGCACTTTTCTGTCAAGCCAACATGTAAAACTAGGCCAGAGACCCAGCAAAGTACTGTGCCTTCAATTACATCCTTGTTGTAAAAGCTTCATTTAAAAATGCTTGGGTCATAAAGCAAAGTGAGAGCACTGTTTACCATATGCAGTTGTTAAGCAGACAGTCATGGTGTCAGGGGACCCTGCTCTGCAACGAAGCTATCAATTATGAAAGGCGTCAAAGCTGCAGCTCCTGTGTGGCCTTAGGAAAGCATATCTGAAAGGAGGCTTTTGTGTCTTGGTGAGCATGCAGCCTAAGTGGGGACTTTCAGGGCTCTTTGGATAGAAGTGACAGTAGTTGGCTGTTCTGCCTGTTTTGAAGACCGTGGATCGTCCAGCATTCTCAGTTGAAGAAGAGCGCTACTGTCTAGGTCTGTGCAGCTTACATGCATGGTGTCGTGTGGCCTCCACCAGAATATTCTTTGGAGCCATGCGTGAGCCTCTGCTAGGCACAGAGGCTGCCTTGGTGGTAACACAGCCATGTAGTGGTGACTCTGTGGACAGCACTGTGTGTTGGGAAAGATGTCAGTCATGTCATTGTGCCAGTGGGATGGTTGTGGGGTCCAGAAGAAAACAGGACTTGGCCATGTTACCTGGGTGAGGAGGCACAGGCTGAGTGGGGTCAGTTCTCAGCTCCATGAGAGTAGACAGGCAGTGGCCCCAAGGTAGGAGGACGGCGTGCTCACATGCCTGAAAGGAGTCCTGGGGACAGTAGCTGGATTATAGGCCCTGCAGAGGCCGAAGGGCCTTGAAGCCCATCAACGATAGGCCCTGCAGGGGAAGTCGCTGAAGGGGTGACTAGCAAGAGGACTAAAGTGGCGACAATCCTGAGCCAGGCAGCTGCATTGGTGACAGGATATGCTGGAGAGAAACAGATGGGGGTACTGGCACCCCTTTGTCATAAAAAAAAAATGATGGTGGCTGGAACTCCAGGAAAAGTGATCTCTTTCTATTACCCAGATTGTAAGAATTTTATGTTCTTATGTAGGGGGAAGAAAATTAGTTTCAGGCTCTGGGAGCCTGCATTTGAAGCAAGTTGGTGACTAATGAAAATAGCACTTCTGAGTAGGAAAGCAGGTCACACAAGGGCTTTATAAATGCTGCTCACGCTCGGGTTTGTGGAAACATCCCTATTGTTGTTTTGATACAGGCAATTTTTCTGAGCTCACTTCTTGCCACTTTTTTCATTTGATGTTTTCTCCTGTTGTATTTATTTCTTTCCTTGTTTATGAACATTGTGTGAGTGTACCAAATGGGCCTTTTGTTTTAATCTTGGAGGTCTGGACAGAAGAGAATGATGGTGGTCAGTCTGTGTGTTCTGCCATGTGTCATCTTTGCAAATGCAACTGACCACTTTGCATTACAAAAGTTAATTTTGCCGTCCTATTGTACAACCTGTAAACTCACTGATTGACCTTTTTGAGCATTTCGTTAGTGTATTTCTGCAGATAGTTCATGATGTCTAATACGTAAGAATTACTATCATTCATAGGATCATATTATCTCTCCACCCTCTGTTTCAGGAAAGACTCAGAACCAGGCTGAAGCCAGATTGTAATTATGTGAACAAAAGAACAAATTAGGTGGATGGTGTCTGTCTGCAGTGGCCTTTAATGCCAGCCACATTTTGCCCAGTTATTACAACTTACAGTTCTGAAGACGTTCCATTTTGATTTCATTTGTAGCGTAGGAGGACTTTTAAATGTACAGGGTTTACCATCTCATCTTAAAAACACAAGGCAAATCAACCAACCATGTTAAAAGTGGAGTTATGAGGGCCAGGCTAGTTTAAGATGACACTATTAGAAACCTGCTGTGAGAAGCACAAAGAAGCCTCCAGCCAGACATGACTGGTATCACACATTTAAGCAAAGGACAGACTTAGAGCCTCTTTGTAACTGGTTGCCTTTTTCCACTTTGGAAGGAGAAAACAGAGATACCAGTTGTAAAACCTAATGGAATAAAATTGGTTTGGTAAAGGAGGGTCTTTGCAGCCCCTTCAGATCTTGCTCCTGCAATCTTCCAGCTGAGAAATGAGAATGTGACTCTCTATAAACACAGGTCAGGTGGTTTTACTCCAGACCCTCGTCCCATCCAGAAAGGCCCCACAGGAGTATCTAGTGTTCTTTAAAAGATTCTGGTCCCCTGGCCCAAGTATTTCCATGTAAATCAATTAACAGTCCTGAGTAGGTACGTTCTGAAATGCTGATGTTACCAGTATATGAATGTAAAGTGAGGGGCAGCCTCTTGTGAAAGTAAAAGAGGACCCTTCTTTCTATACTACCCCAAGATAGAAAATGTCATACAGCATTTAGGGAAAACAGATTTCTGATAGTATCTGGTCATATGAAATGAACTGCACGCACTGTTTTCCCATTTTTATCTATATAGTGAGAAAATAGAACCTTCTACAATCCCTACTGTCCAGTACTGAAATTCACGATCTGTATTAAATTATACTGAAAATAATACTGAATTATATGCAAAATAAATAGTAAACAGAGGCTAGTAATCAGAAAGTACCTTTAGACTAGGAAATTGTTTTCCTAAAGGATCTGTTACATGGAATTTCCATTCTGTCATACTTTGAAACATGGGTTAAACCAGATTATGCATTTTTTAATACAGAGAAATGATGTTGATTTTCCTCTTCAGTCTTTACATTTTCTATTATAAGGTACATAAAGATATTATTTGTGGTTTCAGAAATGTTTTAGTGGAATAGCAAGGATGGCCAAACATTAACTCACAAAGCACTTTTTAGAGGGAAGTGGTTTTTGAAACTGTCTTAAGTATTTTCAGTGAAATGTTTTGAATGTACACTGTAAGGCTAAGTAGTTCCCTTCCATCACTGAAGAAACAGTTAACATCTCCCAGTAGTAATGACCATGTCACCCTTTGCCATGTTTGTTTAACTGCCACCTCAGAGAATTACTAATCCTGACTCGCTGTGATCTCCATTGTGGATGCTAAGTTTTTGACAAATATGGGAATACTTAATGAAAGAACTAGAAAAGTACTT
>PVJX010000863.1:116092-200364 GCA_004027295.1 Dolichotis patagonum
TATTCTTTTTTTTTTTTTTTTTTTTTTTTTTTTTTTTTTTTTTTTTTTTTTTTTTTTTTTTTTTTGTCATTTGTCTTAATAGACTTAGGAGGAAAAGATCAGAACCTAAGGGAGCTGTCCAAGGTTACAAACTTGAACCCAACATCCTGAACTTTCGCTTTTACTCTTGTGTTCTTACTGCCTTCCCCTCAATTTTTTTCTATAGCATTCTGTTGGGTTTCATGGATGGACAGAGTCTGTGAGCACTTTAGAAGATGTAAGTACTATCAGGAAGATAGAGATCAAAGTTTGGTAACTCCTGACCAACTATACGAATAGAATTGAATTGAATCCATGAACTTCGAGGAGTACACCATGGGGTATATTTTGATTCTAGAGATACATGTGTGAAATGTAGTATGTTGTAGAAACAAAAGTCCATTATTTCAGTATGAGGATAAAACACAGAATCTGAGATGATAAACTTTTATCCTACTACAGAAATTTCAGTAGAGACGCAAAGTGTGCTGATAACCACCAGCTTACACAGAGAGCTGGTTTTTCCTGATTTGCTTTAAAAATTCCTGCATTTAAGAATTTTCATCATTGACATGTGAATCTGTTCTGGGATTTGACTATGTCAACAAGGTTTGACTGCCTTTGAGATTCAAGATAGAAGATTCAAAGTAAAGTAAGGAGAATCCAAAATTGGATTAGTTGAGGATTCTCATAACTGTAATTTTTTTTTTTTTTGCTTGCAGATTCTAGTTTAAGAAGCTCACTTGCACTGTATAATGTGACATTTTCAATTATTTAGCATCCGTCATTGTCTGGTAGTCTTTCAGAATGGTACATTAGACCTAAAAATTAATCCCCCAAATAATTTCAGTCTGGGAAAGTTTTGGACACAAAAGTAATTGATTCCATTACTGTCATAGTGAAAATTGGTGAAAGAACTCAAATGCCCAACATTTTGGAAATGATTAAATTAGGTCCACTGAAGTTTATATATTACATAGCCATTAATAATTGTGCCTTAGGTCTTTATTACTGATGTGAACATCATCTATTTTGAATAAAATAAATGGATTTCCAAAAAAGGAAGATCTGTGAAGGTGGAGCGCAGCTTAGTGATTGCCTAGATTTAGGGGAGGGAGATTGGGAAATGATAGCTAACAGGTAGAGTATTTTGTTCTGGGATAACAAAAATGATCTAAATTTGATTATGGTCATGGTTGTACAGTGCTGTCAACATGCTTAAATCTACTTTAAACATGTACTTTAACTTTGTAAATTGTATAGTATGCAGATTTTCATTTAATGAAGCTGTTTTTTTAAATAATAATTTTTTAAAAACTTACGTGTTAGAGACTTTAGTCAACTTGATTCACATTAGTGCCATAATTGAACATAGCAAGCAAAAGTAGCAAACATGTGTACAATTACTACCAGGTACTCATATAAGCATTTAATATATATTAAGTCACTTAGAGGTTGTAGTAGTTGATACATTGTGTCAACTTGAGAAGTTTAAAAGTTTAAGGAAGTGACTGTAGAGGTTAGGGTCCTCACTTTGTAAACATCCTCATCTTGTGCAAGAGCCCTGCAATGACATGGTGTTGAGGGCTACACCACCACCCATGGGTGGAGGTAGCCTGCTTATAATATAAGAAAGGAAAAGAGGCTTGTTTCTCCCACTTCTGCTCTTGTCACTTTTGCTGTCTTCTGCCACCTTGAACAGTTTGCCCTTGTGCCATGCCACCCTGCCTTGAAGCCAGCTGATTATGGACTGACGCCTCCACAGACTGAGCTAAATAAACTTTCCTTTTTAACATTGTGTGTCAGGTATTTTGTCCCAGCAATGAGAGAAAAGTAACCAACACAGAGGTATACAGTTATTGTAGTTACGAGATAATATGTATAGTAATTTCATTTTTGCATTAGAAAAGTGGCTAGATTCCAGTTTTCTAGTGTAACTATGAAGTTATTATACATATTGAAGCAATAAATAAGAGGAGGGGCCAAGAGTTCAATGCCTGATTTCAGTCCCTCCTGATGTTTTGTTTAATATAAGGTACATGACAAACACCCATGATGCAAAATGCATGTAAGTGTGTGAAAATTTAGAAATTGTGTAAAAATTTAGAAGGGTATCCTTCCCAGTTTTCAGCACTTAATGACCTGTGTGGTAGGAACCAGGATGAATTATTCCTGCTCCAGTCTTTTCTCTGCCTTACAGCATATGATATTTTGGTTACTGGAACAAAATACCATGTGAAGTTAAATGGAAGCCTTATACCTCCCTAAATGTCCTTGTCACTATCATTCCTATGTCTTGAAGTTTCCGTGCAGTCAAACTAGTGACCTGGATTTGTATTCCACTGACGGGGCCTCACGTGGATTGGAGAGTGGTTCTGGACACAAGCCAGCTTGCCCGAGTATTGTTCTACTTTCTAATCATAGCAAAAAACAAAACAATACACATAAGAGAATAGCTGATCCAAAGTCTGGGTCCCTCAGTTCCCATTTCATAATTTTTCAGTCAATTTGGCTGAATTTTAGCCATGGAATAGTAAAGACTTTGCAGAATAAATAATGGAAAGCATTTTGAAATGGTATACTGTTTTCTGTTGAGCCGTGGATAGATAGTTTATTTATATACTACTACAGTTAAAGCCTTCTCTTGAGTTTGGTTTTCTGTTGTTGTTTGGTTTTGCTAATAAAAAGTAAAACCAAGATTCTTCAGGGTTTTACTATTTCTGCTAAATTTTAGGTCACATTTCAAGTTTTTCCTCTATGTACAGTAATTTACAGTGAACAAGCGTTGCCCAGAAAATGCTAAGGAAACTTGTTGAAAGACATTTGAAGGAATCCTTTCTTTTTAAAAAAAAATTTATATATATATATACACACACACATATATGTATATATGTATTGTCTATAATGTATATGTATATTATATGTGTGTGTGTATGTGCGTGCACGTGCTTATAATGTTGAGGCTTTGCTCCACATAGTTGGAGGACTTTTAGGATACAGATGGAAGTAGATTGGTCATGACATGAGGCAGAGCAGTGAGTACTTGTGAGTTCATTAGACGTATTTTTTTCCACTTTTATTTTTGAAAAATTCATCATTTTGAAAAAATAATGCAGTAGCTCAAACTACTGTGTCAGTGATTCTGCCCCATCCTGACATGCCACAAATTTAGTTTCAAAGGGTGGTTTTGAGGAGAGTTACATACAACTTTATAAACTATCCACACTAGCCACTGAGATGTTAAACTAATTCCCAGTCTCCATTACATTGTTTGCGTACACAGTCATGCCAGAGAATATTTCAATTGTTTTTTCAACTTTACTTACTTTGTAATAATACTATTAATGAGTTTTCATATACTTGATTATGCTCTTTGAGCTTGCTGCTCTCTATAAACCTTTATTGCCTTACCTTTGGCTATGGTTAGAATATCTGAAGTGTTCACTTTGGTTGCAGACTCTGTCATTATCCCCTTCTAGAAAGTGGCATTTGCTCTCAGTTACTTGTGAATAAAATCCACTTGTTTCATTCTGGCCCAGACTGCCCCTAGCAAAGTGATTTCCTTTAGTACAAGCTGCTGAGTACGGAACTGCACCATCCCAGGAGACTGGACTAGTTAAAACTCCTTCACTCTGGTTTCCAGCCTTCCAAACAGGGCCAATTTGCTCCCTTCCCAAGCCCCTGACATTGCCCATCCCATGGTACACAAAAGGACACCAAGCCTTGTCATTCTTCAGTATATCTTCTGAAATTGACAGGCCATTAAGGGTGTAGTTTTCCAAATTTCCACTGCCATTTTTTTTTTTCCTTGTAAAGATACTTGCCCTTATTTCCTCATTGTCATATTCGCTAGAAGTGTTTTTGCAGTTGGGTGAACATTCATCTTTCATTCTCAAGGGGAAGCTTCCTAAGGGACTTTTGTCATTCTAAGAATTTTTTTGTTTTGAGGTTTTTTTTTTTTTTTTTGGTAGTGGGGATTGAACTCATGACCTCGTGCTTGCCAGGAGGCATCTATGCCACTGAGCTAAATCCCCAGCCCATTCAAACCATTTTTACATCCTCAGTATGTGATCCATTGCCTAGTGTCAGGCACACACTTCAAATAACTAATACCACATTTTAAAGAGAGAGTAGAATAAACTAGAATAGAGTATCTTCAGTGAGTGAAAATTTCTACTAGCTAGCATTTTTTTCCTCTATAGAACAAATCATCAGCATTCTCCTGAGCTGGCGTGGCCTGAAAGAACACTGGCTGTAACACAGGACTTATTGTCCTTCTCATTTTTAGCCTTCGTTCCTCCTGTCAGAAGCAGGAGGAGGGCAAAGGATGTGACCTGGGTTGAAGTTTAAAAGTTGCGTGTAAAACAGAGACCAGCCAGTAATGTCTCCGGCATTCATGCCATCATCTAAATGGATAATTTTTGACTCACAAGTTCTGAGGTGGTTTTCATTGTTTTTAATTTACTTGTTGCTCTAGATTGATTGATTGATTTTGGTATTAAATATTGAACCTAGTGGTCTCACAATGAGCTATATACCCATCCTGGGTTTTTTTTTTTTTTTTTCTTGTTTGTTTGTCTGTTTTGTGTTTCAATTTGGGACAAGGTCTTGCCAAATTGCTCAAGTTGGCTCAAACTTGTCACTCTTGTGCCCCAGCTTCCCAGAGTGCTGGGATTGATTACAAGAGTGTGCCACCATGCATAGCATAGTTCCTCCAGGTAGGGAAAATACAGAAAGGGAAAGCTGATAAAACTATCCAGCAGCTCAGCATGGGATGAATGCCTGTAATCTCAAGTGTTTGGGAAGACCGTGGTTGAAGGATGACAAATTTGAGCCCAACCTAGACAAATTTAGCAAAGCAATGTCTGAAAAAGTGGCTCAGGATGTAGCTCAATGTGAATTACTGGTTTAATCTCCAGCACCACTGCTCCCCAAAAGAGGGGTTAACGCATAAGCCTTTTGGCTGTATCCTATTGGTTCACTTCCTCTGGTAACTTGTTTTGCTTCTTTCCTCCTTGACTTTTTGTTTTGAACAATCACTTTTCAAAAAAGACATTGCTCCATGAATGTTGCTCCCTGGTGAACTTCCTTGCTTTTGCTGTTGAACACTCCAGCCTCAGGACTGTGGTCTTTCTGTGGCATGCCGAGGTCCTGTCGCACTGTGAAGAGGCTCATGATTTGCATTGCTCTGGGTGTATATCCACTAAAGCAAACTTTTAAGGAAATGTTGGCACATGTAGTCCTCACCAGCTCTGCATCAGTTACCTTGCTAGTTAGGGTTTCTTGTTCTTTTCCCAAATGTTGGATTTGAATTCTTCTACAGGATTAAAATAAGCATGGTCCAGTGAAGTGCTTGAGATTCCTCTATGCCTCTTTCTCTTTTTCTTTCCTTCTTTGTTTCCCTTTCTTTCTTCCTTCCTTTTCTTTCTTTCTTTCTTTCTTTCTTTCTTTCTTTCTTTCTTTCTTTCTTTCCTTCCTTCCTTCCTTCCTTCCTCCTTCTTTCTTTCTTTCTTTCTTTCTTTCTTTCTTTCTTTCTTTCTTTCTCTCTTTCTCTCTTTCTTTCTTTCTTTCCTCTCTGTGTCTACAGTCAGCACTTCTAGAAAGGCCAGCCCCAGAGTGCATACTTAATGAGACTCTAGTGTGTTCCCGCTCCTTGGTCCCCAGGAAGTAACTACAAGCCTGGGTGCCTTCCCCTGTGGATGCTTTCCCTTTCATTCTGTTCTCATTTTGTAACAGATGGTGAATAAAACTGAAGCCCAGGCCAGGTGGCAAAATATCTGTGTCTGTATTATGATGACACCTGTCATTGGAGAATCTTAAGCACACAGGCATCTAGGGACAAGGCACAGCCTCACTAGCTGAGAAGTTGCATGGTGGTCTGTACAGCATTGAAGCTTTGATGTGCTTGTATGCATTGACCCAAAATGTTAAGCAGCTTACACTGTTACAAACAGTTGCTCATAAATTGAGTCGTATTTTATCTTACTTGCTGGTCTCACCGTCAGTTGCCAGATCCTATTGCAATAAAATCATAAGTGAAATAAAAGCACAGTCAACATTATGCCATCTCTCTTAATTGTTCAGTGTCATGAGTTCAAGTTCTAGAATATCAGGTTTCTTTTTAGTATTTAATTGATTCTCTAACATAACATATCTAATGAGAAACTTACTTTCCTAAGATAGAAGCTTTAGACTTTTGTTCTCACTTTTTGTTATCAAGTGTTAATGTTTACCTCTGGATGTCCCCTCAAAGCCTCATGTGCTTAGAGGTGGGGGTCTGGGCAGGTGACTGGTTCATGTGTATGTGATACTGGATTGATTGTGGGCATGGCATTGGGAAGTGAAGCCTGTGGGCATGGCCTGGAAGAATTATGTCCCTCCTCCTCCCTTGATCCCTCTCTGATTCCCAGCTGCCATGCCCTGAGCTCTTGCTCCTCTGCCATGCCCCACTGCCATCCACCCTCCTCTGGCTTGGAGCCAGCTGACTAAGAACTTCTACAACATGTGAACTAAAATAAACCTTTCCTCCTTTAAGTTCTGGGTGTTAGGTATTGTGCATCACCAACAGGAACAAAATGAAAACATCAAATCTATAGCCAATTTCCAGTCTGATTCTCTATCCAGCCTAAAGTATTTTGCTAGCAAAGCTCTTTCCCTAATTTCTTGGAAGCATGTATAAAAAGAAGAACTGATAATTTTGACCTCTTCACATTACAGGCTTTTCTGACACAGGTGCAAAGGAAGAATATGGTTAAGTTTTCTCAGTAATTGGCTATATTTTAAAGTCTCTTGACTATCATCAGTTGTGTTAGTCACCTTCTTGTTCCTATAACAAAATACCTGGGAGAGTTAACTTATAAAGAGAAAGGGTTTATTTTTGGCTCATAGTTTTAGAGATTACAGCCCATAATAGAGGTGTTCCAGTTTGGAGTCCTTGGGCGAGACATTTTACCATGACAGGAGGTTATGGCAGAGCAAGACAGCTCACCTCTTGGCCAGGAAGCAAAAAGAAAGAAGAAAAGAGTCAGTCCCATACTCCTCTTCCTAGGTTCATCCCAGTAACCTGCATCCTTCATCAGTTCTCCCCCTCTTCAAGGTTCTGTCCCTCCCAAAGTGCTACCCCATGGACCAAGCTTTTGGCACGAGGCTTTGGAGGACTTTCAAGATCGAAATCATGGCGCTAGCAGCATACACTAAGATTGCCAGATTATAGCAAAGATATGCTTCCTCTGGCTTAGTAAAACCAGTTCATCATGGCTGCTATTCTCTGACCATACAGAAGAGAGCAAGCCTCACCTAGTTCTGTTTACGAAGCTATATAACTTAAGTATCTTTCTTATCAGTCATATAATGTTCCCTGCAATAGGTCATGCACCCCACCATAGCTTGAACTCTTTGAGACATGGCACCCTATCATTCTAGAAATACCAGAAAACTTCTCTAAGGACCAAAATGTAGTTGCAACTCTACCTGATGGTAAGAAGGCCGACTGAGCTTTTAGTTCTTCCTGGGTTATCTGGAGATTGTTTTCTCTTGGTACTTTGGCCGGCCTTATTCATTTATTCATTCTTTGGTCAGTTATGAGGAAGTCCCTTGTGCACACCTGGCTCTGTTAGGCTATTTCATTGCAGTTTCGGTGTCCAGTGTGGATAGATGTGGCCTGGGGATTGCCTGTACAGCATCAAGGGCCACTTAAAATAGTGAATATGAGGTTATTTCATGGCTGCTTCATTAGGCTTGCTTCTGTTGAGGAACAGAGTTCACTTCCACAATTCACTGGGGAAGACCCCACCTTGTACCACTCGCCCAGTGGATGCCAGAACTGAGCTTCCACAAGGTCATGTGTGACCATCAGAAATATTAGAGCTTTGCAGATTTCTTTAAAAACTAATGTCACATTTTTCTGGGACTATGATTTTTTCTACAATTACTGCCTTAGAGGGAGAAAACAAACAAAACAATAACGCTGTATCTATCTGTAGGTGATAGGATAAATTTTTTGGTTGTTTGGATGGTTGCTTGGTTGGTTTTTAGTTTGCCTATCAGTGTTTACTAATTTACTACAATTTGCATGTCTTAGTTATGTAATAGAGAAATTATCATTAAGCAGTGTAAGTCAGAAGAGGAAACCCAAACTATAGTTCAGTTGAAAAGGCAAGGTCATGAATAGTGTCTGTTTGTCTATTCTTTTATGTGTGCATGTGGTACTGGAGATTGAACCCAGGGTCTTCATATTGATCTACATTCCCAGACCATTTTAAATTTTTTAAATTTTTGAGACAGGGTCTTGCTAATCCACCCAGGTTGGGCTTGAATTTAGGATCTTCCTCCTCCCAGGGTGCTGGTATTACAAGTTTGTGCCCCACCATGCCTGGCTAAATAGCTATATTTTTTTATTAATGGATCTGGGAACTTCATTGCAATAGTATGATGAGGGAGGATGAAACACTTGTCCACAGATATTTATGACTGGAGCTATGCTAGCACAAATAACATGTTTTAGTCATTGTGAAGGGGAAAATTCATTGTATTTCCAGGGCATCCATAATGATGGCCATAGCCAAGTAGCTATGTTAATGTTCTGGTCTGTGATTTTGGTTAATTACTGCAATAGTTTTATTAGACTTTGACATAATTTTTTCCTAGCATATAAAACTCAAGAAAATTCAAGATTGCTATTAATGATGTTGCTGCAAAGGAATTTCTCATATGGACAACTAAAATCAACAACTATAAACCATACCATCAATAGGAGAGTAAAAATTTCCTAATATAGATATAACATAAAAAGCTATATTTTAATTTTACTTCCCTTTGGATATATGTTAATTTATTTGCCTACTGAGCCATTGAAGACTAGAAGATTCCCCTGGAGAAGAAAGAGACTGATGAAGTTACTTGTGAATGAATGAGAAACTGACTTAAGTGGGGGAACACAGAGGGAACCTCAGAATGGGAGGATATGGCATTTCCAATTTTGGCAATTGAGAGTCTATAGCTCACATACTATGCAGTTGCTAGAAATAACATGGAAACTTTGATGCATAATTTGGGAATCGTGAGCTGGTCAGTTTTCCAGGAACATATGCCCAGCATTCATAGATCAACTTGGATCTCCTGGTCTGTTCTACTAATCCATATAATAAACATTTAGTGGACATCGCAGTCACTTCTCAGGATATAGCAGTGAACATGACAGATACAATCTGTGCTTTAATGTGAAGAATTCTAGTAGGATTACTTTCTATGGTAGCATCATAAATTTAGGGATTACTGCTATCTTTCCTAATAAATGTCAAGACTTCATCATATCAGAGTAACTGATCTTTACAGTCATCTGAAACAGATTTGCCAGAATTTATTTTATAGTGACTTTAATCTGAATGCGCACGCGTGCGTACACACACACGTATGGGGAGATTAAAATTTTAAAAAGCTCCAAAAATCCAAACCTTTTTGAGTACTGACATGACGCCTCAGGTTGAAAATTCCCCATCTGATCTCCTATGACTGGTTGTAGTCAATGCAGATACACACACACACACACACACACACAACCATATACTTACCTTCAGGTTATAAGGAGCATGTAAAACATGAATGCATTTCATGCCATAACCAAGATGTCTTATTATGAGTATGGAAAAACCCCAAAATCTTAACAAAAAAAATCTGAAACACTGAATACTCAACCATATTCTCAGATAAATCTGTATTATGTGGAGTAAAACAAAAGTAGGTGATATGGGCCAGATTTTCTACTAATTTAATAGTTGTGCCATGGTGGAGACAGGTCAGGGATGGTGTCCCCAGTTCATGGCAAGCAAGTATTCTTTGTGTGACTGGACTCCATCTTCAGGGATCCACAGCTGAAAGTGAGGACCCTGCAGCAGACACTGAAGTTAGCAGGGCATTGGAAGTCAGACTCAGGCAAGGAAGTGAACTGAGGAGGTGAGAAAGGTCAGGTTTGCAAAAGCTGAAATCTGCCCTGGGGCACCTGTATGTGATTCTCTTCTGGTCCTGCCTCTGTGAGTATGCTGAGCAAGCCCGGGGGCCCTGAGCTGCATGGCTAGCTCCTCAAGCAACCTGTTAACGACCTTACAATGATTTTGCTGTAAAACTGTTCTTTGCACTAAGCACAGAAAAAGATAACTTTCAAAAAGCAGAAACAGTGCAGCAAAGCTCCCTCAGGATGTAGCAGTTATGTAGATGAGATCATCTGAACTTCATCTGTAACCCTTGATATCTTTGGGTGTACATTTCATACCCAATCTCTGCTGTTAGGAATCATATCACTCTCCATCTAATCTAATAATGTATACTAATGCAAGAACCATATTGAACAGAAAAGTGGTACCTCTCTTTTCTTGATTACCTTTTCTGGAAATACCAATGTCAAGCAACTCTCAACATTAAAAACTCAATTTCCTATGTTGAACTAGGATCTCTCCTGCCAATAAATTAGAGGTGTTCAAGGTGTTCCAATTAAGTCTGAGAAGAAGAGAAATGTGGAACTGTTTGTTGTAGAAATAGAAATTGCAGACATATGGCTGGCTGTGGCTCACTTTCACAGTAGGCACGCCTGTGATGGAGTGTGTCTCAATCAGAATTTTGTCAGAATCAGATTCTCAGGTGCATCATGGGAACTGACTGTTACTGAGATCTGTGTAGTAAATCAGTTACCATGAAGCATACTTCTGTAAAATGATTAATCACCTCCTAGTTTAAGTTGAGATCTGTGTATCCTTAAGTTTTCATAAAGAGGAAGCTTCCACACTACGAAAGGTGTGTTTATATGCTTCTACAATACAAAGTGTGTAAAATATTGTTACAATAGGTAACATTATGAAGATAGCTATTTCTCTCCCAAAACGTTACTAAGTCCCAAACAATAACCTGCTTATTTCAACAGATGTTTATTTCTGCTATAAATACCAGTTCATGAAGTGGATTAACACCACACTGAAGAATTTTTTCATATGAATTGAGTTTTGAGTAAAATATGGTATATATTGTAGTGAAAGTTTTCTTAACTGATCTTGCAAGAAAACGTGCAAACTACATATTCTGGTGACTGTAATTGATATGCCTTTCAGAAATAGTTACACTAACCAGAGCCATGGATCAAAGTAAAACACAAACATTTGTTTATTCATTCTTTCTTCCATCCATTACATTTTTGTTGAGCACCTACTTGTGCCATCTGTCACACTACTGTTTTCTCCACTCTCTTATTACAGAAGGAAAGAGATTTTAATCAGTGCCTCATAAAAACTTTAGCATCTGTTGGCAGTAAACCAGTGGAAGTCTCTCCCTTCTTGAGCAGACCTTCCAATGGAAAACATGCCAAGTAGCTATTACTGCCTGTCAGTTACATTCACATTTCTTTGCCCAGCTTACTGAAACTGGAACTCACTCCTGTAGATAGTTCTCCTTTGGCAGCTGTTGCAGTGTTAGGTGGCTACATCTGTAGAGGGCACCAAAGAGCACTGCGGAACAGTGGTTTCTGACCCTGTTTCTATTACCTGTGTGTTTTAGTTACTGTGTTTTTAGTTACTTTGCTAAGACAAAATACCCAACATTTAAAGTTAAAGGAGAAAAGGTTTATTATAACTCACAGTTTGTAGAGGTTTCAGTCCATAGTTGGCTGGCTCCAAGGCATGGTGACATGGTAGAGGAGTGTTGAGGAGGAAAGACAGTCCAAGCAGTCAATGAAAACAGCAAGCAATGGCAACAGAAGAAGCAGCAGCCCGCCTCTCCCTTCTGTCCCTTCCAGGCTACCTGCCTTTCGGGTGATGCCACCCACACCCAGTATGGCCTTCCTCAGCCTCAGCATTATACACTTTTAATCCCAGCATCACATCTTTAAGCCCAGTACCACACAACGTAGATACAGTGAACTGTGCAAAGCCCTTCCTCTGATTGCACGAGGCTTTGAGGGGTCAGCTAGACACAAGCCTTGTTGTGCACATCCTTTTATGCAAGAGGCATTTTGTCCATCTCTCAGAGTTGCCAAAGTCGTAACATTGTCAGCATTTCTGAAAAATCCAAGTCTCCTGAAATTTAAGGCAAACTCTTAGCTGTGATCCCTTTACAAATATAAAGAAAGTTAAAACACTTGGAACATTCAATGGCACATGATAAATATTACTATTCCAAAATGTACAAATAGGAGAATAAAAAGGAACTGGACCAAAGCAAGTCCAGAATCCAGGAGGGCAAATGTTAGGTACCATAGTCCATGTCCAGCATCTGAGGCAATCTGTGGCAAGATATGAACTCCAAAGGGTTTGGGTGGCTTCTCCCCTATAGCAGCGTCAGTGGTTATAGCTCTCATGGCTTCTCCCTTGGGTTGGCTTTGGTCACTTCTTACAGCTTTGATCAGACATTTTTCCTGACTTCTCTAACATCTTGGGGTTTCCACTGAATGAAGCTTCATACACTGCCCTCTCAGGGGCACACTGCCTGGCTTCCCAGTCCTTCTTCTGAAATCTGGGTGGAAGTCTTCCTGATCTCACAGCTCTTGCATTATACATGTGCCTAAAACCAGCACCACATGGTCTGCTGCCAGCAGTAGCCCAGTGTGCTTCTCTCTTGGCTATATAGGTTGATTGACTGGATCACTGAGCACTCTGAACCAAATCCTGAGCAACAAATTCTATAGGCTACCACCATTCTAGAACATTATGTGTTCTGGAACTCCTTGCTCAAAGTAAAGGCTAGAGTCCTCTTGTTTCTTGTGTTGGCCTCAAGCCTTTTTTTTTTTTTTTTTTTTTGCCACCTTCTTTCTCAGCAACAGAATTCTCCTCTGCTTCACCTATGTGATCTGCAATTTTACTGTACTTTTCTTTTGGCCATACTCAAAACATTTTAAATCATTCTGCTGGAATCTTTGCTTTTGATTCTAAGCAGAGATCTGGCTAAAAGACCCCAACACTAACCATGCCATTGCCTCAACTTTAGACTGCCTTAAAATGTCTTCTGTAAGATTAACTAATTAGTCTGCTGCCTTTAATCTCAGTCTTAGTCAAAGTCCCTGGACATAAGCAAAATGCAGACAAACTTTCTGCCGAAAAGATTACACAAGTGGTCTGGAGTCCAACAGCCAATGCAGTCCTTGTTCCTTACTGAAATCTTGTGAGCTTTATCTTTACTGACTGCAATTTGACCAGCAGGTCTTTTGAACTCTAACCAGAATCTCCTAACAAGTATAGTTCAAGGCATTCCAGTGCAAGTTTTTCAGCTGGCATCCCCAAACCTTTCCAAACTCTTCCCATAAGTCAGTTCCAAAGGCTCCTGAACCACATGGCTAGGTATAGTCACAGCATCCCCAAAATCTGTATCAGTCAGTGCTTACTAGAGAAACCGACTGAGTGCAAGATATACAAATATATAAGAATTTACAGATTGGATTTACAGTAACTGCCCACAGAATCAGGGGCAGAAGAGCATACAAGGTCTATCTGTGCACTAGAGATTGGGAGGATTCAGTCAAAAGCCTGGAGCTCCATGTATTATCCCGTGTGAGTCTGTATCAGGAGGCCAACAGGCCTGTACCAGAAGGCTGAAGGATCTGTGCTGGAAGCCAGGGGACAGTGTCCATGGTGAAGGGGAAGATTGGAGCTTCTCTGAAGAAACAGAAGCAAGCCTTTCTTCTTCCTTTCTCCTTTATACTATTTGGATGACAAGCTGCCCTAGAATGAGTCTCCCAGTAAATCCCCTCAGCTGCATTCAGAACAATGCTGATCCAATTTTGTCGGACGTTTCTTACTCCAGCTGACTCAATCAGTGAACTATCACACTGCTGCCTGGGGACAGGGGCTGCAAAGGGCCACAAGGAAGAGGCTCAGTGGCACTTGGCAGCTCTCACAGCTGGCAGGGTGGACCCTCTCCTGCAAGTTTCTTCCCCAGGAGATGCCCCTCTGTGGATGCCCCTCTGTCTAGCTGCAGTCCACTCACAATATTAGTGATTCCTCTGGACCTACTGGGGCTGTGCTTTCAGGTAAACTCTAGAACCCACAAGCCCCTCTCTTGGGTCTGCTCTGCCCAGCTGTCGTCTTCACTGCTGGTTTCTGTAGCCCAGCTCCAGTGCCACCTCCGGCATCTCCCTGCTGTAGGTTGCATAATTCTGTGACATGCATGCCTTCTTTAAGAGTCTAGGGGCTATCACCTTGTGGCAGAACCCGCTTCTGAGTTCCTAGTTTCTTCTCATTTACTCTCTTCTAGAGATGATAGCCATTCTTTGCATTAGCTTTCCCTGAGGCCCCTAGAACTATCTTTTTTCCTGTTTTTGAAAGTCAACCCCCTTTTACTTGTTATGGTTTGTTGTTCTTTGTGTTAAATTTTGGGAGTTTAAATTAGTGGTATGGTTCCTGTTTCCTGAGGGGTCTCTATTTGAAGGAGAAGAGATAAGAGAAAAAGCCACCTATTCAAAGAATTAATTGCCCCTAAACTGCCAACTGCTGACCAGCACCCTATTTTCTTCAACATGCTCAATAATCAATTTTATTTTAGTATAGATTACATCAGACATTCTATAATCAGGTGCTGAATATTCTCACCAGCATGACTGCATTGAGCACAAAATAAGTAAATGCCCTTTTATGCCTCCGTAATATGAAGGCATTTATCCACTCAGCAGAGATTTATTCAGCAGCGTCTGCATGCTTGGCACTGAAGTAGGTGCTAAAAAAAGGAATGATACTCAAGCCCTGCCTTGCAAGTTTCTCTGGGTAACAGGACCTGTGTGTGTGAACAGTTAACCAACAGTGCAATAGAGTTTGCAAGACAGCGTATGGTCCCATTAGCATTTGTATTGCTTCATATTTCTAGACTAAGCAGTGCTGCAGAACACCCATATTGTGTCCTGTACAATCCACTCACTTCTAAGTGCCTGGAAGGTCATTTGTCTTTTGAATTGTTTCCCATTTACTCTGCATACATAGTACTTACTGGTAGGAATTGCAAAGGCTATAAATTGGTTGGTCCTCTGTAATCAATGAAAATAGTTTACAACACTAGATTTTTGAAATGGTGTCTGAATATGAACACTTTGGGACTTTTGGAGAGGCCTCTCTGCCTGTGTAAATTACTGGCAGCCAGCCACACAGGCTGAAGCAGGGATGCTGTGTGGAGTTGTCCTTGGTTTGGATTTGGGAGGACTTTGTGTGAAGCGGTTCTAGTTTTAGAACCTTCACAAAAGCAGTGATGTGGGAGTCAGACTGAGGGGGTCTTGTGTCTCTTTGTACTGGCTCACTCTACGGAGTAATATTTCAGATGTGATCATCCTAGAATTGTCTTAGCAAGTCCCTCAAGTGGAATTGTGTTCTCCCCTTCCTGGTTCTTTTAGAGAAGTGAAACCATGTAGAAAGGCAGTACCCTTTTCTGGGGCTCTGAACCATGGCTGAAGCAAATGCCGTGACGTTCAGCAGACCAGCGTCTTAAGCATGTGCTTTGAGGACACTACTCCTGGAATGTGCTTGAGCTCAATCAGTCCAGGGAAATGCCATCTGTCTAGTCTAGTACGTCTTCCTGTAAAAGACTGACAGTATGGTTTAGCTTACTGAAGGCTCTCTGCTAAGTTCTTAAATCAAAGGTTCCTGTTGTTTTCTAACTTCTCAAGTCCCCCCAGCCCCAGCCCATGTCAGTTTCCCTAGTTATCTTGCTTTCCCTACACTGATCAGAGACCATGACTTTTGTTTCTGTCTAGCTATCTGCCTTAAAGCTCTCACCAATGTGAGCATCTGTATGATTTTTAACAGTCTTCTTGTGGTCCCTGTCATCCTTAAGGACTTGGAGCCCAAAAGGAAAGTCATACACTGCGTGTAGGGCTCTTCTGTAGAAAGCAGTAACTCACCTTGGAGCAGAAGGACTTCCAGCTTTAAGTCCTGCTCCACCCTATAACTGCCGTTAAACCTCGCATTCTTCTTGAGGCCTTGCCTGCTGGAGCTGTTGGGTGAGGATGATTACTTGTTCTTCCTTAAAGCCTTCTTGTGGGTAAAGAGAGAATTAATTACTGAAATGTTAAGCCATGTGCTGTAGTATGCTGCCCATTAAAGCATCAGCTAGTTAATAACTTAGGATTTGGTAAAAGAGTAGCTTGCTTCCTGCAGTGGGGTTGCTGTGTGGTCATTGGAGAGGCCATGATAGAAACCAAGAGCGGTGTGTGCAGAAGCCCTGCTGGTGAAATGCAGGACGTGGCTCCCACATAACCAACGATGTGAGTGCGTGTTTATGTCTGTAAGCAAGGGTATCTAAAGAGTGAACCCCCCACTGGCATCAGTTGCCTGTCTGCCTATCTGCTGTAGCTGTTACTTTGGAGAGGTTTGACTTTAGTTTTATCTGCCTATCCACACTGTGTTACCTAAAATCCCACTGCAGTATGGAGACTCTTGTGTATCACAATTCATGGGAAAAGAAGTAATTCCATCTGGGAGTTGAATCTACTCTGGATTCACATCTTTTTGTGTTTCTCCCCCATCAAGGGGAGGCCAGGCGCTGCACATCCATTGAGATATTCAGTACTGGTATCCTGTGTTACCATCCTGCTCTGTGTAGGAGAAACAGAATGAAGATCATTGTATGAGAAATAGTCTCTCACTAACCACCAGGAAACAACCACGCTCAGAAATCAGAAAGACGACGGTGGCAAGACACAATTTTCCTGTACTTACTGGGATTTAGGAATATATAAATTATTATTTCAGTATTTAATAAAAATGTGCCAAATCAGATATGTACATAGGTTGTAAATCACAAGATTCACACATCAAATTTTGCACTTACATATTTTACAAAATATATTAACTTTTGAATATAATACTCTTTCAGAATGCAAAGAATTTTTTCATGGCTCTAAAAGTCAGCATGTGTACAAACGTCAAGCAACACGAAGATCTAATAAGGAGAAGGGGAACATGGATGACTTTGATCCTGCCTTCTGAAAGGAAGAGATATTTGCTCTTTCTGCTGTCAGAAATTTCAAAAGCATGCATAAATACATTATCTAAATAAGATGAAACTCAATGATAAAGTGACTTGGACCCTAGAAATGTTCTGGCACGTCGTCATGTAACCAGATACAGATTCTCTTTAACATTTTTTAACCACTTCACACTGTTACGCTGCATGGCAACACTATCATTTATTCACTAATTAGCTACTAATGTGTATTTCAGTGTTTCAGTTTCTCATTCCTATAACGGACACGCTGAAGGGTTGTCGTTATATGTTACCCACTTTGCAAGAGTTTTTCTTTATATTCTTGAAAGATTTGTCTCTCTCAGTGAGCATACCTAGTTTTAATTTTAAAAACTGGTCACACATGATACGACCCTAACCAGCATGCCAACACTCAGTTGATTTTTAACATGGACATTTCCTATCTGGGCATCACTGTTATAACTCTCAGGGTTCTGGTGATATTAGCAAGTCTGTGTCCACGTGTCATCTGTAGTAGCCAGGGTCCTTCACCTATGGAAGACGTACAAGTGCTTGAGAAAGTCAGTAAGGAAAAGAATTGTTGACATCTAAACATACAAAGTTAATTTTAAAAGTCATTATTTTTAAACCCAAAATACTTATTATAATTTACACTCTCAGACTAATAATACTAGGGCACATGTCCTTGCTGAAATGGGATTCAGCTGAATGCTTCAATTGTACAGGTTCAGTCAGGGCTTATAGATTTCCAGGGCTTCAGGGAAATATGGATTTTCAGACCATCATCACGTTTGTCTCTTCTCTTATCATCCTCCCTCCTGATCATTCTGTAACCCAGTGGCCTATCAACATGACAGAATGTTAATCTACCACAGGGTTCATGAGAGGTGGTGCATGGAGTATCTAAAATTCACAGATAACCTTTCTGTTGGTTTATCTTTTCAACATTAATGCAGATGACTAAAAATCACATACAGAAAATTCTTCTTTCCCATGGGAGATTAAAAAGTGTTTGTCTTTGGTGCAGACTCGCATGTAAGATTGTATTCTGTAGAATATATCAACAGATTTTCAGGGGTTTGAGGATATAAGCAGGCAGGTTCCTTCTCCATGAAAAATCACTGATAGAGAAGAGAAGGTGGGAAACTCACATTTGCTCTCTACTGGGAAGTTAAACCCAAAGAAGAGAATTAGTGTATTGCTTACAGATCTGCCTGAAGTCAGTATGATTAATTTCTTTTTGTTGCTCAAGAATTTCAACTCAGAGGGTATAACTATACCAGGACTAGTATTGATCAAGCCTATGCACTGCCTGATAGTGGGAGAGAATGGGAGCAAAAGGGTGTTTAAAAAAAATAAGCACACAGGCTAGAGGAGCAGCTGAGTAGTGGAGCAAAAACATGTGCTCAGTATTCAAAAGGTCCTGGGTTCAGTCCCTGGTGCTGTGCCTCCCTCCCCGCCAAGGTTGCTATTTCTGTTTAGTAATCAAGCAGTGCAGGTGCTATGCTACCAGCCAGTATCTGGAGAGACTTAGTCAGTAAATAGGTTGTATCAGTTCTCATAACAGGTGGAAGATTGTTTTCTTTATTCACAAGTTAAGGAATTCAGTGTCCAGGAAGTGAAGTGACTCGCCTAAAGTCACCCATCTCACAGGACCCTGGAAGCCTGCGCAGCTCACTCTGGTACTTGACTGTGATGCTCGCCTGACTCCCATGCGCCTTAGGTCGAAGATCTGTGCTGATACTGCACATATGCCTTTGGGAAGAAAGCTCTGATTTAGCATCACTGCTGTGCTACTTCCTTTCCTAACGTGATGCATCCCACTCTCACGTGCTTTGTTACCGAAGCACGTGAACCGAAGCATGTTACTGAAATCATCTTGCCATAAAGCACATCAACTTGGCGATGATTTCTGAACAGAAAGATAAATAATTTTCCACCAGCACCCATTAAGTAAGTCAAGCATGGTATTTTCATACGATAGGATTCTCCACAGCAGTAAAAATGAACTACTGATGCACAGAAAACATGGGTGAATGTCACAGATGCAGTGATGAGGGAAAGCAGTTGGAACAAGACTGGTTATGACCCCATATAACAGTGCGTATGTGTGGAAGATTGAAAGGAGTAAGGGGACTTGGGGGTAGGAAGTATTTATCTTCACCTGGCTGAAGTTACGTGGATATATACTGTGTGAAAATTCACCCAGATGCAGGTATAGAGTTTGTGTATTTGTTTTATGTTATATCTCAGTTAAAACTTAAGGTAAAAAGTCCATCACTGCTGAATGTAGTGATCTCTGCCTGTAATCCCAGGAACACTGAGGCAGGAGGATCACAAATTTAAGCACAGCCTGCACAACTGCACTAACAAGACCATGTCTCAAAATAAAAAATAAGCAAAAGGCTGGAAATGTAGCTCGGTGCAGAGGCCCTGCATTCCATCTGCCATAATGCAAAACAAAACAAAACAAAACAAAAATAGGTAAAGGTAAATCGCAGTATGTATTTCATGTGTGGCCTCAGTGTTTACAGAGGTAAACTAAGGGCCTTTTTGTCTTTGAGTTGTTTCTTACTGAGACCTCTCGTTAGCACCCAGCTTAAATGTGGGTTGCTTACCTGACAACCTGGAGAAGCTGATAGACAGTAATTTTAAAAATAGTTTGGGAGGTTCCGAGGAATGGGTGTGTGTCACGGCGCCCATTCACCACAGCACACTCACACTGTGTTCAGCAGAGAACTCTACTAGGATCTGCTTGTCACTGCTTCTGAGACCCTCAGCCTGGGGCCCAGGGAGGAGCGTTAGGCGGGGGGGGGGGGGCAGAGATCTGCAGGCAGTGAATTCTTAGAGCACCTAAGGAAGCTTGCTCCTCCTACTAGTGGAGCTGGGAAATGTGGTAAGAATCTGGAGGTGGGAAGGGCCCAGATCTGGAGAGCTAGTAAGAGGCATGAGTTGGGATTGGATGTACTTTTAGAAGATAACTCTAACTCAGTGGCTCCCATCCTCCCTGCAAATCGGAATCACATAGGGAGCCTCTAAATGCTAGCTGCCCTGGCCACACTGTGAGTGCTCTATTCTCTCATCCTTTTGGTTTGGGTTTTTGGTTTTCAGCTTACAAAAGTGATTCCAGTGGGCAGTGAAGATGTGGACATGCCTGTCATACTGGGAAGGAACTGAGGGCATGGCCAGTGTTAGACAAGATTTTGGCAGGGGTTTGGACTCAAGGTGGTGGTCTGCATTAGACTGGAATTAGACCAGAGCAGTCGGAGAGAAGTGGATGTAAATTCAGAATGTATTTTGGGGGCAAAAATCTTCCAGAATTTCTGAAGCACTGGATATGAGGGTGACAAGAAAGGGAGGAAATTATTTTCAGGTTTAAGAGTTTGTTCTGTTGGGTGACAATATGTTACCATTTTATTGAAATGAGAAGATTAAAGATTAGGGGAGTGGTGAGGGGTCCCAAGGGACTGAATTGGGCTCAGGACAGTTGGACTGTCTGTGGGCAGGAGGAGGAGACTTGTGGCTCTTTGGATCTATCTGTGCCTGGCTGAGCTCTGAGCAGGGCATGCTGGTCTCCTTGGGGGACAAATGGCTGGAAGGCATAGCTTTTAGAATCTTAGATGTATGAGGAGCTCTGCTAAACATTCACTCAACCCTCTTACCAGGTCTGTGAAATTAGGAGTAATCCCCATTTCACAGTTGAGGAAACTGAGGCAAACTAGATTGTAATATCCTTTTCCAGGATGGCACAGCTATTAAGTATAAGAGCAGGATTACTTGGTTTCAAAAATCCTGCCCTTAACCACTAACTAGTGTTGTATACACAACTCACCATATTTGAGATGCCCTAATTTGCATTCGGTACTAAGAGATCACATATTTTTTTAGAAGTTACGTATTCCCAGGTCCTTGTCACAGCAATTTTAGCAATCAGCTTCTCCCCAGTTAAATGTTACCTCTATTCTCTCTTCCTCCCACTATGACTATTTTTCTAACTGCACTGTGAGAAGAATTGAAAGCACCTGAGCACTGTTGCTTAAATCAGTACACTACATGCTCTGTGAAGAAGTCGTATTATTTTCTCAAAGGAGAGAGAGTTGGCTCAGTGAGGCAATGATTGCTGGAACAAACTTTCTGGTTTTCTATTTTGTTCTGCTGCAAGTAGCACGTTCTATCAATCAAAGCCTGTGGGAAAGATTGCGTTTTCCCTCATTGCAATTTGATTTTATCGTCTGTTGAACTCAGGTGCATTTTAAATACAAAGCCAAACTGTTCGGTTAGCATTAATCTGAGTCCCGTCTGAGATGGGGCTAGACTTTGTTTAGACAATGTCTTATTGGAAAGGAATCCCCCTAATTAGTGAATTAATAGATGTTTGTCCACTGAAGTCACCTACTTGCAGCCCCCGAAAGATTGCTGAACTGTGAGTCTTGAATCAGATGCTTAGACAGCTTTAATGGAAGGCCCTGAAACCAGTTTTCAGTGTTCATGTGTGACTAAAGTACAGAGTTCTGATGAGTTCACAGATTTGTTTCAGAGGACAGTGACTAATCAGTCTTCAGAGGCTACGTTAATGGAGCAATCATTCAGTGCTCTAGCGTAAGTACTGACTGAATAGAAATTCCCCTCCAGAAACATCCCATGGTGTGTGGTGTTTCCACCCAATTGCTGTGACTTTGGAGCCTCTGCTGTTCCCGCATCATGCTGGGCCTGCATCTTGCCCTGGGACACCCTTCATGTTCAAGGCCTGGCGTTCCACACTGCAGTGTACTGATTTTCTGTTAAACATAAAAACTACCAAAATTTTGGTCTCACAATGGATTATGGATGTTTATTGTCTCCATGTGGGGATTACTCATTATTTGTGCCAGATTTGTCAGTTTGGAAACCTGACTTCTAAACACGTTGCTTCTCACCCAACCCCGGACGCTGTGACACAGCATAGCTGCTGAGGCCTGGGAGGGCAAGGGCTTGCTTGGCTGGGAACTGCGTTTGGAGAACTGAGGATGCAGCCTCTGGAAGCAAAGGCCTTCCTCCTAGATTGCACTAGACTGTTGGCTCCGTGAGAAGGAAGAGTGGTTTGTTCAGTGCCATATCATGTCCAGGTCCTGGCCTGTGGTTATATCACTGTGTAGACAAATTGCTACAAACTCAGGCACTTAAAACAACATATTTGTTGTCTCCCAGGTTCCGTGAGTGCTGTGCCTCTTACCAGGCTGCAGACTGGGGTCGGCTGGGCTGAGGGTGTGTCTAGAAGTTCCACTGAGCACCCATTCATGTTCCAGCTCATTCAGAGTTCGGGCAGTGTTTAAGAAGCTCAGTACTCCCACAGCTGCTAGCCAGAGGCCACCTGTGGTTCCTTGTCATGTGGCCTCCAGCACAACCATTTCTGTAGGTAAAGCATGGAAACACAGTGAGAAAGGACTGTTACCTCCTTCCTATTGGATGGAGTTTAGAATTTTGTGTATGCATATCATAGAAGTGAAGTCCCATTGCCTTTGCTTCATTTACTAACTAGATCAAAGTAAGCCATTGAATCCACCCCACCGTCCAGGGGAAGAAACTACACAAGGGCCTGAACAGCTTGACTTGGGATTCATTGGAGATCCAGTTAGAGTCAGCGCCAGTCTGCAGGAGACACTCATATTTCTTGAGTGAATGAACTTAAGAGCTAAGTCTTATCATTTGGGCTAAGAGCACTATCCAACACCCCTTCCCGCCCTGTCACCTCTTTATGCAAACTGTGTGTCCAGCTGTTTTAATATTATATGTATGTGTGTGCTTGGGATTGAACTCAGGGCCTTGCACATGCCAGGCAAATGCTCTATCATAGAACCCCAGCCCCACTTTTAGTATTTTATGTATGACACCTGTTGGATATTTACCTAGTCTTCACACAGACCGTCTCTAACAATGCAGAGTGACTGCCTCAGCTACTCCTGAGAAGTGTGGCAACCCATGTGATCCAATATGCCTTATCTCTTGTATTTCTCTTGCTGTATACATTGTGGAGATTTCAAGCAGTCCCTATACAGAGCTTTCCGGATTTGAGTCTTTTGTAAATGGAGTGCCTCCAGCAGGTTTTTGCCTTGAGAGAATGAAAAAGCAAAGGTGAGAGTTCACATCTGATGTATTTTGGTTAAAGTCACTTGCTACACACGGAAACAGTTGGCTCTGCTTTCTCCCCTAAGCCTTTGATATTGTTGGGGCTTTTTGGTGCATGGCAGGATTATTAACAAGGGAAAGTCAAAGTTGTCTGGCATCACCACACTGAATCGAAAGAAACTTGCAGGCAAAGTCACTGAACCTGAAATAAGCTTCTTTTGCCCCAGGCTCCTCCAGATCTTGTACTTCTTTTTCTTTCTTTTTTAATTCAAAGGTCATGACAACATCAGTTTGAAATGGTTTGGATTATAGCTTAAGACTGTAGGTCATGCTTTGCTAGGGCAGAATTTCCTCTTTGCTTCTTTCTAGTTCAGGAGTGCCCTTTGCTTTGAGAAGATTGGCAGTGGTAGGACAGGGGCTTCTGGGGCCCTGTTTTAAGACAAAGCACCTTAAAAATACAGCAAACAGAACGACCCATATGGCTCCTATGGAAGCACCTTAGCCAGATGCCCTGGCCTGCCTCCCACTCCCGCCTGTGCTTTAGCTCTGAGACGAAGTGTTGAGTGAACTCAAAGCCAGAGCAAATGGAATTGTATACCAGCCCGGGACAGCCTTAGTGGCTTTCTCGGCCACAGATCTCAGTTCCTTGCAGGTAACCTGTGCATTGACTTTGTTTCCACCAATATTCTGAATTACTGGTATATAAGCCAAGTCAATGCTTAGCTCATTTTAAGGGGGGAGGATGAACCCTATTAGCATTTATAATTTCATATTAATCTTTCCCAAGGTGGAGGAATTAGGAGTTTTTCATGCGCTGATGGAAAGTAGCCCCAGGCTGGAAAGGGATGATGCTGCAGGGCCAGACCCTTCCCCTCCACAGGGCCAGTTCTGCATCCAGGGGCCTTGGTGGTGGTTTGCATGTCTGTTAGATGAGGCTCAGTGTTTGATTCTGGGAATTTGGAAGTCAGATCTGAAACCAATCTCCTGGCTAGGAACCCATGTTTGGTTTCTTCAGCCTGAGGACTAAGGGGTTTTGCAGGGCCTGTTTCCCTTTCTGTGTCTCCTTCTATCCACACAGTGTTCATGCCTGCTTCTCTGACTTTATTATCTGGCAACACGGGGTGCTAAATACACCCACACCTCTGATCTGTTTTCTGATTCTGTCTTTCTGATCTGGCAAGAGAAAATAAAAAAGTCTTGGTGATGTCAAAGGAAAAACAAATTTATGCATCCAAAACTGAGACTATAATCTGTACAGGAAGTAAAGTAATATTGGTGACCAGTAACAAGTCAGGAAAGGAAGGGTGTTTCCAGTGTAGCTCAGCAGTTAGTGATTTAATGCTACAGTCATCCTGAGCGTAGACAGATTTCCTAAATTATTGACAGGTATTTGTCTGGTCAGTGCCCTGTAAGAGCTAACTGAAGTGTAGTGGTGTGAAAAGAACCAGCTTATAAATCATTTGTACCGGGAAGTTCCTGACAGCAGTTTAGACCAAAATGTAGTGAATGGTAACCAAGGTGTTACATTCTGAGTGGAAGAGGCCACAGTACCCTCTGGGTGTGGCCATTTAGGTAAAAGATGCAGGCAGATAGAAGAGGCCAATGTGAAATCAGATCTCGTAAAGAGCACTTGCCCTCTTCCTGCTTGGGAAGGTTGGTGTCTGAATCCACAGAAGCTGCTCACCGTAGGGAAGGACGGCTCATCATCTCTGCAGCTCAGGACGCCTGCGTACGGTGTCTGGTCCCATGGTTTGCTCTGTTCCCCTGCAGCCATGGTTAATGTCGTAGCCGTCTCCCCTCAGCAGGCATAAATCCTTTTTCTCACAAGAGGATATTGGCTGGATGTGACATTTATGGGACTTAAAGGAGCAGCTGGCAATGTCAGATTCAAGGCAAGTAGGTTGTCGTGGCCATTCCATTTAGCAGATGGCCAGGACTTGATAGACTGAAAATTACCAGGATGTAAGACAAGGGCCAAATGGCACAGGGGGCAGGAAAACGTAATGGCAGCACGAATCTGAAGGTGGATACGTGCAGTGTGATGGGGCTTCCTGGCTCTGCTGCACAGGCTTTCAGCAGAAGTAAATGCAGGTCCTCTTGTAGACCCTGGGTTCTGCAATATGGAGATTTTATATATATATAGATATAGATTTAAATTGAATATAAGTTTGCCTATATATTTACATATAGATATATACACAATATAATATGTCATATATTACAGTACATATGATCCTATATATAAATACAATACAAGGTACATGCCTATGTATTATGGATAAATTGACTACTAGTTTCATAACTGTGTAAATCCATATGGTGAGCGATTATTTGAAGGTTAAATCTTCAAATACATTTCATCAACATGTATGTGTGTTTGGCCTGTAGTCTAGACCTACATGCCGTAGTCCTCTGTGCCGTCGGTATCTCTGTGTATTTTGGATGTATCTAAAGACAGCTGGAAAGCTTAACCCACAGCCCCCCTGTCAGGTTTGTGTGCCATCCTTCCAGAGATGACTGATGCCTCCAGAGCCGCTGGAGGGTGGAAGTGCCAGGAGCTCACTTCTGTGATGAGAGCGCAGACTCTGGGGGGAGAGGGGTGTCTGTTTCTTCCAGACCATTTGAAGCTCATTTGTGCAACTGCTGCCTCCTCAGTATATTACTGCATACCTCCTTTGATCCTAAAGTAGAAGGAAGCTAGTTTAAGAGCCAGGAAAAGTCCTCGTGTGGCTTTAAAAGGAGCAGCATATTACAAAATTGAGTGAATGTCAAATAAAATGTAGATTTGGATCTTTTGAAATTCGAGCTCTAAGAGGTAATACTTTGAGAGCCAAACACACTGAGAAATGCAGATAAAAATGCCATTTGACATTCTTTGAAAAGTTGAGGGTTTAGGTTAACCTGTTGCCCATCTCTTTGCAGATGCTGCTTCCGTATTCAGCATTATACTCTGAGCTATATTCTGTGCAAGAGTGCTGTGAGATTGGATCTCTGCTGTAGAGATGAGGGTGTGAAGCTTCAGAGGTGCTTGCTGATTCACCGTTCCCTTTTTTTCACCCTCTCTTGGCTTCTACTACCAGATGGAGAGGAGAATGTAAATTCAAGTTGCTAAAACAGTATTCTCCACTATCATTGTATTAAAAGCTGCCCAAATCGCTTAGTTTCTGCTCATAATTCTTTAAAGTGGCAAATTGAAACATTGAGTTATTATTTCAGTTAGTGCTGTGTCTTACTGGAAAAAAATCCACTTATTAGCATGCTGTTTGGGTTTCCCGCCCTGAGTTCTGGAACCAAGACTCAGACCGAAGAATGCGCTAAGTTTCTTTGACTAGCCAACAAACTCCATTTTCTCTCCCTTTCTCCTCATCCATCTTAGGAGCCTCAGCTATACACACCCAGCAGTAGAGGTTGTGCAGCTGAATGGACAGTGTAGACTTGCCATTTGTGGAGATACTTAGAATAGAAGGTCAGATCTTTGAGCTTAGACGAGGCCAAGTCTGAGTTTTGCACACAGAGATGGTATGATCTCAAGTGAACAGAAATTGAACTGGGATTAGGCCACCTGATTATTTTCCTCTTGTGTAATCTACAGATATTATCAAAGAGTGTCAGTCATGGAAGATTAGAAACACTTTCTTTGAGCCTTCACATCATCAGACAAGACCAAATGCATTAAAGGGTACCCCTGCCTGTAAAATATCTCATCTCAGTGTGGATGGAACATGAGAGTACCACAATCTCCCTCATCTGCAGGGGAGGCCTGAAAACACAGATAGTGCTAAACTCCGTATGTACTGTGTTTTTTCTCATATATACACAGCTGTGATAGAGTTTCATTTATGTACAGTACTAGTAACAGTAACAGATTTACAATAATAATTAATAATAAAGTAAAACAAGTGTAACAATATACTATGACAAGTTTGCCAGTATGAAGACTCTTGAATTCTGGGATTGCTATAAAGTAAAATAAGGGTTCCTTGAACACGAGCACTGTGATACCATTACAGCTGATCTGATAACCTTGGGGATTCTTCAGTGATTGACAGACACTGATACAGTGTGGATATGCTGGGCAGAAGGATAATTTGTGTTCTGGGCAAGGTGGAGCAGGAGGGCATGACATATCATCATGCCACTCAAAACCACACACAACTTATAATTTGTTTTGTTTCTGAACTTTTCTATTTAAAAATATTCAGGCTACAGTTAACCATGCATAACTGAAGCTGTAGAAAAGGAAATCATGGATATGGGGTGTTATGGATTAAAAACTGTGGTCAACTTAACACCAGCTGAATTAAATCAGCATGGTGCTGAGCATAGATGTTCCACCTGAGGAAAGTTGCCAGCATAGAGATGTGGAGAAGGAGAAGCTAGGCATTGTGGGTTTCTCTAAGTGTTGCTGTTTGAGCCACTGGTTCTCCTGGAGGAACTCGTCATGACTAGCTTCCCCAGTGTGATTTCAACCATTGTCATCAGAGAAGCTTGGGACCTTGTTGGTGATAGTGGCTGTGGTTCACTTTGAGGGAGCTCTGGTCCTTACATTGAGCATCGCTTTCTGGCTCCGGAAGGGAAGACATGTGCCATTTAATCTCCAGGACAGACTCGTCGTGCTGGCTTCCTGGCATGTACTCAACTCTTCTTAGCCTCCGAGGAGCTTGGCGCCTGTGTTGTTGAGGATGGCTGAGGTGCTTTTCAGGACAGCCCTGGTCTTTATTATGAGCGTGACTTCTCGGCTCCAGTGTAGAACCCTCAACCTACCAGCACTCTCCTTCACCCTGCTGGCATAGACTTTCTAGTTTCCACCACTGACCTTTGGGCCTTCCCAGCATGGATCCGTAAAACAGACTGGCGTGAGTCCTTCTTGTGGGCTGTAGACCTCCAGTTGGCCTCACAGGAGGCATTGTCATGGACTCTAGCTCTTCATCTGGACTCATACAGGACATTGCTGTGGGATTCAGGTCCTTGGCTAAATATTCTATGTCTTTAGTGTTACAGATAGAGATCCTACACTTTCTTGTGTTAAACTCTGGGTGACCATCATAAATAATATAAATTCTGTGTCTGATTCTAATTGTTCTCCTCACAACTGCTGACTACAACATGGGGGGACTAACATGTCTGGGAATTGTTGCATGGTTCATGATGGATAACAGAGTTTGGGGGAGTATATAATCTCATCAGGCTTGTAATATGCAGGGCCATCCCTGCATATTACATCTCACCTATACACCTTGAAGGAAAAGGTTTTGCATGGGTAAAATTGTATTTGTTAAGAAAATTACTAATATGGCCTCTTCCTCCTCTACACACATTTTTAGAAGCTTTGGTAAATTTTGCTGTAAAACAAATTATGCTGTTAGTTAAAACAACAATCATTTCATTATTTCCTGATTCTGTAGAGTAGTGGGTAGAAATGGCTGGGGCCATTCAGCTGGGTCTCCACAGAGCATATGGAGAACTCAGCTGGTTCCAGAGGCCTGCGTGGACACGCTCACCTGCCTAGTGGTTGGAACCCAGCAGGACCGTGGCTGTGACTGCCGTCCTTGCTTTCTGTGATCTCTCATCCTGCAGTGGGCTAACCTGGGATTCCTCACCTGATGGCCCTAGGCTTGGAATGCTCTTTGAGCTTCTCTCCCTAATTTCTCTGTAGCCAAAGCAAGTCATGTTCACAAGCAGTTTCAAAAGGAGGTGAAATTGACACACACCCTTGGTGGAGAAGTGCCAAAATCAAATTGTGTAAACAGCAGGGATGGGAGGAATCTGGGGGCATTTTATACCTCCCCCAGATAGTAGGGTACATACAGGTAAACTGGCAGAAGCGCCTCTGCCAGGCCAAATAAGAGACTGCTGTGTTAATTTGTTTCCTGTCACTGTAAGGAAATACCTGAGGTAATTAACTTACAAAGGTAAAGGTTGATTTTTGGTTCACGGTTGTGGAGGGTACAGTCTTATTATTTGGACTTGAGTCAAGGTAGCACTTTGTGGGAGCATGAGACAGAACCAAATGGCTCATCTCTGATGCTAGGGAGCCAAGAGGAAAGAGAAAGTAGCATTCAGGCCTGCAAAAAAAAAAAAAAATCCTTTCAAGGACACAGCCTCAATAACCTAAAGACCTCTCCCCAGGCCCCTTGTCCTAAAGGTTTCAGCACCTTGCGGCAGTGCCTTTGGGGTACTCATCCAAACCATAGAACTTCTTTTTGTCTATAACTTCAGTTTGACATGGGATCCTTTCCTAGGCTCTTATTTTCTTCTGGACTTTGGAAGTATGGCCACATTTACTGGTTAGATTATCTTGTTTGCTTTCTTGAGTTGTGATTTCTCTTTTGGTCACATTTGGGTCAGTGACCTGCTATGATACAAACACAGAATTTCTTCAGATTCTCTTTGGCTTTGGGGTATTTCAAGAATATTTCATTCTTCAACTAGTGTATTAAACCGCTGGCTTAAGCTTCTTCTCAGGCAATTTGGAGGCGTTCTCAGCAACTCTAAAACTTACGTCTATCTGATCTGTTATACTGGGTCCCTGTTCACAGATTCTTTTTTCTTCATATCTTTAGTGCTTATGACATTCTGCCAGATCTCATGTTGTTTTATTAGTCGGTAAACATAACTGTGTACTGTGGTACCTGTGTTCTGAACTGGCATAACTCAGGGCTACAACCACTCAACTCAAGAAGCATCTGTCTCCCCAGGGTTTGTCAGCCGTGGCCTCTGCTCCGTGGACCTCCCCAGTCTGGCAGTTTTCCTTGGGGACCCTAGTCACTGTTACAGAGTGGTTAGCAGCAGTCCTGACCACCAGCCATTTGATGCTAGTAGCTGTTCCTCCTCCTCCTCTCTCTCTCTCTCTCTCTCTCTCTCTCTCTCCCTCCCCCTCCATCCTTCCTTGTGACAATCAAAAACATCTCTGGTCGCAGTCACTTGCCCCCTTAGAGAGCAGAATGGCCCTCAGCTGACCACCACTGCTTTTCCTGGAGCTCCTGAAGCGCAGAACAGCAGGGAAGGTGTGAAGTGTGGGCTGTTATCAGAGAGAGCCAGTCAGGTGCACAACCCAGCAGAGAGGCTGTATGGGCTGGCAGGAAGGAGTGTGTTAACTTTCACCTAGGCTCTGGATTCCTCTGAATTAACTAACTTGAAACGTTGAAGTGAGTCTTGCTACACTTTGAAAGGTTCAGCAATATCTCGACTTCATTATGTTAGAAGTGGATTAGTGGTAAATACTATCCCTGAGGGGGCAGGGGCTATGCTGACCACAGATAATGGATTTTGAGAAGCTCTTTGTTTTGGAAAAAAATTAAACATTAAAAATTAAACACAAAAGTGGAGGAAATAGATAATGACCCATTCTATACTCATCACCCAAGGTCATAAGTGATGGATGGGTGAAAGCCTTGGTCTTGCATCTGTGCCTCACTCTCGCCCCCTGCTGTCCACTCGGGTTATTTTGAAGCAGATTCCTGGCATCTTTTCATTTCATTTGTAAACATTTCAAGGTATATGTAAGAGAAAGTACCTAAAAATGATAATTTTAATATGCTGGCGAGATTTCCATCTTCCAGTGTGGGCAAGAATGAGAATTTCTGCTAAGTATTGTCAGAAAGAAAGGGAAAGTCAGTGAGATACAGACCAAATATGCTCAGCTTTGGGGGAATCAAAGGCCCAGAAGAACATGAAGGTGGGGACGCTGTCTCTTTGTGCTGCTCTCCCTGCTGTCTTGCATTGAGCAGCTCTTACAGATGCCCCATCTGCTGTGGGACTTTTCACAGAGGGCTGAGGTTCTTAAAAAGGTGAACAGGCTGGCAGGAAAGTGATGCATTTTCTAAGAAGGAGGGAAAAAAGTCACCAGAAGGTATTGAAATATTCGGTCAATGATGGATTGCTCACTGATGACTTTCAATGACTTTTTAGCTGATCAGGATCCACTTTTAATAAAACAAAGCAGGAAGAAAGTCTTGCGGTTGCTTTTTACGATTTCACTAGGACTAGGATATTTCTCTCCTGTTGTAATATATTCTGAGAAGTTTCTTTCTTTTGATTTAGACCTCCTCACTTGATTTTATTATGTCATAAATCTCTCACATTTGGTGAGAGTCGTGGTATATGTGAGACCTATGCAACTCGCTAGATAACATCTGTTTTCCCCCCTTCTTTTTGGAAGATTAAACTGAGGTCGTTGTATTTGATGCCAGGATAGATTTAACCAATCATGTTTTCTTTACATGTAGGTCAGTCCAAGGGACAATTCTGCACTGGATCCTATTATCCATGGATTGAAGGGCGTCGTCCATCATGGTAAGTAAGCCACATAAACTTCTTTGGCTGGAATGCGAAGGGCTCGAATCTCCACCTAAAGGAACCAGGTTATCTTGCAGAGGACGGAGGATGACACTCATTCCTCATCGCTGATGCTGAAGGGCACTAGACCCATTATTTGATGGGTAAAGAGCACACCCATACATTTCCTGCAAATGGGTCTGGGTTAGCAGTCAGCCATTTGTTTCTCTTCAGGTACTGCTTCGAACGCATATGTTGTAAATCACACTGCCCTGAGATACAGTATATTCTTAATGTCGAACCTGCCATTTGTCTGACCTCTCCTAAAAGTATCCTTCTTTGAAGTCTCTTTGCACTTATAATTTTTATTTTCCTCTGAGATTTAGGGGACAAAACTAGCCAAGACAAACCATTAAACATCATAGCATGATGCTCGACATTGTCATGCAGCTGGCAGAACAGAAAAGTCAATGGGGATGTGCGCGTTAGACACCTTATCCTCAGGCATAAAGCTAGGAGAGAAAGTAAGATAAATGGGTTCTGTCTTTTCCAACTGGTTTTTATTGGAGGAATTTCCCTGCAACTTTATTATCAGCAATGCATCATTAGCCATGTATCAGGATCCTCTAATTTCAAAAGTACCCTTGTCACAGTGAGGTGTGGAGTCTGGCTCTAATGTAATGATTTGCAAAGTTTTAATAATCTAATTAGAATTCCAGAGACATTGACAGAAATAGCATTAGTAACCATAATAAATTTGCCTTCAGTCCCACAGCTGTGATAAAATGCCTTCGCACCTTTTGGAAGGACTGTCTTTAGGAATAAGCCAACTCTGTAGAGCTTAACAAACACCCTCTCTTCTGCGAAACTAGAAGTTGTGAGAGTTTGATCAAGTAGGATATGGATTAATTGTTCTATTCTTAAAACTGCTGTCGTGCAACAAGTAACAATAATAAAGCAAATAAAAGTCAAAACAAAAAAAAAAGTTGAAACGTTGGGCCACTGGAAACAGCCACATCCTTTTCCTGTTAGGAAGTTTTCACTGATCCTTCAGGATCCCAAATCTCACTGTCAATCTAGGCAATCACGTCATTCATGAAGGCTCTGTCCCCAGAGGTCCACATAATGCCATTGCCGCTGGGTGGGGCATATGAGTTTTGAGAGGAACACAAACACGGTATAGGAAATTGTTAATTTTTTAATTTTTTTTTTTTTTTTTTTTGTTACCAGGGATCAAACTCACAACCACGTGCTTGCAAGGCAGGCGCTTATGCTGCTGAGCTAAATCCCCAGCCCTGAACACAAACACTGAATGCAAGCCTGTGGCATATTTTACCTGGCTCTAGAAGGTCACAGGGGCCTCAGGAGTGGCTGCAACCCTGCTGTCTAACTGAGAGGTCAGGGGCCACCTGTAAAAATAATCACATGCAAAGAAAATTTATTTGTGTAGCAAAACTACATTGCATGCCCCAGCTCTGTGCAGACAGGGAGCGGGAACATGGATGAAGAGAGACTCACGTCGCTCTCTGGGGAAGGGAAGGAAGGGAGACCCTGCCTGTTCTTCCTTCTGCCAGCTCAGTATGGTACCTGCTGGCCTTGGCTGTTTCCTGTCTCCCCTGCTGGTGCCACGGTGCCTCCCGTCTATGTCAGGTCTGTTCAGATCACGACTCCTTGGAAAGTTGTTTCTTAATTAACCTTTCACATTTCCCTCTGTCACTCTCCCACATCTCCTAGATTTTTTTCTTCATTGCACTTCAGTGCCCTGGAAGGATCTGAGCTTTTTCCTCAGGGATAGCTCCCAAGGCCACCCCTCACGGGCACAGTAAGCTACATCTGTGTGATGACTGCACCTGACTGATAAGGGCTCCATCAAATGGCCAAATGAAGGAAAGGTCCAGAGGCACAAGTGAAAACATTGAGATGCAAAGCTGGGTTAAGAGGGTAGAAAAAAAACCACTAGATTTCTCCCTGCTGGAGATGAGAAGGAATGCCAGTTTCCTGTAAGGTAACACACACTTAAAACAGTCAAAAGGAACTTTTGTTGGAGCTAGAACATCGTCTCTTGAAAGTCTCGAGAAGGATTTGCGTGACCTATTAATTTGAAGGAGCATAAATAATTGTACCTTTCACAGAGTCTCTGGCTCGGGAATGATGATAGAAATGTGTAAGGAGAAAAAGTCAGTATGGACTTCTGTAGCAATTTGGAAATGGCTTTTATTTCTTCAGCTCTGGGAATCATAGCTTAGCATGTTAGTTTCTCATTCATTAAGTGTCTTTTCTTTTTAGGTAGGCAGAATCTTACATGTTCTTTCAGCTGAGTGGAAATGAGTAATCTGGTCATAGTGGCTACCACCCTGGTCATTAGAGTCCTGTGTGAAGGAGACCCAAGGTGACATTTTTTGGTGTCTTTTGATTTGCAGTACTAGAGATGAACCTGGGGCCTTTACACCAAGCTATATCCCCAGTCCTTTTTGTATTTTGAAATGAGATTTCACTAATTTGCCCAGGTTGGATTCAAATTTGCTGTCCTCCTGCCCCAGCCTCCCAGAGTCCTGAGATAACAGGATAACATACACCACCATGTGCTGCTGCAAAATAGGTTTGGGGCAGGGCCTTCCAGGCCTGGGAATAATAAAGCGGAGAGGGAGTAAGAACTGAGGGGAAGACAGTGTTTGCACCATGAGAGTGAAAAACTGGGGGAGCGGCTGCAGGCAGCTTTGAGAGCCTCTTAGCGAGGCCAGCAAAGACCCCAGAGCAAAGTGGAGTCCTGTGTGAGGTCATGGTTGGAGCAGTCCCCCAAGACTGGCACGGTATGGGCACTGGGGCAGCTGGAAGGCACAGGTGGTCGCAAGGTCCTCACAGTGGCTTCTGTCTAGATGGAAGATCTGTGGTAGTGCAGAGTGCTATGTCTTCCTTCCAGTGACATCTGCCTGCGTCCACCCCCGAAGGTTTTCTCCTTGATCCTCCTCATTCTCCGATGCCCAGAGGTTCTGGTGCACAGCATTGCTCTATTCGGCCCATAGTGACAGAGGGAAGAGCTGGCACCACCATGGAGGTTACAGATGTACTGAAGTGTGGGGAGCAGCAGACTTCTCTCAGATTTAAGACTCGGGGGCCTAAGAATGCATAGACATGGTCGAGGCACATAAAGTGCTGTTCCTTTTTAATGCAAATTTTTAATTTTACCAGTGTGAAAACCATGAAATATAAAAAGAACAGAAGTTATGCCTTGGAAGCACTAAAATGTAATTATTTATTTTACCCTAACACTAGCATCCACTGAAGAGGAAAGAGTTAGAACTTGTCAGTGCTGTGCCCTGCATTGACTTGACTGTTTACAGTGCCTTTTGTGTACAAAAACCAGTGCTTGTGAGTAGCCACACACCTCAAGTTTTTCTGGATTATGTACTTTCTGTCCTTCTATGCACTGGTAGATTCCAGTAGCCTGTTTGTGTGCCTTACTGTCTAAGGTCAAGACACTAACCACTCCGTCAGGCCAGTCATCTAAAGACTACTTTTCTCTTTCTAACATGAAATGTGCAGTGGGTTTTGTCTCTTTTTCCCAACATCCTCCTGGCCGCCATTTTCCTCCACTTGGGGAAGGGCAGGCAGGCTGCTGACCTTTGGAAGCAGGGATGATGTGGAATGGGTTAGAGATTACCTCAGATATAGCAGAATCATCCATTTCGAGAAGACTGATGTCCCTCTTCCTTTTTACTCTCCTGACTTTTCCAAGGCAGAAGCCTATCATGAAAGGATAGATAAATAATCACCAAATGTCCTTCAAATAATGTCTCGAAATGAGGCTCCTTTGAGCTTTTCTTGTCAGACCACAGCAGTGGACGCTGGGGCTGGGATGAGGTCAGAACTTTGCTAGCACAGTAGCTTCCCCACCTGAACACTTTACCCCAGATCTCGCTGCTTCCTTTTCTCCTGCCCCAGGACACTCATCATTTCCTATTAAACTCAGGACAAAGTCCTAGGACAGCTGGATTCACTGTAGGCCCGTAGCAGAAATGGAAGTGAGAAAGGAAATTTGCAAATATATATTGACTGCCTGGAGTGAGGATCCTACAGTAAAGAGTAATGTAGAAGCATCGCCAGGTCCAGAGGACACAATTACAGTGTCATTCCCCAGCCGTGATGAAATGGCTAGAAAGCAGATCAGTCCTACTGGGGAATGGCAGATGGAATGCCCTTTAGAAAGCCAACATCACACATGATCCCTCCCAAGAGCAGTCGGTACCATCCTTAGGTATATACCCAAAAGAATTGTCCACAAATAGACCTATGTGTGGCAGCTCCCAACTAGGAGTCTTCCCAATGCCCCCTAGTGGCAGTCGTATGGCAGGACAGTGTTCAGCAGCCGGAAGTGGTAAGTGGATTTACACAGAAGCAAAAGAACATATGTTCTGTGTTCCCACTTAGATCAAGTTCAAGAACAGCCCCGACCAATCCATACCAATAAAAGTCAGGAGAATGGAGAAGGGACACAAGGGAATACTCTTGGGTAGTGATAATGGTACACATTTGATCTAGAGGATGATTTGATAAATACGATAAAAGATTATCACATTGTCCCTTAGATTTGTACATTTGACTACTTGTAAGTTAAGAAACAGACTGAATATATTGCATACTAACCTATGAAAGATATCCTGCCTAAAGAGCTTTTAAAATTATCTAGCAGTTTATATCAGATAGTCAAATGTTAAACATACTGAGTGTCAACCATGGGCAGGAACATGGATGCCAAGGACTGTCACAGATGCTGTGTGATGAGCCGATCACAACCATTCAGCAGTACTTGGGAAGTTGGTCAAGAGTCCTACTGAGTTCAATTCCCCTCGGATCATTTCCCAGCCGTGTCTTCATGTTCTGCATACATGTGTGCGTATCTGTGCTAGACACCATGGTCTCTGGATGCACCGTGTAGCTGGGTGAATTCTTCCTTTATAGGGTGACAAAAGGTGTTACAGTTCACAGTCAAAGCAGACGGTGATCAGCATCAGTAAGATAGACAGCGCTTTCCTATGGGACTCACAGTGTACCAAGTGGCGTCATAGCTAACGACGAGGGGAGTGATTGCACTTTCCTAAAAGCCCGATCATATGGTTCCCTCCCTGGCCTGTAGTCGGTGAGCAAAGAGAACAGCCAGCCAGCCAAGCGTATTGCGGTGAACAGGAAAGTGCTATCGCTTCCCCCTTTGTTGTGAAGCCACTTGGTGCACAGTGAGCCCCAGAGGAAAGCACTGTCTGGACATCTTGTTTTCTAAAGTCCTCCTGGAGTTTAGAAAAGGAAATCAGAAACAGAAGGGTGGGGCAATGGCCCGGAAAACAGCAGACTCATTGCTTCCTCACTGGTGCTGTTTACCCTGCACCAGGGAGGGCATAACAGCCCAAAAGGCATTGCCCAGTCCCCTCGGGTTCAACAGCCTGGTCCTCATGTCACAGACTGCCAGATGAAGCAGGCAGTGACTGGGTAACGTGTCCCGGGTCACACCTTGAGAAGTGACTCAGCCCAGACACAAACTAGGGTCTTTATGACCGTGGCTGGAAGTTGTTACTTCCAGCCCAGCACCCCCTTTCTCTGCCAGCCGCCCCTGATTGAGTCACATCAGATGGGCTCTTTTGAAGGCTCGAGTAAAGGAATGTTCACCGGGCCCGTAATCTGTTGTTGCTCTGGCAGCATCGTGACTGTCACTGGTGTGTAAGATCTTGAAATAAATTCTCTGTCTGGGGCTTTGTGGGTAGCATTTTTGAAAATACTTGCATGAACCTTGAAAGAGGACACATTCTACGACCAAGGGCTTTGGGAAGAGATTAATCCAGCAAGGAGAAATGATCATTGGTATCATTATTGTTCACCAGGCAGAAGACAGATCAGAGATGAGCTGAGGTTTGCGGATTCTTCTCTGCTCAGCATATGTGGACTTTCAGCTTCCTTAATCATGGGGTCCTTGCCCCCTCCCACTGCATGAATGCCCAGGAAGCACAAAGAGGAGTGAGATTTTCCTCACCCTTGGGGAGAGTTTAGTCTCCTGAAGAATGTTTTCTCTTTTTATTTCCTTTTTTCCCCCTCTATCCTTGGCATTCTTGGCACTTCAAAGACTAATATTATCTACCTGCAGAGTAACTTTCATGTGTTCACAGAAATAAGCAGGAGTCTTGTTATTTTAAAATCCATCTCTTTAGAATACAATAGTACAAACTGTTCTGGGTCTGAATTCTACCTCTGAAGCTCAGAGCTGTGTGATATTCTACAAGTGGCTGAGTCCACTCTAACCTGGAATTTCCACTTGTGAAATAAGGGTAATGCGAGGGTCCACCTCATGAGTATCACTGCTAAGTGCACCCTAAGAGTGGAGATGGTGCATGCCATGTGTCCATGGCCCTCTAAATCAGGGGTCAGCAAACTAATCTGTGAGCCAAATCTAGCTCACTCCTTGTTTTTGTCAGTAAAGTTTTATTGTCACACTTACTTGTTTACATAGTGTCCATGGCTGCTTTTGCAGTAGAAGAGCAGAGTTGAGTAGTTGTGACTGAGAGACTGGCCTGCAGAGCCTAAAACGTTTACTCCCTGCCTTTTACAGGGAAAGGTTTGCCCACTGTGCCTCATCTCAATGGTGGTCACTGTAGCTGCTCTTCTAACACTGTGTGCTCGCCTTGTGGTTTATGTTGGGATGGTGGGAATACCCACTCAGGTCCTTACTCAGACTTCAGAGATGGGCTGCAGTTTTGACCTGTGCCAAATGACTGTGTAAACCAAGTGTGTATCAGCTGAATTAATGAGGATTCTGTTTCAGTGTTTACCTTACAGAAAGAAAAAAATTCAAAGTATTTTCTCACTTTTGAATGGGGAAACCAGTGCTATGTTATCTATAGCTCACTGGTAATTTCAGACATTGTAACATGTGACAAAATTCCCCCTTTGAAGTTTATGTTTCTTTCACTTAATAATATGGAACTTTCCTGAAATGTGCTATAAATATGCAGCACCCTGGTCCAGGCTAATTGGCTCATGTCTGTTTGTATTCAGGAAGAACCAATGTTTATCTGACAACTTTTGATCTTGAAATCTTCTAGAAGCAAGCATACTTAAACCATTTCCACAGTTTCCTGGCCTTTAATGTATCAAAACCATCACCTCACCATAGATATAATGTCTTTGTTTCTTTTATTAGCAAAAGCCAGGAAATAGGATGCTGTGCAACTATTTTATCACCAGCAGCATTGTTAACAGTAGTGCTAAAGATATGACTTCATAAATGATTCCTTTTAGATTAGATTTGGATTTGAGGCTGGTTTTCATTTGTCATTTGAGCAGGAATTTGGGAGTCTGGGGAGATGCCTTTTTCCTGATTTTTTTCAGTGAGAGAGCAAAGAGTAGGTGTAAAATACCCCTCAAGAGTCTCCGGGAAGTACTCACTGCTGTGCTGCAGGCTGCCTCCTACTGTCCTCCTTCAGTGCTCTATGGATGTCACCAGGTATAGGACAGGCAGAATCTCTATGTGCGCAAGCCCACAAGGCTGACTTGCAATACACTTCTGCTTTAAGTAGTTGTGAGATGTGGACCAGTCACGTGACCTCCTCGGGGCTGCAGTGAGTTGAGGCAATAATAGTGCATCCTTCCTGGTTCATGCCAAGAGTTCTGTGACTCGCTGTCCATGATGTGGCCGGTATGTGGTGAGCCCTGAGCGGTCGCTGGACCTCCACGCGCCCCATCTACGTCATCAGTAGTGTCCCCACTTAGCTGGAGTACAGGGGCTGCTGACAGGGAACAATTGTGAGTTCGAGGTTTTGCTTTTGCCAGCACCCGGCCGCTGGAATAGAGTGTGTGTAGCCTGACCTTGTTATCCGTTTGTTAAGTGAAATAAGGCATTAAGTATTACATAGTTTCTGTTACCTGAGAAACCCGAAATAATATAAAGAGCAAAATAAAAGATAGATTCTGGAAGAAGAAGCAGGGAGCTAGATCTCTTGTAAATGCGAAGGGTACTAAGAGATGGAAGGAAGAGGAGAAAAGGGGAAGGGGACATACAAAGAATTAAGATGTGTTATGAACACGTACCTGTTCCTGAAACTGACTGATCATTCCTGTGTATTGTAAGCGTGCACTGATACAAATAAAAAACTAAAGGGACTCATGAAGTGATGATAAGGAAGATGATCTAAGGTAGTTTGTCCTTTTGCGATCAAGGGAAAGAGTAGTGACCAAAGAACCAGAGAGCAGGTGCAAGGACATAGCATTCATCTCTCATCTGTTGGCCCTGCCCGTGAACCTGACCCTGCCCAGGTTCGTTACACTCTTATTTTGTCTCAGCAGCAACATAGTGAAGACTCCCTACTCCCATTTTACAGATAGGTAAACTGCTGCAGTGACATTAGCTGATGTACTTCAGCTCATGCAGTCGAGCAGGACTTGAACCCAGTTGTGTCAGACTCTGAGATGCATTTCTTTCTGCTCTTCTGGGTCAGGTTCTGACTTCCAGCATCGGCAACTTCCTGGTTATTGTCAAAATCACTTAACTGCTATGCACCTCGTCTCTCTTTGAAGAATTAGCTCATTGACTAGTGTCAAAAGGAAGCTGCAGCAATGTGCATATCATCTCAGCTGTGTCACCAGTGCCTTGTAGGGTAGACGGGAAGAGGAGCTGCTGTCACTGTACGAGTCTGGATAATTTAAATGCCATCCGTGTTTCCTTAATTGTTGACAAGACTGCGATCTTTATGTACTTTCTCTTTGGAAACATTAATGTCAATATATGTCTTATTCAAACATCAACCCTTAAATCAAAATGCCATACTTGGCCAAGTGAAACCATTAATAAATCAAGGGGACTAGCTGTCTTGGAAACAGGTGGAGTGTCATGACTTTGGACCACACCCTCCTGGGGGTTTGAATTTAGAAATCTCATTTCTTCTGATGGGCTCTCTCTCTCTCTCCCCCTAGCTGCCCTTCCCCAAACCCCACAATAACACTAGCTGTTTATTTCATGACATGACCTTTGGGATTTTCTCTGAACTGAGTCTATAGGAAAGGTGGGAGGCATACATTTAATTCCCTGACCCCTGGTAGAGTGTGTTACAGAGGCAAAAATAATCTCTGGGCTTTAGCTCCCCATGTGGTTTGCTCTGTTGAGGTTCAAATAATACTGCATATTGCTCTCCTGTTCTGAGCACCACATTTTTCTCATAGGAGCAGAGATTGGCAAACTTTTTGTGCAAGGAGAAGGCTAGCAAATATTTTAGACTTTGCCAGCCATTGATTTTCTTTTGCATTTGCAGCCCCAAAGCAGCCACAATTTAATTTTAAAAACTTAATTTACAAAAGCAGGCAAGGGGCCAGATTTGGCTGGTTTGCCATAGTTGGCCCATTTTTGATTTAGAGTTACTTAGCACCTTCATCTGACTCATTGTTTCGGCCCTGTGTAGAGGATCTGCTTTATAAAACACTGTGTCAGGTGCCATAGCTACAGGCAGGAGGCATGGTCTTGCTATAAAGAGCCCCTAGGCTGCTAAGAGACCAGTTCTAACCAGACACATAGACTGGGAGACCCAGGCCTGTTCAACGCATGACCTCCCTAGGAGGCTGCTCCTATGGGACAGCTTATGAGGCCACTGAAGGGCCTGTGCCCTGTGTGTGAACTAGGAGAATGGGAGCACAGACTGAGGGGTCCAGGCTATGATGGGTAAACTGAGGCTGGAGAGCTCAGTCCACATACACAAGTAAGAGTTCCTGCTCTCACCGGCTCTGTGAGCAGCCTTCACTTTGGTCATGCAGAGAAGCTGTGGCCCAGTTTCTGCTGGACCCTCACAGCAGATGGAGCCCTGCTGAGTCCCATCAGTAACCCAGCCCCTCATCTTTGGCTTTCTGTTTTAACAAATCTAAACTCAAGGTGCATCTTTGGGTTGGTATCAAGTCATTGTCTTAATTAGCAACATGAAGACGTTATTGATGAGTTTTGAAATAATGATGGTGATTTGTCTCATAAAGAAAGAGAGTGTATCTAGGATTTATCAGTTATTTAAAATAAGCCAACTGCTCCTGTGCGTATCTGTTCCTTCTTTGGTTTTTCACGTGCCGGTAGGCACCTGTTCTGCTCTGGGAAGTGTTTTAGTTGCTAGGGATACATACAGTCCTTGTGGATAATCAGACTTTCGGTGCAGACAAGACAACACGTAAACAGACATGGGAGGGAAATAAATGAAGTAGATGGACGTAGATGGTTAAGAGCAGATGGGGGGGTGTAGGGCAGGTACCCGAGCAATGACGCTGAGCAGAGACTGAATGAAGAATGGGAGGAAGTCACTGGTGTTGGGTGGCAGGAAAAGCATTGTGGGGCGAGGGCCCAGCAAGCGCAGTGACAGATGGGTGGGTCACAGAGTGGAGTGAGGAGGCCACAAGCCGGGTAGTTGGGTCATGCAGGGCCCAGGACCAAGGGAAGGAGTTTTGGTTTTACTCTCCACGCCATGAAACCCACCAAAGGTTTTAAAGTGAGCGGTGTCTTCAGCATTTCTTTATTTGATTGGGCTGCAGGTTACAAGGGCAAAGCCCAGGGATTCATTATGAGGAAAAAAGAGTTCCAGCCTGGGCCCTGGGAGGCCCAGCTACCCTCTTCCTGTCACTGTGTGATCTTGGCCCAGTTTCTTTCCTTCTCTGAACTTCATTTGCCTCATTTGTCACATGAAAGAGAACCAGTGTCCTTGAGACACATTCGAGGTCCACATTACTGTGTGTTCACGGGTGTCGCCGAGGTCACCTGCTTCTTCCCACAGGTCACTTCCCTTGACGGCTTTCCCTGGTAGATGGCTGCTCTTGGATGTGGGACAGCCTCCTTGCCCTGCTGTGGCTTCCCTTGTCCTCCTCATGAACATTGCTAATCCACACTCATGAGAGACCACGTGTCACTGCTTGTCTTTCCACCCTCAGATAAACTCCCTCGGCTCCTTGGTGGCGAACCTGAGGCCACACCGCTAAACCCCCAGATGCCGACCCTCATGCTGTGTGTCTTCCTGTCTCTCATCCTCTGTCCCTGTGTTTAGTGGAACCCTGTCACAGTTGTCCGACTAGATTCCTCGCGGGGCACATAGAACACGCATGGCAGCTCTCGCCATTACCCTGAGCTGCAGGCTCCACATCTGAGGTAGCACCTCCCTGTGTTACCTTTGCAGCATTTTTACTAAAACTAGCTGGTGACTGGCTTTCCCTGTTGGACCTGTGAAATCCAAGGCTTTTAAAGTTTTCCCTGCACTTTTCCTCTGGCTCACTTTGCTCCAGCCATGCGCCATTAGGAGAAGTTTCCTTCACACTGGCTTTTCTCTGCCTGGACTCCCTTGGTGATCGCATGGCTCTAGCTTCCTCACTGTGTTTAGACTTCAGGTATGATGTTGCCATCGCAGAACAGTGGTCGGGATGGACGTCATGAGAAGTGAGTCATTTGAATATGTCTGAATTGTTAGCAACTAAAGAACATTTGGCCTGAGCCAAGCCTTGAATGTAAGTAACGAAGTGTTCTAGGCAGAGCCAAAGAGCCAGTGCAAAGGCCCTGAGGTAGCATGCTCACAGAGCTCAAAGAGGCTAGGATGACTGCATCTAAAGAGTAGAAAGCAGAAGTGGATGAGCCTGTGGTGGGTGGAGGAGGAGCTGATGAGGTCCTCCTAGAAACCGGTTGCTCCAGTGTGGGCACAGGACCAGCAGCATCAATAATATTAAAATGAGAGTCTCAATTCTTATCACACATCTGCTGGCTAAGAATCCACACTTGTTCAGGCTTCACATCGATTTCTATGCATGTTAAAATCTGAGCAGCATGGTCTTAAATGTTGCTCCATTTAGAGTGATTCCTGCCCACTCCTGTCTGCCATCACTCTATTCCTTGCACCTAAGGCCAGTCCTGCCCTGATGATCTGAAGGATTTAAGTAACAGTTAATTGCTTTTCCTTAAAAAAAAAATAATAATAAATATAATAAAAGTAGGAGGGGGCCAAATAGAAACTTGGGCTGTCACACACTTCTCTAAAATTGCTTGCCTCTTATTTTGGGGACATTGCCTATTTTCTCGCCTTAAAAATGACCATGTTCTGTCTGAGCGCCTTCCAAGGTAATGTGACAGGTTGTCCATTGTGTGAACGTATACACGCTCACGCCTGTGTGTGTGTTCACTCTCATGCCCTATTCTTGATGTCTGCATGTCTCTTCTATACGTTGACTCTTCTTCCTATTTTATAAAGTGCTTTCTTTTTTTCTGTGTAGCCCAAGTATTGAAAATATTAAGTTATATTAACACACCAAAAAATCCAATCAATCGGACGATTATCATCTAATGTTTTAATGATCACATTTTTAATCCAATTATGCATGTTTGAATCTTTCAAATTTTCTTTAATTAAAAATTTCCTCCTGGCACTGCTGTCAGAAATAAGCAATTGAACAGAATCAGCCAGATATAATTTAACATTGAAAGGAAACTGCACGGGTAACCAGGCCTGACCGGCTTTAGCGGCTGACCATGACTTTACAGCCCTCATACAAAATTTCCTAATTGATAAGAAAAATTTAATCATCTTCAGATTTACTCCGTTTGCATTCAAATAAGGTATTCCTTTTTCTAAATAAACCTCCTCTAACTGATTATTCATATTGTCGTTCAAAATGCTGAAAAATGAAAGACAGAGTTGGATGAAATGTAGACTACTTAATACAGTGTGTATTTAATATAAAAGTCATGCATTATTCATTTTTGCAATTTGAATAACTTTGAATTTAGCATCCCTGTTCCTCATCTTTTTCTTTGATGAACAATTAATTATTAAAATATAATATTGTCTGCATACAGCGCCCAGGATCCTTGGAAGTGGAGTGAGATTCATGGCTTTTCAGCTCTTTTATCTAGCAGTGCACAGTACCTGCTCATTATGGGGTAATGGAATGAATGGTGGGATAAGTACAGTGTTTCAAATATTTTTCTCCACTGGTAAGTGGCTGGAGTAGGAATGTTTTGAATTCAAAGGACTAATTAGGTTAGAAGCTGGGAAAGGAACACTCTGGTGAGGTGGGTGTGGAGCCCAGCTGTCCACAGGCTCACCCCAAGATTTATTTCCTGGTTCTTCTGCTTTTGCCTTCTCCTGTCCATTTACCTGATCTCTTAAGTAACATTGATTCATTTAACGTGCAGAATTGCCTTACAAAGCCCACACTCTTGACATTTTACAGATGAGGAAACAGTTGCAAAGAGACCAGATAACTTGGCTATGGGAGACAGGATTTACATTCCAGGGTGGGGCTCCGCCCACCCGCCTATTTTCTTTTTTTTTTTTCTTTTTTTTTCGTACCAGGGACTGAACTCATGACCTCGTGCTTGCCAGGCAGGCGCTTAAGCCACTGAGCTAAATCCCCAGCCTCACCCGCCTATTTTCTTCTAAGTGCTGCATTGTGCAGATGGTGTTCAAGAAGTCTTGTGTGCCCTGTCCTTTCTTCTTCCCTCCGACTGTAGTCAGGATACCCCAGTTCCAGGTCTGACCCGTCGGATGTGAGTGTGCAGGACTGGAGAGACGCTGTACATTTCTGAAGGTGACCACAGTGTGCCTTAGGACACTCTGCACCCCATTTGCCATCTGCGTGCTGCCTGGGAGACAGAGCAGGCAATAGGATGTCTGGAAAAATCAGTGTACACTGATGTTCTATTTGAACTTAGAAAACTCAACCGGGAAAAACACCTGGAAAGTTAATTCTGAAATGTAATGTTCACAAGATAAACATCATTCAGGGATGTGGCCTGCTCTCCTGCTTGACCCTTGCCAGTCTGGCCGTGGCTTACCACATTGCCTTTCCAAAACTCGGGGCCCTTTGCGACACTTCATCAGGCTAAGAGCTAAATCCACCCACTGCCTGCTTTTCTGTGGCTCTTAAGCTAAGAATCCTAATTAAATGAAATGCTATTTCCCCACACAAAAAAAATATGATCTTCTCATTAAGTGTATGTACGATTTGAAGTTTGTATTGAGTTTTTATTAATGTTTTCAGTATTGTTAATAAGGTTGTGGAGGGGAGTTTGTTATGTAAGTACCTATGTAACATCTTAGATTTTTGCCTCTTGCCTTATAAAACCTAAAATCTATCAAATGCTTTCCAGAAAATGTTCATAAGCTCTGGTTTAAAACACAGAATGAGCCAACCTGCTTGCTCTGAGACAAGATCTTGCCATGATAAATCAGGGCTCACTCTGGGCGGGGAGCTGTGTTAGCCCATTTATACTGAAGATTGCAAGTTTTAAAATTTATGCAGGAAGTTCATAGGTGTTATCTAGAAAAATTCGAAGAAAAAAAATTTGAAGAGGAAAAAGAAACTCTACGGGGTTCCCTTGTTAATGGACAATCCAGAAATGAACACTAGTCAGTGAAGGGTTAAGGGCCTAACATCTGTTAACTTCTTAATTGTCACCCCTACTCTGATATTCCCATAATTACACATCATGAAAATAGCTCAGAGATGTTAATGCCTTTGCCCAGAGTCACACAGCTGTTAAATAGTGTTGGTTTCAAAGCTCAAGCTAGATTCAGGCTGATAGAAAATATATTAGATGTGGTATGCCTTCGAGGTGCTAGTAATCTCGGGAAGAGACGTCCGTGTAAATCATTAGAGGAAGTAACTGATAAAGCCATGGTGAGTTGGAGGAACAATAGTGACAAAATGGAGCATGATGCTGGTCATTGGTGAGGTGTTCCCATGTCCAGTCTTGGTGGCAGCCCGGAAGGCTTTGTCCACTGTGTGTGCTCATCTCGGTCCCCTGCCATGTTGGAATTTGAACGCTTGAAGGCTGTGCCTCTGCTCTCCTCACTCAGCCCTGCTGGGAATGGACATGAGGGCAGATGAGGGTAGCCATTAGACCAGAGGGCGTCCTGCCCCCTGGGAGCACTCTGCCAGAGCCTCCATAGTTTTCTAGAGCATTCCACTCAAACTCCCATGTTCTTGACTTCACATTGGTCTTCAGACTATCCTGAAGACCTTGGCTGAACTTCTAGCTACTTGATGTGCTTAGGTTCCTGGATAAGACTCTCTTAGAAGACATCCTAAGTCCACTGAGCCAGAGTGGCCCAAGGTCCTGCCAGATGGAGACATCCTAGGATCAGTGGCCGTGATGGTGGAGGAATGCAGACGCTGTGAAGCCGTGCTCCCTGACCCCCAGCTCTCTCACCTCCAGATCATGAAAGCCAGAACCTGCCTGTGAGCCCCAGGGGTGGCCAGGGACAGAAAAGCTTACGGGCACCCCTGCTGAGCTCACAAGTCCACCCTGAACTCCCCAATCCTGGGGCTGCTGGCACTTTAACAGGAGTTTGCAGGGGCTGACTTGTGGCTTCCTGAGGCCACGTTCAGTTTGCAGACCAGCACCCTAACCCCAGGTGGGCCTGTAGGGGAAACTTGGGATTTTTCTGTTGGTTCATTTTAGGGTACTTGATCCTAAGGCAGGTTGAGGTGCTGTGGAGTGTCACCCCGCAAGAGACAGAGAGGTGGCAGTTTTGCAGCTGGCTAGGCCAACCTGAGCACACACACTGTCAGGTGGGGCTTTTTGTTGGCTATTTACCCAGTTTGGAAAGCCCAGTGGCAGCAAGCAGAGACCATATATTTCCTTCTCCTGGCCAACCCCATCCCAGCCAGGCATCCTTGCAGAGGTTTCCCCAGCCACTAGAATGCTGATGTCCAGGCCTGCCAGGGAGCGGAGGGGCTGTCCTGCTACTCCCAGGCCTATTGTCTCAGAGAAACTGCTTTTATATTCTGATGACAGAACCCGATGATTTGAAGGCTTGCGTTTATTAATACTTAATCTCCTTTTGAAAAAAAAAATGAATGAGAAATACCTATAAGAGTCAGGTTTAGTTTTGAGCCTTGTGAATAATTGCTGTTACTCCCGCCAACCTTGGGCTTGGTTTTGTAATCTCTGTGTGCCTTGACCTCCACATCTGGAAAGCTGGAGTGTTGAGAGCACATACTTCTTAGAGCAGTGGACATGAGAGAGCATGGTGATGGGCAGAGGAAAGGCTGGGCTATACACCTCCTGGTTTTGTATACTGGCTCTGTGTGTTGGGATCATAACAGGACCAACTGTGTGGCATTCAGTGTTGAGTGAGTTAAAATTCTAAAGCTCTTTCAGTGTGGCCTGGCATGGTAATTAGTGCTATCGACAGCATCTGATGAGAGTAATGTCTGGGATACAGGAAAGCCCGGTGCTCGCTTCCGCAGAGTATATACTAAAATATAGCAAAGCCCAGATTAACATGTCTTGTTCAAGTGTGCTCTTCCAAAAGGAAATTGCAATCTTACCTATTCTGATATAGCTGATTTCCACTGAGCTTTATGTTATCCCCCAGTTACTAAGACCCTTTGAGTTAGGGGCAGATTCATCCAAATGCCTGCCTTGGTTGATCTATAAGAAGGGTAAAGAGAGAAGTCGTACAAAGCTTGGAAAGAATTTGCCTTTGGTGCAGGTGAGTCTGTGCTGCTAGTTTAGAGCCCTAAAGAGCATGGTGAAAGCCACTAATAGGAGCCCCAGCAAACCCTTAGCTGGACTCTTAGAGCCTTAGCACATCTTGAATAGGGATGAAACGAGAGACTCAGATTTAAAGAGAGGGCTGTTTGTCTGACTTGTGAAGGAAACTAGATGATCTGTTGAACCTTGTGGGGACAGTACCTTAATTTTTTCAATTGCTCTATTTCTGTCTGCCTCAGGATCTTTGTATTTGTTACTCTCACTACATAAAATGATCTTCTGTACCTTTTTGCTATTACCATTCAATTTTTGTTCCATTAGCATTAGCTTCGTTAGTCAGAACTCTGCCATTCCTAGAAGATACCTGGCTTCATATCTCCTAAGAGCAGCATGACCTCAGGTAGACATTAACCCATTTTGTGCCTTTTTTTCCTCTACTGGTTATTATGAGTTACCACTGTCAGGTGTCAGCTTAATTATTGTTCTTTCATCCGAGCAAAGACATCTCCATTTTGGTTAAAAAGAAAAAGTAACCCTGTTTCTGAGATATCTTTATATTCATTTATTGAGATTCCGAGGACAGAATCTCAATAGACAGGTGTTACACTGCTGAGCTATATTCCAGACTTTTGTAAATTTTATTTTGAGACAGGGTCTTGCTAAGTTAAGGCCAGCACGGGCTTGAATTTGCAAGCCACCCTCCTGCCTTAGCCTCCCCTGGCATTTGGATTACAGGCACAGGCCACCACACCTGGCTCAGGGGGTCATTGTAGGTTCAGGGTAGTCCCCCAGTCAGGTCTCCCCTTGTGCTGCACCAGTCTCGGGTGCAGTCACAGTGAAGCGTAGCCAGCTTTGGGACCGCGTGTCGTTGTTTGCTTATGGTTTTGTTTTCATAGCAATTGCCTCACTGTGACCCAGTGTTTGTTCCGCTGATGATTAGTCTGTAGTCACTGGACAGAGGAGGGTTCTGTGGTGAAACATGGGGAAGGGTGGGTTAACCGAGGCCTCGCCTGTGTCTTCTCTGCAGTGTTTTGTTGATTTTTCTGGGGCTGTGGGGGACTGTCGATGTTGCTTACCATTGTTCAGCACAAACCTGCTCTCTAAGAAATGCAGCATGGTGCTGCTGTCCTCAGGGTTCACCCCACGAAGTGCTACCTGGTTTTCCGAACTTGTGCCACCACCATATCTATGCCAATGCTTGTACAAACAGGCACACGCAAGGCTGGTGATATGGCGCCATCCAGCTTCTGACGGTGAGTCTGCAGCGCAGCGTGACTGATAGTGTCTCTTTTTATCCACTTTCCCCCAACAGAGAAGGAGACTTTCTTGGACCCTTTCGTCCTCCGGGACCTCCTGCCTGCATCCCTGGGCAGCTACTACCGGTACACAGGTTCCCTGACCACCCCACCGTGTAGTGAAATTGTGGAGTGGATCGTCTTCCGGAAGCCCGTGCCCATCTCTTATCACCAGGTAGAGCCGCTGCCCCTTGGGGTGCATCCTTGTCTACTGCTTTTATGTTGACTTAACTCCACAGCATTGCTAGATGATACCAGTAAGGTTTGAGCATTATTTTTTAATTCTCTGCTTTGCACTGAGTTCTTCATTCTTTCCATCAAACTTTTTTTTTTGGGGGGGGTACCAGGGATTGAACTTACAACCCTGCGCTTGCCAAGCAGGCGCTTATTGCCACTGAGCTAAAGCCCAGCCCGCATCAAACATAGTTTTGAATGCAAAAAATAGTACAATGTGAAATATGGATTCTCAGCTAAAAATGAACTAGCAGAGGGGAATTTCAGGCGTGAAATGAGGTGATAGGTGCCATCCATAATGATACCTTATACCAGAGTTGCTAAGCTCTTTGAGTGTCAGCCCATTCATACCTCTTGAGCTTCAGACTTATGAGGCAGGAGCTCTTTGTACCCCCATTTAATACAGAAAACCAAAAGTCATGGCAGGTAAGTAATTTTCCCAAGATCTCATGACTGGTATCCAAGCTATGGTATCTAATTGGGGAAAAAAAAATCTCAGATCACTAAGCCCATCATAGTTCAGAAAAAAGAGGTTTGCAAACACAAGGGAACATATAATTGACTGAACTTTTCCTGAATGACAGTATTTTACTAAGCACTTCACATCTGTCAGCCTGAAGCAGCTGAGAGATGGGTGTTACTGTGACCTGGCCCACTTGGGACAATTCCATATGAGGAGGGTGAGGAATGTGCCCCGGTACCCATGACTAACAAGTGAGAAAACCAGAAGCCAAGAAAATGTTAGTTTTCAAACGTTCAGCCTGCACTAAGATCTGTGAGGAAGGGAGCTTGAGCCACGGATCGGGGTGTCTGGACAGGGAAGGGCCTCTCTTGGAAATAACTCCACGCCTGCATCCTACCAGCTTCACACCTGAGGACAGCAGGGAGGTGGAGGGAAGAAGGGAGTTGTGGAATGAGGTGATGATGGCAGTAATGTAACTAAAGACTGTGGCAACAGGCTTTTGAGCCTGGCTGGCACAGGAATATTCCCAAAGTTTTCCTAATGAGGATAGAGTAGAATAGGGAGGGGGAAAGGGTAGTTGTTCCAGTCAGATTGTTTCTCAGTGTGAGAAACTGTGCCCCAAATGGGCTCATGTAGAAGGCAGTGTTTTAAAAGAGCAACAGGAAGGGTCTTCTGAGAGGAAGCCAGAGGAGGCTTCTCTTGAGCAGGACTGGAACTAGAAAGCGAATGTGCATGGGTTTTCTCTGTCTTGCAGAGCCCATGTCATCTCGGAAATATCATCTTGGACTTCCTGATGTAGCTTTGAGATCAGTTCTGCACTTTTGCAAAATTCTGGACCTTAGTATCTTATGGCTTGCTTTCTGTTGCCCTGGTGCCTTTTGATCATTAAACTGAAGGGCTGCTGACTACTTGACCAGAGTCGGGGTCTAAGGTCAGGTTTTTGTTATTGTTGTTTTTAACACCAAGTATATTTATTAGAAAAGAAGATAGTTATGAAATATCCTCATATCCTTCCTTAAGAAATTAGAAATTAAAGGCAGAATAAAAGCAAAAACAGAAGAAAATAGTAAAGATCAGAAAACACAATCTTTTATCACAACGCCAACATCATTTTTCATTAAAGTTAACATTTTGATTCTTACATTTCTGTAGAAATACAAAAGACTCAGAATGGTCTAAGCAACTTTGATAAAAGAACAAAATTAGAGCTCTAGCCCTCCCCAACCCCACGACTTATCACAAAGTTACACCAATCATGACAAAATGGCATTGATATAAAGATGACAAACCCGCAAAGTACCAATATGAAGTCCTAAAATAGATACCCACATAACAGACAATTGATTTCTGACAAAGATGCAAAAGCAATTAAGTGGAGAAAGGACTATACCTTCCATAAATATACTGGAACAATTGGATATCCATGTGCAAAAAACCCAAACCTTACAGCACATCCAGAATTTCTTAAGATATCCTAAAGTCAACTCAAAATTGCTCCCAGTGGGTTAGTTAAAGTAAAGGTGGTGTGACCTGAGTTATTGCTTTGGCGGAAGTCATTTTCTCTGGGACAAAAAGACTGGGACAAGGAGTAGAAGTGAAGGCAGAACCTACAGAGGTGTTCAGTGAAGGGAGGCATTGAATCTGCTTCTGAGCAGGCCATGTGGATGACAAAGGAGGCCAGTATGCTGCTTTTTTTTTTAACTATCGTAACTATTTTTTATAGACATACACATATAGATGCTTTTTTCTTTCAGCTTGTCACACTAATGAAACCATACGATGTTTACACATACATGTCTTATTTATTTCACTAATAAGTATGTTCTCAAGGTACATCCATTTACCTATAAAAGTGTCCATTTTATCAGTCTTTATGGCTGAGTAGTACTCCATTGTATAGAAATACCACATCTTTTTTATTCATTCCTCAGTCCATAGGCATATAGGTTGTTTCCAAGATCCAGCTATTATAAACTGTGCTGCTATAAACATGGGTGCACATATATCGCTGTGGTATGATGTTTTTAATTCTTTTGGGACAATACCCAGAAGGGGAATAGCTGGTCGAATGGCACCTCCAATTCTAGCTTTTTGAAGAATCTGCATACTACAGGTTGGGTTTATAAGAAGATAGTTCTGAGTAGATATTGGCCACATACTTGATCAGCTGGTCATGAGTCGTGGTCTATCTTTGAGTAAGTCATGAAAGAGTCGGGGCACCCAGGGTTGGCTCTCTAGGGGAAGTGGGACAGGTTCTTGAAGGGCTGCAGGGGAGGGGAAGGCACGGTAGCCTCCTGGCAAAGTGACTTGGTGTTGGTCCGGGCCAGATGGATTTATGTGGCCTGACGGCTGTTGGCAAACAACCTAAAATATTTCCTTTTAATTTCTCTCTGACAGAAAAAAGAGGGGCCGGCACTTTGGTTTCTGAGGGGGATCTGCCAACTATAAGCAGATTAGAAATAAGAAAAAAGTTTTCTTACTAAGAGGAAGCCAACATTGTTTTATTAAAGAAAGAATTACAGTACTTATTTAAAATTATAATACTTCTGCTGAGGAAAGAACTTTTTAAGGGATCCGTTTTGTCATTTCCATAAATGCTTTTTCTCTTGAGGGATTTGAAGGTTTAAGATAATTTAAGACATACAGGTTTGGGCGTTTCTTGGGTAGGATTTCAGGTAAAGGATGAGGCGGAGGGTGGTAGTCAACTTGCTGGGGCCAGTCGAGCATCTTTAACACACACTGCATGTCATTGCAGCCCCAGATAATTAGTGTCTGAGCAGAAGGCACAGTTTGGGACTTGGATGCCTGCACGTGTGTTTGTCATTCGAAGCGTTTGCCTTTGATAACTTAGAGACTTAGAAAGTGTTTGGTCCCTGTTTCCCCACCTGCTCTGTACTCTTGGGACTCTCACGGAGAAGACACAGTGGAGGCTGCTTTCCAGTACTTGACCTCGCTGTATTGTATTTCAGGGAATCTGAAGAAACCAGTTCATCATATTTGCCTTCCGGTTTCTTTACAACAAACTGTCTTTGAATAATCTTTGCTTTTATCAGGTGCTGCTGTGTAAACAGTTCACACTCGAGTGGCCTGATGGGCACTTGCTGTTGAGCACTGTGGCGGTCACAGCTGTGTCAGCCCTTAGAGGAGAGCACCGGCCCTCCAAGTGTGACCACTGCAGACCTTCCCACCCTTGCCCTACCAGCACTTTTTTCCCTTCAAAGTTAGCGCTGTATGCTCATTTCAGAAAGGCAAACAGCCAGTTCGAGAAAGCCAAGTAGTTAGGAATTCCATGTCAGCTTCCATCAGAAAGAAAACATTCTAAGTCTTTCATTTCACTCTTGTAATTTTCAAAAGCTTCTGTCTCCTCTCCTATCCCTAGCCCTGTGCGGGCGCCTGGAAGCAGCCTTCCAAATAAGACAAAGTGCTCAGCACAAGCTGCAAGGCCTGGGATGTGGATTTCTTTGAACCTTTCCTGAGTACACTGGAGTGACTGCTGTTTTGCCTTTTATCCTCTTTCATTAGTCTAGTCATCCAGTCAGACCAGCCCTGTGGCCAGTGAAATGTGCTTGTGGCCCGTGTGGACAATCTTCTAGGTCATGGTGATTCATGGTGTTGCCCATGGAATCGCACGTCAGCCTGGTCCTAGATAGACAGCGTGGTTTCCACGGCTCCACCAAGCCTCTTCTGTTAGTGGGAGGCAAAAGTCAGACCATAGCCTTTGCACTTGTTCTAGTGTGGGTGGTGAATGCTGCAGAACCGGCCACGAAGACAGTGCTTGGAATGTGTCCTGAGCCCTCAGATAGTGATTTCCTTTGAGTGCAGCGTACCGGAGTTGGTTCTGTTCTAGAGCAGAGTTTTTCAAATAGTGCGTTGTGACCACTGGCACCTGTCCCAGTGCTCCTTTGCCAGCATGATTGCCTTCTGTAGGTCAAAATATGATGCCTGTTATTCTCTCCAGCATGAGTTTTATTTAAGAGCTTCCTGGGGGTGCTGTTAAAAAGGCAGTAAATAAGCCAAGCATCAGAGTGCATGTCTTTAGTTCCAGCATTTTGGGAGACTGAGGCAGGAAGATGGCACGTTCAAGCCCAGTTTGGGCAATTTTGCAATATAGTGAGACCTTGTCTCAAAATAAAAAATAAAAATAAAGTAACAAGTCCAAATGTGTCTAATTTATTTGCCTTTGGGTTTTTATGTTTTTGTTTTTTGAGGGCAGGTAGCTAAATAGTAAACTGAAATAAACAGAAAAGCTATCTGCATGACCTTCTATGAGAAAAAATTACTTCTTTTCATAAAGACTAGAACATCTTTGGCATTAGCCCAAGTGCTTAGGAAGCAGACTTCCCCAGGTTCCATTCTTGGCTCCATGCTTTGACCAAATGCTAAACTACTCTGCTGCTTAGTGCCTCGGTTTTTCATCTGTGAAATGGTCACAGTAGAGACATCATAGAGTTTAAATGAAGGGGTGTCCCTAAAATGCCTACCTACTACTTGGCACCATAAGAAGTGCCTGGAAGATGAATTAGGTGGTATTTTGTGCTGCTGTTAAATGTTTGCCAGTCCTGTAAGGCAGTGCTGTCCAGTAGAAATAAAACATTCCACCAGCATCATTTTACATTTTTCACTAATCAATGAAAAAAACCTTAAAGAGCTACAAGTGAAATTAATTTTATGGACATAGTTCATATATCCAAAATACTATCAGTCCCATGGAGACTGGTCCCATTTTTAATGGCATAGCCATGAGTGGCTGCTGGCTGTCACAACTCTTAAGGTGTGTCTCAAGGCTGTGACACCTAATATGGGGCACTTACATCAGAGTTTCGATTCCAGCCCTGTGGGGTGTGTAGTGCATGTGGAGGAAAACGATTCCTAAGGGTTGACCATAGGGTGCCACCATCAACTCAGAAGAGCTCGCTTTGCTTGTTTGCTGTAGTGCAGTGCTTTTCTCTTTACAGAAGACCTCCCTGTAGAGCCAGCTCGGACTACAGAGGGGACGGGGTGCTGCATTTAGCTCGCAGTTCTCAGCTCCATTTCTGCAGTGGTAGTTCAGTAAGTAAACTTGGATGCTCCAGGGTACTGGGAATTTAAAACAAAAGTTTCTCCGTGACCTTAGGTGAGATGGCATAGAGCCTAACACTTACTGTTGGGTGGGTTATTCTGCTAATAAAGGATTTGTTTCATTGCCTCTGTATGTCTGTCCCTTAAAACTCTGCATTTCAACCTTGTTTCATAATTTTAGCACTTTTGGTTTTCTCTCACTTCCCCTTTTAGTCATGCCCCCCCCATCTTGGGGACAAATGTTTTTGCTGCACAGGACTGGCGTCAATAGATTTCAGCTCTCTTTTGATTCCAACCAATAGATTAAAAAGTAATTATTCTCTGTAATACTTTTATAATAAAAACTAAGTTGAAATGATTTATATACACTTCCAGCCAACACATTTGCAATTCAAGGTTAAAATTGTTCTTGAAACAGCACCAGTTAAAATGCAATTACAACTCCCCAAGCAGGGCTAAAAAGAAAGAAATGTTTTACACATTCACTTCAAAAGTTTAAAAGTCAATTTAATATTATAAAAATAAAAACTTTCATTTATTTTTGCTAAATGATAAAGACTTCATTAGTTATATTAAAGATAAATCCCGGGGTGTTTATTGCCTGCCTGTGGGCCAGGCTTGGGCTCTTAATGTGGCCGGTGCTTTTCCTTGGGCCCCCGTCTTGATCACACAGCCTACTTCATCCTGGTGGGGCCAGCGAGGGCGAATTCATGTTCCCATTACTAGATTCCCTGCCCAGAACAGCCTCGGGGTCGGCTGAAGGGAGTTGTTTGGGGACTTGAATCCCCACAATTAATTTCTCTACAAGGTGCTTCTCCTGCAGCGGGTTCTGCTGGAGTGAGTTGCACTGTGGCATGAAGTCTTACGAGTAAGAGACAGTGGCACAGACCTACGTTTCAATACCCACTTCCCATGTCTGTTCCTGTGTAAGCTTAGGCCAGTTATTTAATGTCTCCAAGCCTGGTTCTCTTGTCAGTCAATCATACTAATGCTGTTAATGACAATAATGCCACCAGCCGCCTAGAATTTCTGTGGCGATTAAGTAACGGACACGACATACTGCTTCGGACACAGTACCTTGCACATAGTAGGTGCTCAATAAATATAATCTAGTGTTATTATAATAGCATTACTGTTACTTTCATGTTATTGTTTTAAGCCAAAAAGAAGTTAGAAAACAAAATAATGTCTGCAAAGTGCTTGACAAATATTTGGCACATAATAAACTTGATAAATATTAGTAATAAAAAAGAGAAAAGCTGAAATAACACATAACAGCTTGTAGTATAGTGTGTGTGTAGTACAGTCATAGTTACCACAATCATAAAATAACAGCATGACTGATAATACTGATTTAGCACCTACTGTGTGCCAAGAACGACTCCACGTGTTACATCTAGAAAATTTTAATAATAAGAACAACCCTATAAGTAGATAGTAATGTTATCTTTGTCATACTGATAAGGACAGTGAAGCACAGAAGGGTTAAACAAGGTGACATTTACCAAGCTGGATTTCAAAACAGAATTTTGAACCTCGGTAGCAAGAGTGAGCTTTGAAGTTGGACACAGCCACAGACTGGATCTTGGGGGCCCACAATTAAGAATGGGAGACTTGGAAGGATTAGAAACAAATGTGTTACGGCCTTTTCTGTTCACGTTAGAGGAGCACTGGGTAGCTTATAACCAGACCCGGAAGGGTAAAACAGCGAAACACTGGACACGCAGGCAGGTCGGACCCCAGGGAAACACAGCTCTGCCTGGTTTGTGTCTGGCTCCACAGTTCCCCGGGGCTGCTGCATCACGGTTTCTGGCCTCACGGGGGTATCAGTGGGCTTCCTAACTGGATGAGTACTGCTCCCTGCCAATGTGAGGACTGAAGCCATCCACCAACCATCCACTGGCCAACCACGCAAGCTACCAAAGAGACAGGCCACTGGCAATTTTTATTCTGCTGAGAGCAGTGACAGGGTTTTAGTGAATGCTGGCCACCTGCCTTAGCCATTTGCTAAGTCTGCTCAGTTTGTCCTCCTTGGTGAACTGCATTGTGTGACTATCAAGTGAAGCTACGCGTTGACAGTAAAGTATCATTCAGGTCACCAGTTCGCCCCCAGAGCCAGCCCATCTTTCCTTCAGCTTCCGTGGGCAAGTTGAGTTAATGACAAGACCAGAGCTTTTAAGCGATAGCGTGTTATTAAGCTGTGAGAGCAATTTAAGTGAAGGCATTTTGTGTTATGTTCAGAACCTGCCTCTTTTTACAGCTATATGACTGTTTCCTGAGGCATCAGAAATAAACTTCATGGGAGAACTGAATGCTAGCCAGGAGAGATGGAAGTATTATAAAGAATAAACAAACCGGGGAGTCATACTGCCTAGGCATTCTCCACTGCTGTGCTTTCTCAGATTTCAGGGATTAAGCTATTCCAGGACAGATCACTGTCTCTTCCAGAAAGTTTCTGTTCCAACTTGCTTGTGTGGCAGCCCAGTCAGTCTTTTGAAAAAGCCTCCAAAAGTCAAGGGCTTCCACTCTTTATTTTGCTCACAGCTCTATGGCTTTAGTTTAAGCTAGTCTCCCTTTATTTGGCCTTCCCTAGAAATAGAGAAGAGCTGGTCAGCAGCTTCCCCATTCAAGGCCTTTATCAGATTCCTCTTCGCTTGCCTTTTTTCCAGACTAAACAGTTCTATGTCCTTTAACCTTCCTGCTGGGACCGATTTACCTAATCCTTTATATCATTTTCTTTGGCCTTGCCTAGACCAGCTCCAGAGAGTCTTTCTGAGTTCCTTTCCTATAATGTAGGAAATCATTTTCTCTAAGCAGAAACCTGTCCTTGTTGTTTGATGCATGCAGTTTGATTTTGGTAATCTTGTCAAGTGAGTCACATCATGGGGTTGAAGTGATTCTTTAGCACCTTATTTATCTCTTCATCTAATGCTTATCTCTGGATGAGTAAACAGCTTGGTTGTCTTAAATTTTTTTGGGGGGGGGTCGTTTATTACTTTCTGTCTCATAAAGAAAGAAGCATGGGAAAGAAGGTTCCTTTGGCTTCTAGGCAGGACAAGGACCATCCAGCTTGGGTCACCCCAGGAGAAGCTGGACCAGGTTTCTGTGTGGTTTGCTACCACTTTACGTAAGCAGTAGAGTAAGAGCGGAGGTGGAAGGAGAGGTGATTATGCTTAGCTAAAATTTCTCTGTGATTTCATTGCTTTCTCATGCAAAAAGAGTTTCACATTGTCAGAAGCAGGCATTTTCTGGGTCATCCTGGAAGGCTGTTGATACTACCTACGGACTTGTAAATGACCACCAAGAATGAGCAAAAGTTGATGGTATTTCCTTCTTTATCTGTTATTGTATCTGGTAGTATTAGTTGTCCCATGGTCCCCAAAGCCTGCAGTAGCCCCTGCACAGCTGCTTGGAGAGCGCTGGTCTGAACTCCAGTGCAGCTGGTTGCGCCCTCCTCAGCAGCACATCTGCCTGGCCCTAGGGGAGCTGTAGGAGCCAGAGGGCAGGAGCAGCTCCAGCAGTTTCCCTCGTCATCCCAGGCTCCGTTCCCCACCCCAAGGAGGTAACACTGATGAGGACTGGGCATTTCAGATTATGGTTCATTTCTTCAGCGACAAGAGTAATTTTGTGGTCTGATGAGAACAAGTCACTGACAACCAACTACTGTTCGGTCTCTCATACATTAAAATGACTGTTCTTAATGATCAGAGTATTGGTGGCCACACAAAGAAGTCTTTCTGATGATAAAAATATTGTTGTTTTCATTGCTTTCCCCAAAAAGTTTTGCACTTTGGTGGGTGATTTTTTTAAAAATAATAATGACAGCAAATTTTTATTGAAGCTATACCATATACTAACTAACTTACATAGGTTTATCTTTTTAGAAACCTAAAAGATAGGTTCTACATTACTGATGTTTGACAGATGAGTAAATTTCAGTTCTATATAGCTTGAATGGGTTGTCCATAATTACCCACGTAGTAAATGTTGGACTAGGGCACTTTAACTTGCACTTGTTTAGCATTTGGTGACTTGGCTAATTTGGCACACAGTTTACCAGAATAGGCTTATTAATAAGGTTGAAATGAGTGATCTCATTGAGGTCTTACAGTATGCCTGGAACTGTTTCGGGGGAGTGCTTAGATGAAGTGTTTTGTCAGCATGTCGTGTTAATTAACCAGAATCCTATAGATAGATACTGTTCATCATCATCATTTTATTGAGGGCGTGAAACACTCAGGGAAGCTGAGCGATTTGCTTTGTGTTCCAGTGATGGAGGCAGGGCTCATACACAGGTAGCCCGGCTCCTTGGACCACTTCTGAGTTCCTGCCCTGAACACTAGAGCCCTGCCAGGGAAAACTGCAGAAAGCCCTCTCATGTGAGACCCACGCCCCAAGTGTATCTGGATCACCACAGGGTGATAAACCTCCTGCCTTCTGAGTACATCTGCCCTGGCACCAGTGCCTCCTGCCAGTTTATGTTCTTGTCACCTGCACCTGCTTTGGGTCACGTAGCTTTTTTAATCAGTGTGGGTGCTTCTCTCCCCTCTCTGCTTCTCTCCCTGTTTAGCTCGAGGCTTTTTATTCCATCTTCACCACGGAGCAGCAAGACCATGTCAAGTCGGTGGAGTATCTGAGAAATAACTTTCGACCACAGCAGCCTCTGAACGACAGGGTGGTGTCCAAGTCCGCTGTCCATGATGCCTGGAACCACGACATGGCAGACTTCTTAGAAAACCCACTGGGGACAGAAGCCTCAAAAGGTAAATTCAAATTAAGTACCCTACTAAGGAGAAAGATTCCTTGTCATAAATTACTATAAATTGAAAGGAGTTTGAAGCCAGCCAAGAATTGGAACTTGGTAGTAAGAGCATATGTCCCTCGGCTAGGAGAAATTTGTCTGGGTGATAAATACAAGCTATAGTTATGGCAATAACTGTGGTTAAATAGATTTGTTAAAAATTGCCCTTCTGACTAGGAATAGATCAGTTGTTTTCTCTGCATTTTTACCTTACACTTCAAAACTCACTAGTTGTATCTGAAGGAAGCTTTCTGGAGAACGTCTTTCTTTTTAACTGTGTTGCTGTTGTTATCAAGACTTTTCTGTGAGCTTAAGCCTCAGGACCTTCGGATTGCTCCCGGCACCCCAAGTGTCTGGTGGCCTGCTCACGTCTACCCCCGGCAGGGACTCTGGTTCCTGCTTTGTGCACCTACTGCAAGTCACATGCATTTTATAGCTAGCACTTTAATTCCCATATCTGATCAGCTGGGGCTTATCATTTTCAGGCATCTTAATCTTCTCCATTTCTGCTTTCTCATGGGAAATGAACACAAATTTCACTCCCCGGAAATCAGGGAGTCCAATTGTCCCTGACCCCCTTTGCTCTCGGGTTCTGGGGTTTGTCAGAGTTGCTCGAGCAGCTTGGCAGTGCAAAACTGGTCAGAGTTCTACTACTTGGAAGCAAGGAGAAAGAAAGAATTTTCTTACGGTGTAAAGAGAAGAACATTCTCTGCCCAGTGTTCTCTTCCTTTGGAAGTAAGCTTGGTGACATGGGAAAGTTTGTGTCATAGTGAAGTGACACTATGTCAGTAGCATCATTTGGGCTGGTTGTGGTGCCACACCTGTGTGGCACCAGCACTTGGGAGGGTAAGGCAGGAGAATCACTGCATGTTCCAGGCCAGCCTGAACTGCATAGTGAGTTCAAGGCCAGCCTAGACTATATAGCAAGATCTTGTCTGAAACAAAAATAGGACTGTTCAATGGGAACAAGGAGGAGAACTAAGCTCAGAAACCTGTGTATTTCCTTAGTTCAGGCCAACATAGAAAACCTCACTTGGACTCATTTTTTTTTTTTTTTTTTTTTTTGTGAAACTTAGCTAAAAATAAAGAAAATAACAAAACCCACAGGCCTCTTCCCAAGAGAACTTGGTGGAGAAGCATGAGACTCCTGGGGCTTTTGAGACATATGTGGAAGATATACAGGGGTGAGGAATCATATCCCAAGTCAGCACAAGATCTGGGAGCTCGGGGTTGCTGAGATCTTGACAGCGATGCAGCTCTTGCCTGAAAAATGGGCTGTGCATACCAAGAGATGTTCAGCTGTGTAGAGAGAAAATGTGTGCCTCTGTTAAGACAATGCACAGCATTATGGCTTGTCTAGCATGAAAGAGTCAGAGTCGGCGAAATCTGCTTCTACTTGGGCATAGGACTTGGACCCACTCTGAAATGTTCAGAGTCAGTTCTTCATTCTTCAAGGTTAGTTCCAGTTGTCAATGTGGCCATGGCTCATTTTACAAAGTATGGGAATGATAACATAATTTCTGATCTTTTTTTTTTTTTTTTTTTTTTGGTGGGGGAGATACCAAGATTGAGGTACGATCCTGTTTGAATTTTTAACACTGTAGAAAAGTAAAAACTTGGGGCCGGGGATTTAGCTCAGTGGCTCAAGCGCTTGCCTGGTAAGCGTGAGGTCATGAGTTCGATCCCTGGTACCAAAAAAAAAAAAAAGTAAAAACTTTCTCTCTCTCCTTGGAGGGCTTGACAGCTGAGTGTGAAATCAGCTAAAAGTAGGCAGAGTAACAGGAGAAAAGGTGTCCAAGCTTATCACATGTGAAGATTCATCACATGAAAGAAAAGTGTGTACCTATTATAGTTCAGATCTAGACTGTCTCCCAGAAGTCTCATGTTCACAAGGTGGAAAGTGACTGCATCACAGATCACAGGAGTGCTTTGCTCATCTGTTTGGTTTGGGTTTTTTTGTTGTTGTTGTTGTTGGGTTTTGTTTGTTTGTTTGTTTGTTTGGGGTTTTTTTGCCTTTTTTGAGACAGGGTCTCACTATGCAATTCAGGCTGGCCTTGAGCTCACTTTGTAGCCCAAGCTGGTCTCAAACTCATAATGATCCTCCTTCCTCAGTCTCCTAAGTGCTGGGATTACAGGCATGCTCTACCATGCCTGGCCAATGCTTTGCTCATCTGTTGATTGACCCGTTGACAAGTTCAGAAGTAAATGCCCTTAGAAGGTGGGACCTGATTGGAAGAGGAGTGTTGCTGGTGTGCATTGTTAGAGGATAGGTCTCACTTCCTGGCTCCTCCTCTGTCTAAGCAGCTTTCCTCTGCCACACCCTTCACAATCCCCTTCCCACCTTGGATCCTGCCAACCATGGACTAGAACCTGAAAACTAGGAACCAAATGAAACTTCCGCACCTGTAAGTTGTGGGCATAAGTGTTTCGTCCCAGCAAAACAGAACCCAAAGATCCTGTGGGTCCTGGGTGGTTCATCTTCATAGACACAGTCAGGAGTCAGTGTGGCACCTTGGTGGAAAGTAAGGATTTTGGAAGAGGTGAATGGGCCCTAAGGAGAACAGGTGGCAAGCTATGTCCTTGGCTATGTGGGCAGCTTGAAGACCACCTCCAGCCTCTTCTCTTTCAATAGGAGTTAGTTTTTCCAGGTCGACCAGAGTTCAGAGAGCAGATTGAAGACCACTGAGTTCGTTTTGGAGAGTTGACCTCAGGCAGACAAGGGAAGCTCAGAGGTAGCCCCTGCCCCTCATCACCTGCATTCACCAAATGCCCTCAGTTTGAAGTCCAAAGTGGCATATGTGGATGTTGCATTTCCTGAGCTCCTCCTGCGTATTACTAGAATGGCACATACATACACAAAAGTACATTGCCATTCGTGTGTGACTTGTTGCACTGTTACACTCTGAACACACCCAACTGACAGCACTCAGCTCAATAAACTACCAACCCTAGTATGCTAGAAGTTACCCACCCATTTTCTAATGGTAACCACTGCCAGAGATTAGCTTTGCCTGTTTGTACAGTTAGGGACATAGAATCATCTACATAGCACATCCTCTTTACGTCTTGCTTTTTCAGCTGTATATTGGTTTTGAAAGTTCTCAGTGTTGTTGCGTTGAGTTGCGTTTGTTCTTTTCCACTGCTAAATTCTACTGTGTGACTGTTCCAGATCCTGTTTACCCCTTACAGTATTCCTCAGTATGTGGCTTATGTGTAAGCTGTACTGATCATTAACGGTTCTTGGGCATCCCTTTCAGCACATGTATGGACACATCTCTGGTTATGTACCCAGGGGAATGGTTGCATCCTAGAGTCCATAAGTTTAGGTGCGGCTGGACAGCTTTCCACAGTCACTGAGCGTGTACTTTACAGTCCTGCTGGCAGTATGAGAAAGCCCCGCCCCTCCCAGTACTGGGGCTTGAACCCAGGACTGCACACTTTCAGGCAAGCTACATTGAGCTATACCCCACCCCTTTTTTTAACAGAATTTAAAAAAAAAAAAAACAGTTTGCACACTCTAAAACTCAGTTTTTTTGGGGTGGGGGCTAGGGATTTAGCTCAGTGGCATAAGTGCCTGCCTTCCAAGCATGCAGTTGTGAGTTCCATTCCCGGTACTGTTAAAAAAAAAAATCTTGACTTAAAACTCATTTTTTATAGTTGTGCAACCCACTTGGTTTTAGTAAGTATATGGGTGTGTGGCCATTGCTGTCGCCCAAGATTTAGAGCTGTCTTCCTATCCTCATCACAGATGGTTCCTCTATGCCTGCTGTCAGTATTCTCTCCTGACTTCAACCCCTGGCAAGCTTGGGTCTGTTTTTCTTGCGCAAACTCAGTGGTGGGATTTTAAGATTTATCCATGTTGTGGCACATACAGGGAGGCCATTCCTTTTTGTTCCTGGAGAGTAACCCTATTTGCTTTTTAATAGATTTGATGAGATTTTACTCGTTCTGTGAAGTTTGCCGTTTTCAAATGTGCACCTCTGTGGTCTTTGGTACATTGCAGAGTTACACACCCATCAGCGCTGTCTACCTCCAGAATGTTTCATAACCCCACAAAGAAATTCCATGCCCGTGAGCAGTCTGTGCTCCCCATTCTTCTTCCTCTCTGTCCCCAGCCCTCTCTCCCTCAGCCCCAGACAGCCACTAATCTACTTTAGTGGCTCTGTGGAATCCGTTCTGCACATTTCTTCTAAAGGGATCATAGAATGCATGACTTTTTGTCTCTAGGTTCTTTCACTTAACATAATATTTTTAAGATTCATGTGAATGGGGGCATGAATTAAAAATTCCACTTTATGACCAAGTAATGTAGCACTGTATGAACATACCACATCTTCATGTCTCAATTATAGGTATTTCATGTTTTCTCATTGTTTTTGGATATTATAAATGATGCTTCACTGCATATTCATGTTCAAATTTTTGTATGAATGTGTCTTCAGATCTCAAGAGTAAAACTGTTTCCATAGCGTAGCTTCGAATTCACAGTTTATGGAACTGCCAAACTGTTTTCTGAAGGAGTGGCACCTGTTTGTATCCCCGTCATCACCACTGGTTATTGTGCATCTTTTCTTTTTATTTTAGCCATCCTAGTAAATATGAAGGCATTCAATTTGTACACTACTTTTGATTTTCATTTCCCTCATGACTAAGGCACATTTTTGCTTGTATAAGCACGTGATCTGAAACTCTTACTGAACTAAATGTACCTCCTTTTGTCCCTAAGAAAATTGAGGCAATTCAGCAGCACTTTAGACAGAAAGCCACCCATAGATGGTCACTATCCTTAGACAACTTGGGAGGCATACATCAGTGCTGGCAAACCTTTTAGAGACCAAGTACTCAAACTGCAACCCCAAACCCAAACTCATTTATTTATCATAAAGTGCCAACACTGCAATTAAACCTGAATATTGCGATTGTAGTTGAGAAAAAATAGGTTATACATTAGCATCTTTTATCTTAGAAGAAAATCAGGATAACTTGTGAGCCATAGGCTTATCACCACTGACCTAGATGGTTGATCTTAGATGGATAACCAGTAAAAAGGCAATGCAATGAGAATGCTTTTCTTTTCGAAGTTTTCTGCATATAAAAAGGCCTTTAAAAATAGGAGAATGTATTCTATAATCTTTGGGTAATAAACAAAGAACAAAGCCTATGTGATCCGCATTCTTTGTCGGGTCATTGGAAGTTTGCCGTGACTAAGGAAGCTATGATGTTTTATGCATTTATTGGGCTATTGTCACAGAAGAAAGAAAAATAAATTAATCATGTAAGGCAGGAGTTGGTAAACTTTTCTGGCTGAAGGCCAGCTAGTAAACATATTTGGCTCTGTTGGAATACACACCCACCCTCCCATTGTAGACAGAACAGCCACAAACAGTGGCTTTCAGTAAAACTTGACTTATCTCCACAGATAGGTCCAGAACTGATTTGACCTGGGAACCCTAGTTTCTTGATTACGGGTGGCTCAAAGTATAATGGAAACCATCATAGGCATGTTTTAAGATGAGCATTTAGTGCCTTTGAAGTAGTAGTAAAGCTAAGGATATAGTTCAGTGGTAGAGGGTGCACTTAGCATGTGCAAGGCTATGGGTTCTAATGCCATCACCAAAAAACAAAACACAAGCAAAAAATTGTGGCAGTAGACACGGTTGTGAATTGCTTTTCCATCGCTCTGCAAGCTCCTAGTGTCACTCAGAGATTTAGTCACTTAATAACCAACTACTTAGCATGTCAGCCTATGAACTGGTCAGCTTTCACATCAGAGGTGTGACAGAGGCCTCATGGACAGAATGCTGCTCCTCCGCACTCGGGGCTCTTGTCTGTGATTCTTAGCTGGAGCAGCTCTTTGTTGGGCACCTGAGTGAACACGCTGCATCCCCCTAGAGGGACGATGGACATCCTGGAAGAGGGAAGACAGACCAGCCTCTCAGCGCCCAGGATGCAAGAGACAGACATGGATGACACCAAGGAAAAGGGGAAGAAGAGTCATCTTAATACTGTGGTGTTGCTGAAAAAAGACATAATGGATAGCATCCATAAAAACACAGAGCTTTAGTTCCAGTAAATGGAACCAATATTTAGGTTTGGTGGAAATTTCAAGGGACATCCAATTTGCTACTCTGCCCTTTGTCTGTAAATAACTTGGACAGACTTTAGGATTTAATGGGGCTGTCATTTCAGTTATTCTGCAAACCATCCCTGGCCCAGGAAGAGCATTCTGTGATTAAGTGCTGGATGCTGTCTATTGTACAGACTTTTGGAGCAGTGAACAGAGAAAAATAACTTTCCTTCCAACAACATGAAGCATATGGTTTATTAATTTAACGAAACCTGTTCAGCCCGCAGTGGAATCAGAACCACTTGATCTGATAATTTGATTTGATGGCTTAATTAAAGTGACACTGTATAATGTAATAAAAGCAAAGGAAATGGGAAGGACACGGGCTGGCTGCAGAGCCCTCCGTCTTGCAATTAAGCCAGGGCCACGATTTTTGGAAAATGGTTTTGCTTCTGCCAATGAGGGGAACTCTTTTTAAGTACATTTTCAATGCTGAAGGTTACTTTCTGATTTGGTTAAAAGCAGTTTTAAAGGACATATCCCACCATGGGAGAATGTCTAGCCAATTTTAAATCAGAATACGTTGAGAAAGAGCATCATATTTTCCACGTAAATTAGCAAACAAAGAAATCTGTGATTGCTTTAAAAAGAGTTTGACATCATGGTTTTCTGCTATTTTTGGAGAAAATATTAATGTTGTTCTATTTTCAGTATAATCATTTCCACTCATCAGATTAATGAGTTTGAATTACTTTATCTTATTAAAAGAAGCTCTGATGTGAACTCTGAATTCTGTTGTAGGTAGCCGTCCTCCCAGGAACTCTTCCAAAACGTTGTCCTGTCACTTCCAGAAACTTTCAACATAGCAAAGTGCTAAGGGAAGGAGGGGAGAAAGCAGATGTTTAGTGCAGCTTCTGGGGAGTTTTTAACCGTTTTTTTTTTTTTTTCCCAGAAATAGCTCTCTTTTGCCAATATTTTTTAACCTTCAGGATAGTTAAGAAAGGCAAAACAGTAGGACTATGCTTTGATTCTGGAAATTCCAGGTTCGTACACTTGTCATGTCATATTTCTGAATGCCTGAGACATTTTATATTAATATATGAGAGTTGAAATAGGCGGCATTTGATGTTTTTCAGACATTAACATAGCGTTGTCTTAGTCCATTTCTGTGGCTGTAACAGAATACCAGAGTCTGCACAATTTTTAAAGGAAAGAAGTGTACTTTGGGTTGTGGTTGGAGAGCTGGAGTGGTACGCCATTTGCTTAGCTCCTGCTGAAAGCTTCATGGCAGTTCATCTCACAACAGAAAAGTAAATGAACATGTATGGAAGAGGAAGAGAGGACGAAGGAGCTGACCAGCTTTGTATCAGTCTGCCTTCCTGAGCACTAACCTAGCCCCAGGAAAACCACGTGAATCCCTTCTTGAATATGGAGCCACTGTGATGCTGTCACCTCTCACAGACCCGTCTTCTTCCTAGTACCATGACGCTGGGGATCCTGCCTGCACAGAAGATTTGGCGGAGACCAGCCTGAACATTCAAGCCATAGCAGCTGCTGAGTATTCTTGTTCCTATTTGGTAGCCAGTGAATTTCTTTTCACATGTCATCCATCTTCAGCTGCTTGTGAGAAGGTTATTGAGGGTAGAAGCTGTGGCCAGAGAGCGCGAGCTCTGTGGTAAGAGGTTAGGAAGGGCTGCTGCTTACCGCGCTGTCCACACTCACTCTATTCACTGCCATAGCTACGTCTGCCAGGATTCACTGTCCACTCAGCAAACCCTGTTGAGCAGCCACCAAGAACAAGTCCTTTGCCATGGAACTCGCATTCTAAAGAGAAATCAACAGGTCTGTGAGCTAAGGGTTCACTATCGTTGTGAAGGAATTGCAAAATCATTGAGTCGTGGGGTGTGGGAAGGAGGTTCTACCTGGACAGAGTGGCTGCTGGTAATGCAGAGATCTGGAGAAGAAGGTCATTTCAAAGGTCCTGAGGGACAGAAATCAGCCCGCAACAGTGAACAAAGGAAAGAAAGCAAGATCACACAAGAGGCTGAAGAGAATAGCAAGAGCCAACCCTTGCAAAGAGTTTTTTGAGGGAAGGATTGAATATTTATATTCTTATAGCAGTGGGGAGCTGTGCTGTGGAAGGACCTGAAGAGGTTATTTGTGAGCCTGTTGCTCAGGCTGTTGTGTGCAGAATATTCTCAGGGAATTTGCAGGAGGCTTCTGGGACTATTCCAAGTTGGATGACCAATCCCATTGCAGAAGTAGAGGTGACCAGTTTGGGGTTGGTGTTGGAGCAGAGCCTCTTCAAAGAAGATTTGCTAACTGATAGAGGGTGCACGTGGAGTGTGGTACAGTCCTTTCTCTCTAAAGAGTAAGTATTCCAACACTTGCAGAGAATAAAGCACTTGTCCAGAGCCTCAGCCAAGAAGTAGCAGAGCTGGGATGTGGCCCAAGATGTTCTCTCTCCAAGTGCACTGTTCTTTACATCATTCAAAGAACCGAATAAATCCACAAGTGGTGGCCTGTGTTTTAGATGTTATCAGCTGGCTTGGCCAATATAGTTTATTCTTCCTTCCCTGAAAGATGGAGCTTTAAATATGGACATATATTTAAAGGGGATCTAGTGGTGTTACCTTTGTGAAAGCGGTCACTGGACTTGGTCTCTGCTTGGCTTTATCTGTCTTGTCAAGTTATCTTGAGTGCTCAGGGCATGGGACCGTGAGGCCCTAATCACAGGGTCAGACCTGAGACGCTTGTGCACCCTCGATCTGGAGCATGAGTCCTGTGAGCAGCGTATCTTGTGTTTCCTTGGGTCAGTAGCCCTCCCGCCCCCAGTTCCTAGTACATGGTGGGAGCACAGACGTTGTTCAGTGACTGATGGGACAATGCATACAGACTCTGCAGTGAACGTACTTTCTTGTCTACAGGTCCGTGGTGGCTTCTTTGTATGCTCAGGGTGCCAAGCTCTGTGTGACATGATTTTGGAGAAAGCACTTCAGAATAAAGGGGCCATCCTTTGGTAGAAGTGTGAAGCTAGCCTCTTCACCTTTGTTAGACTCTTTCCAGGGAAATCTGCAGGTCTTCATGTGGTTCCCGAGTTAGAATGCCTCGCGTTTCCCCAGCCCCATCTTTCATGTTATACTGTTGGCATCCAGCACAGCAGTCCTTGCCTTCTCACCTCTGCCTGTGGCTTCCTTTGAAGGCGACTTTCCTGGCTGCCGTTGCCCAGCTGTGTGTATCAGGGCCACGTTACCCAGGCACCACTTTGTATGGGCAGAGACTTTTTTCCTAATACCTAGTTCTCCCATCATCCTCTAACCTTCACAAGCGGTAAGACTTTTTCTGTCTTTGTCTCTCTCTTGATGTTATTGGAAAGAAGTACTATGATTTCTCTTGGCTCCTCAGGAAATACTGGATTGGAGGGATGGACAGACAAATGGATGGATGGATGCTATAAGAATTAGCCTAGTTGGGGCATGTACAGTCTAACAAGGCTGGGTGTTCTTTTGGGAACATAGCCAGGCCTTTGGAGTAAGGTTCCCCATCATTTCCTGTACTGCAATCAGATCAGATCCTGGTATCTGAGAAGCCACCTTTCACTCAGAGCAAAGCCACACTGGAGAGAAGCGTTCATTTAAAAAAAACAAAACCAAAAAAAAAAAAAAAACAGCTTTCCTTGCTGTCCCAGGGAACAATTGAGAGCAGAGAGTGGAGAGTGCTCAGGGTGGCAGGCAGTGATGTCACGCTGCTTGCAGGCATGGCCCTGTTTACAGATTAGAAGCTGTTGACTTTGTACCTAGGACTGCAGTTGTTTTCACACTTTATAAATAAATATTACCTTCTTACTTAACCCTCTGTGTCTCCAGGCAGGTAGGCAGAGTTTGATCTTCAAGGCTGACCTAGCAACCCTCCTACAGCTTCTGCTTTTTCTTGCTCACCAGATAAATCTTCTTTGACATTGGATTTATTTGTATGGGCACCATGGTGCTTGTTAACAGCAGTCTGGATATTAGTGAAAACCTACAGCATCCTTCCTTCCAGAGCAGCTCACGTGTCCTCTCTTGCTAACTGGCACTCAAGCCCAGGAAGTGCGAGGCCTAGCATGTGTGCTCTTTGGAGCCTCAGAAGGCCTGGAGCCAGGAGTCAAAACTTGTTTATACACTCCCTCTTTCCCCTGCGATTCCTCGAGCCAGCACGGGGGATGAGGTGGGTTTTCCTCAGGTCCGGGTACAGGTCCAGGAATATGTACCTTGCTTTCTTGTGGCATGAGAAACAGGGTCACCGCCCCTCCTCTGAGGGTCAGGGACAGCTGTAGAATGTTCGTTTCTCTCTCTTTCTCCACACAGCCAGTGTCGTTACGGTTGCTGGCTCTGCTCCTGGGCAGTGCTCTGACTGGCTTGAACCAAAACGCATGTGTTGGCTGTCACATTTCGGATCTCTTCCTGCACTAGAAAAGCTCTGCCTGCTGGACATCTGATGCTGAGGGCTGTCAGGTGTTACCAAGTGCACAAAGACGGCAGTGTCTGCGCCTCTGGGCTGGCGCCGGGAAAGGCTCCTCAGAAGAGAGGAGCCTTCTCAGCGAGCAGCGTGCTGACCATTTAAGAATGCTGGTTTTCAGCTGTCAACTGAAGCCCCAAGGCCCTCCAGGCATATGGGCCTGTTTACTGAAGCAGTTAAGTGTCTGCTGTGGCTTCCTTCCTTCTAAGTTAGTTAAATTAGTTGTTTCTAGAGGGGCCGACTAAGGGCTGCTGCCCATTCCAAGCCTGGCCTCTCCATGCAAATGGAACCTTCTCTAGTTCCCTGGGCCCCGCCTGGTAGGGGACACCTAAGAGCAGTACCTGGGTGTGGAAGACCCTGAAATCATATCGAGTAGGGTCATCCTTACCAAGTAGCCAGTTGGTTTAGATGTCACATCTAGGGTTTCATCCCCACTCTGCTAGAACTGAGGATGCATCAGAGCAGCAGGTGGCGAGGAAGCACAGCCAAGGTTACAGCCAAACACCAGCCAAGAAGCAGAGAGACATAGGGTCCATTTGTAGGAGACAAATTTTAAGAACCCAGTGGAAAACCGATGAGGGTATCTTAACCAACTGAACTCTAATCATCTGAAGTAAGTTATGCAAACAAAGCCTAGCTAAATGTGTCTGTGCAGGTACCTGTGTGACTCTGCTGTGGCTGCTGGGAAACCAGCTCATGGGCTATTAGTTCTTGGATTAGTTCTTGGCACAGTCTTACATTGCAAAGGGCAGCTTTAGGGCTCTATTTTAAGTGACCCAGCTACTTCAGAGCTATACACCATCCTAGCAGTGAGAAATGGGAGACTCGGCCATGGGAAACCCCACTGCAATTCAAGGGCCCCGGACATTTGCCTCGCTTGGTTTCTGGCTCAGCCCCCCATTGGAGTCCATGATTGGAGCCAGGCAGAGGAGACAGGAAAGGGTACTGTAGAAAGGATACTGTGCAGCATCAACGTATGACCCATCCTTTCCTTGGCAGGAAATGACAGTATCTTTACATTAAAGAGGGGTGAGAAGGGCTCCTGAGCTCACAGAATTCAGCCTCCAGCCAGAGTCCAAGAGGCAGTTGTCAATAAGTGGGGATGAAGACGCATCATTCTGAACGACCCACCTCCCTCAGTGCTAAGCCACACAATGATTTTTTCCTGCACAAGACATGGACATCCCATGACCTTTAGCTCTCAGAGGAAAAGGGACATCATGCGAAGAAAAGACTCCAGGGAGGCAGGAGAGGGCAGAAATAGCTGAGCGTGGGAAAGTCCAAACCTTGATTCTAGCCCTGGAGAGCTGAACTTCCGTCTCCGCTTTCCCAGGCGCTGCCCGTTGTGACTGCTGTGGTGGTTTCCTGAGCATGGAGCTCTGTCCCACGCACAGCAGTCAGTGTTTTCAGATGTTTTACTATGCATTTGTTTGCTGAGAAACTGATTTATAATTCAGAGCTTATCCACAGAATAAGAGGAAATACTATCGCGTGGTGTACAAAAGAAGTCCTCGGTTTATAGCTTACATCAGTTAAGAAACTGTGGGTTTAAACTCGAAAGCAGTTGACAAATGCTTGGCTGCAAGTAACTAGGGTCTTCCTTACGAAGGTGGCCCCGGAGTCAGACCCATCCTGGATAAACCCCTGCTCTAACACTTACAGCTGTGATAGTTTCCAGCGACCCACTTCCCCTTCCTCTGCCGCCAGCCACACCAGCATCTTTCCGGTTTCACCTTTGGAGGGCCTAGTACCGTGTGTTTTCTCCATCTGCCACCCAAACTTCCTCCCTTGCTGCCTGCTATGTAAACTACTGCTTGTTGTTCAGGCTTCAGTTCAAATACCCCTCTGCTCAGTAAGTGTGAAGCCATCATACAGAACTGCTGTAGCATTTGCCTTGAAAGTATGTATTCCTTAGTGAAAGGAGGATATAACCTTTGGAGTCCTGTGGACCTCTTAATCACCTGTGGATCCTCCATACCTCCTCGTACAGTTTCAGATGCATAAAAAATATAGCCAATTTTATCGGAAGTCAATTATCCTTAGATATTATTAAAATATCTTTAAAATGTAAAATACTACTTTATTTGCTTCTTGATGAAGGTGTTTAAATGATTAGGTCTGGCAGCAGCTCTAATGAGACTTAGATGTAACTATAGGTAGTATTACACAAGCCCTGCTAATAATTCCAGGGTTTGTCAACAGCATTCAAGATGTAAGGAATTGGTACTTTTTAGTTGAGGTTGGTGAAAATAACTGTGTACTTTTTTCCCCATCCAAGTTCACCGACTTCTGTGAATTCTCTCTGGAGTCTAAAGAAGCTCTAAGTTAAGAACTCTGATTTAGGAAGATTAAGGGGTTAATGTCTGTTCCCCTCTTGGGTCATCTTCTCCAGGAGATCAGAGACCATGCCAATTTGTGCATATGTGTCAGGGACTTTACACACAGCAAAATAAATATTTAATAATTTAACTGTTCCTCATAGCACTCTTGCACAATGTTTGTGTGTTTTTGTGCACTTATTTCAGAAACTGTTACTCAAGCTTTATCCAAGACCACACAGCTGGTTTTATCCAGAACCAAAACAGCTTGACCCCAGAATAAATAAGAGAATGGATGACCTTCTTTGATCCAGGTCTCCAAAACTATGGTACGGACACCCGCAATCCTACAGCGTTAGTAGGACTCATGACATGATTTGTGAGTGGCACCAACTCAGTGCAGATCCAGGCTCATCAACTGGGGCTTGTCAGTACTCTCAGAGTGGTACAGAGGAAGAGTGGGTGTACAGCATTGCCCAGATTGTCACCAGCACCCCCAGGATGGCCCGAGGGACCCTGGGCTCTGGATACATTCCTGATGGAGGAAGAATCATGACTGATCTGTCTTCAATTTTCCAGGGATTCAAAGCACATGGAGGGTGCTCTGGGAATTGTCAAGAGATTCGTATGTTAGCATTTGTTACTCAGAACCCAAAGTGCGGGGATGAAGGGAAGGGGTGAGCAATGGAGCAGTGTGAAAGAAGGTTTTTGCTCAAAGGATTGTGAACCATGAGGAGGCTGCTGTCCTGAGGCCACAGAAATGACTCTAGGTGTCTGTGTGGCATGGTGTGCTCCTTCTGAGAGTTGAGTAATCTCCTGATGTCTTCACGAGCACAGTGCAAACGAGAGGACTCACATGGGAGATGTGTGGAAAGAACTCCCAGGGCTGCCCTCCTGCAGCCCTGCCCACTCTGGTTCCATCCCCTCTGCTGTCTTGGGGGCTCTGCCCAGTGCCTTGGCCTCTCTGCTCCCTAGTGTCCTCATCCTTAAAGCCAAGGATAGTTGAGCCTGCCCTGGGGACTTGGGTGTTATGTGCACGAGTGGCCTAAGGTGATTCCACGCCTGGCAGCTGCAGCTGTAACTAGTGGTGTTCAGAAGTTGTAATGTCTTGAAAACTGCCAGAGCTCCGTCCTGCTTTGAGTCCCTTGTTTGCAGTTCTGGCACTTTCCTCCAAGCTGTTTGCCCTTCATGAGCTCTTGGGCAAAGATGAGGGAGGCAGCAGCCCTGAGCTCTGTGATTCCAGGTTTGAAGTCCTAGGTCTGCTGTGGGGATGTAGTGTTTATGTAGGCTGCTTTGATACACCCCTTCAAAAGGAGAGCTCCTTCCCCGAGGCCATGTCTTCTGAAAGCTTCCTTCAGGACTCCACATTCCTGGGTTCCTGAGCTGAGCTAGAGCAGTGGGGAGCCACAAGCATTTAAGCAGTCTGTCCTCTAATTGGTCCCGCCTGCTTTTAGGAGGTGGCTCCTGCTCTCTCCTGCTACCCTCAAGGCTGGCCCTTGAGAGAAGACCCTTGCTTGCTGTCTTCCCCATCCCAGCTGGAGCACACCAACCTGGTCACTCAGACCCCATCCCTTGCTGGCATAACCTCCCTCCACCAGGAGGCAGAGTTTCACTTCTTTCAACAGTATTGTGAAATAGTGACTGTGCACCAAAGCACTTTGTTCAACAGTCTGTCTCTTTGACTCCTGATGGATAGTATGCTATTGTCACAGGTGTGACATCGCATGCTGGGAAGAGGCTCTAGGGAGGAGCATTGCGCTCCAGTCAGAGTGAGGCTCTTGCACACAGAGGATATCCCATTAGAGTCTCTAAAGCCCAGGATAAAGAAGACGGAATTGAGGGGAGTGTGAGTATTTACTTGTGGAATCACTGTGGAAATGTGCTTTACATCCATGTAGAGTCTGAGGAGCTTGGGTGCTCTGCTACAAGTCTCTTTGTTACTGAACAAAGCCTGGGGTCATGATGAAAGACGGTTCAGAGGGAAAGAGGGAATGCTCAGAGCTGCAGTGGTCACCGTGCTAGATGCCTATGAAAGCAATCAGCGCCAGGAGGGAGCGCAATCAGGCCCCAGAAAAGGGAGAGGCTGATGTCAGGCATACCTCCCAGGACACTTGTGTAGACAGCTGCATGCAGCAGCTCTGATGTGGTCACAAGGCGTGGATTTTGTGCAAAAGGACATCAAGATGTTGCAGACAAGGTGCAGTCTGCTGTGGCCACTGTTACAAGAAAGAAAAACGCAAGTACCAGACAAGTACTGGCACAGAGCTCGTAGTGCTCTGTTTAGACACCAGAGGAAGACACCCTAGCATTGCGGCCCTGGCACCTGCAGTCGGCAGGGGTAGGTAGAGGAGAGGTGGGACTGAGAATGGCAGAAGTGTGGGTCTTGGGTGTTCAGCTGACCACTGCTGTGTGTGGGTGCATACCCAATTTAAACACCTGGATGGAAATGTAGCATGTACCAATATTTCAATCCTGTGTTGGCTGAGCAGCTTGTTGCTGTGTATGCCAGGCAGCCTGAGACTTGTCCACGGTGTTCCCTGTACTGTGATGTTGCCTGGTCGGGGCACCCATTCCACAGATGAGAACCCAGGAGGTTCTCTGGGTCTCCATGAACCTTTGAGAGTGTCCGGTTGCCCCAGCTGTACGCCCCCCAGATTGTTTGGTTGCCTCCCCAGAGTGAGCCATTTCTTGAATAGCAAGTGTCCCCTTACAGAAGGTCTGACCAAAAGACTGGAGACAAAAATCCCACACACATTCGTAGGCTCCTGAAGGGGACCCCAGGGACAAGAAGTGTGGTACTGATCTTGGACCTGAGGACTTTATCAGTAGCACTGAATGAAGAACAGAGTCTCTCTCTGTCCATAGGTGTCTATGTCTGCATCCATGCATATCTCAGCAATGCTGGGTAATGAATCCAGGACTTCCACACTGAACTACACCTCCAGCCCTTCTTCAGACTTTTAAAAATTTGAGATAGAATGTTGCTAAGGTACTAAGTTTCATGGGCTGGACTCAAAATCTTCCCACTTCAGCCTCTCGGTGGGCTAGGATAACATGCACACAATGAACAAAACACTCATCCACAAAATCCGATCTCTTGTTCTGATGTTGAAATCTGGGGCTCTGCCAAGGTTGTTACTGATCAAGAGCTGGTCCCTTGCTGGCGGGGAGATATGTACAACTCAGAGGGATGGAGAGTGGACAGATAGGGTGGACACAGTGTACGGGACCCAGAGAGATGGTGACACTGAGGAAAGCGTGGCTTTGAAGCCAGATCATCACCAAGATAGGCCAGAGAAGAGTAACTGAGGAGGAAAGTGCAAACCCAGATGGGGCCACCTCACAGAGGCCACGTGGATCAAGAAAGGACTAAGCATTGCATTCCTTATACAGCCAGCATGCCATGCATTCAGCAAATGTGTCCCAACTGCCTGCCACTGCTAAGGACTCAAGGGTAATGCATTGAGTAAGAGGAGAGACATTCAGCCCACATGCTAATATGGGGCTTTGAAAATGCAGTCAGGGAAGGCAGTAGTGAGATTCCAGACATCCTAAGTGCTGGGAAGCATCCGAACTCCTCAGAGGAGCAGCCCTGTTTGGCTGTGCTGGGGTGGAACTCAGTGCTAATGAGACAAACACAGTTGACAACCTGTTTCAAATAACAGTCTAGTGTGCCTTGATCTTTTGAGTCTGGAATCAGTAAAAGACTGATCCATGGGCCAAAACTCAGCCACCGTCATCTTTTGAAAGTGTGAGCTGAGAATGGTTTCATATCTTGTAACAGGCAAAAACAATCCCAAAGACATTTCGTGGCACATGAAAATCTTACGAAACCGAAACTGACTGTCCACAGTAGGGTTTTTCTGGGCACAGACACACTTGTCATTCTTACATTACTACTCTGCTGGTTAGTTGTGCTTCAAATGCAGAGTCTGTTGCAACCTAGAAATCAAACGAAACGCGAGCTGAAGATACTTATTATCTGGCCCTTTGCAGAAAAAGCCTGGCCAGCTGCTATTGTAGCTCCTCCTGGTTCTCTGCAAAGGCCTCCTCCCAAAGTGCCCTCCCAAAGTGCCAGAAAGCAGCTGTCTGTCCTGAAAGGTGACAGAGGAGACAAAAAGGAGAGAAATTTCTCTATACCATGCTTCTCAGAGGCTGGGCAGTAAGGACCCGGTGGCCTGCAAACCTCTGGTCTCTGCTGGCCTGGGGCTCTTGCCATGTGTAGTGAGGGGCAGGCAGTGGGTCTTGGGAAGTTGCAGAATTTCCATGCTGGCAGGCAGTTCCATTAGAGAGATGCCAGGCGTGCCTTTCTTGAGAGCTTAACTAACTCAGTGTTTTCTAACTTGGTGAGACTAGGATTCTGTACTTTCATTCAAAGCAGTGGTACCAAACCTATTTATTATGAGGAAATGCATGCAGGACTTTAGGAGTGAAACATAACATACAAAGGAATGCATTTGCAGAGCTTTCACATCAGGCTGGGTGTATGCGGTCACCCAGGTAAGGAGTGAGATTTCTATTTGGATGTTGGTCCGAAGCATCGCATAGTGGTAAGCTGTGGTTACATTGAGATTCAGGATGTTTTCTTTCTTTTAATGCTATTTACATTTTTGTGCTAGTTCAGAAACATACTGTAGATAGGCATGGGACATCTTAGCCTGGAAAACTGGTTTTCCTTCCCAAGAATGAATAAGGGTCACATCTGCCTGTGGGTGATAGGATTATTTATGTGGCGGTGGTGTAACCACTGGGAGAGATGCATATTCCCATGCAGTGCACTGCTACTTGGAGCAGGGGAGTGAATGGCTACAAAAAAGAAGGTGAAGGAGAACATAGTAAGAGGTGAGAGAGAGCATAGAAGTGAAGGTTTCATTGTGAGGTGTAAGAGTCCTCATAGAGAAATCTCCTTGGCTCAATATTAGTATTACAGAGTTGGGGTGTAGATCTTTTCCCTTCTTTCCCCTTTGCCTTCTTGAGAAGCCAGCCTGTTTACCAAGATGGAGTATTTATAAAATGGTATCCTGGTGCCACCTAGCGTCCTCCCTCTGTCACTTCACCCTGCGTGTCAGTAGAAGCCTCCCTTCCAGGTTCTTTGTTCGGCACACCTGCTCTGGTGGCAGTTTTATGGCTGGCAGAGGCTCTGCTGGGGCTCTGCAGGGCAGTGCCTCATTACCTAATGTGGCTCCGCCTTCCTGTGTCTGTTGCACAAAGCACGTCTGGACAGATGCTTCATGGATTGGCTGTTAAGAGCACAGCAGTGCCTCCCTGTGTGAACCCATCCCTGCTCACTGCCAGCAGCGTCCTGACAGCTGCTGTGCTTTCCTACTGTGCACACCATCCTGCGTCCCCAGGCTATCTTGGATTTGGGGACCTGGGTGGCCACTGGAGAGGGGGACCAATACACGGTGGGCTACTCATTGTCCAGTTGAGCTTCCAAAGACACCAGTGGGTCAGATCCAAGCCCTGGTCTGCACGCCTGTTTCTTCAGCATGCAGACTTCCTCACCAGCTGCACTGCCCAAACCTGCAGTTCCTCCTCCTTACCTGGCTGGCAAAAACCTCTCAGCTTACGTCCTGGCTGCACTGGAGCCTGCTTCTCTTGCTGGCCTTCCCTCCTAGGATTGCCCCTAGGTGACCATGGAGAACACGTACTGATGGCCTTTTCTGCTCGGGGGCTCTCTGCACTCAGCAAGGGGCAAGGGATCCTTGTCTTGGACAACTCAATTCTATCATTCCAGGTTCAGATCTTTCTAGTAGCTTCTAAGGTCTTGTGGGAGAAAGAGCTTTTTCTAATGCTTTGTTGGAGGTTGAACCTAAAGCTTGTCCACTGAGATACATCCCCAGCCCTTTTTAAAGTTTAAAATTTCTCTGAGACAGTACCTTGCCTAATTGCCTGGGCTGGTACTTTCTGATCCTCCTGCCCAAGATTGCCAGGTCTTTCTACCCTGGACCCATAGCCTGAGTCAACCACTTCTCTAAAACACTTGGAAAATGCCAATCCTCTTTCCTGTCTTTTGACCTCTTCTTCATGGTCACTGTCAGCTCTGCATGTGGGATTCGTTAAAGAATCCCTATTTCTGCTTTTAAACCGGTAGTCTCATCACTGGGCAGGTCACACAGCCCTGGGCCCCAGGGCGAGGACATTTGTGACTCTCTGGAGACCTGTGTTTTCCCAGCAGGGTGGAGGTATCCCTGGCGTGGGAGGCAGCCAGGGTTGCACCTGTACAGTCCCATTTCCCAGAGCTCCTGGGGTCCAGGTTTACAGGACCAAAGAACCCTCACCAGACATGCAGGGGCAACTTGATGTTCTCACCCTTCTGCAGTTTTGTCTGTAGATAGATGTAAATCCACTTTGTCTCCAAAGCCTTCTCACCACAAAGAATCAAAAAACAAATTAATCTGACCTTTCCTTATGCCCTGCATCATACTAGTTACCCAGGGTACTGCTGGCCCAGAGAAAGTCACCTATTCTGTCTGTGCTTTCAGATTATTTACAGTCTCAGGTTACATGTGGTATTTACATCTGATCCGTTTACACTAAATTTTCACCTACAGTTTTAGTGGGACATTCACTCAGTTAAATATCCTGGCTTCTTTAAAAGTGTATTCTGAAGAAAACAAAAAAGCCAGTTGACTGTTAGATTAAAAGAAGCCAAAGGAAACTGTATGCATATAAACCCAGCAGGCAGGAGCCTGAGGCAGGAGGGTTGCGGGTTTGAGGTCAGCCTGGACAACTTAGGAAGCCCTTGTCTCAGGAAAATAAAAGAAGAGCCTAAAGGGACCAAGGAATATCTCTAAAAGATCATGGAGAAAGTGAGGGAACGTGGAATATGGATTACGTATGTGACAACTCAGTTGGGCTAGTATTCAGTTTCCTCCTTGGGATCATGGGAATTGGGTCCCACAGAACAATGGCCATATTCTTAGAAGAGGCAACATTGAGGGTTGGATTAGCAGTGTGGTGCAGTCTGCCTCCAGTGGGTCAGCTGAGAAACAGCTAAGCTCTGTATGTATGTGTGGGTGTGTATGTAGACAGGAAGGGATGCTGCACAGTGTTAGTAGCATGTGGCTGTGTGTGAAAAACCATGGGCATTTCCTGTGCATGGAGAGGTGCTAGCAAAGGGTGTGTTGTGCCCGGAAAGCCCCTGAACCTCACTGCTGTGTCCTCAGTTTGCAGCTCTCCGCCCATCCATATGAAGGTGCAGCCCCTGAACCAGACGGCGCTGCAGGTGTCCTGGAGCCAGCCAGAGACCATCTACCACCCCCCCATCATGAACTACATGATCTCCTACAGCTGGACCAAGAACGAAGATGAGAAGGAGAAGACATTCACGAAAGACAGCGACAAAGATTTGGTAAGCCCTGTTCCTAGGTGGGGTGCAGCTGCCCTTTCATCTCCAAGGCCCAGCCGTGCCCCTTGGTCAGGCACTTGTGCTGGCCAATCCTTGTGGTGCCTGAGGGTACGGGGTGCGGGGCTGCCAGGTGCAAGGTAGTTATGCTCCCCGGGCTCCACATGCATATATCGGCTGCACAACCAGCAAAACTGGTTACTTTCCTCACAGTAGCCCTTTGTGATCTACACCCAGATCTCCTCCTAATTTAGGCCTTTGTATCTGCTCAGGTGAATGCATGTAGCACGTGCATTTTGCAGGGGCACCCAGGTCTTGATGCTCCCTGAGTTCTGCAGAAGTCCTCACTCTCACTGCAGTTACTCCCCGTCTGCTATTTCTTCCTCCACCCTCCTCCTCCCCACCCCTGCTCCATCTGTTACTGTCAGCACTGCCACCTGGCTCTCCACAGTCCCCACTAGTCCTCTTTGTCTTCATTTGTCTTTAACACAATCCCATCACCTGCTGCACCCGTGTGGTGTGGAAGTTTTCTGACTCTGAGAGCCTGTAATACCTGACTTCCCTATCAGCTACACAGATTTAACTTCTTATCAAATACATGAATGTTTAGCAGTGGAAACACAGAAATGACCCACAGGACAGGTGTTTGTAGAATCCAACTCCTCCCTCTGTCAAAGCAAATCCTCCAGAAGCACTAGTCCTGCAGTCCGTGTACAAGAACCTCAAAGTGACATAGTCGAGTTTGAAATCTTTGCTTGTTTATTGTTTATCAAAGAAGGCTCCGGAATAATGAGACCATAATTGTCTCTGCACATGCAAAGTACACTGGCACCACATGGGAATCTCAATGACAGTTGTCACTTGTCTTTTCCCTCTAGAACACAGTTTGGGGCCCATTTGATCAGCTGTAGAATGACACTTTCCATATTCCTTCAGATGAAATTTCTTTTACTTCATTTCCATTTATATTTTCAATTTCCCCACTAGACATTGTTATCTGGGTCACATTAGGGAACAACACACTTCATTAAATCAGAGAGGAATCCATTGAAAGGCACCCAAGGTTTTGATGGATTTTAACTTTTCTCTTGTCACATCTTGAAGTCCATCAGGGATTCTTCTGTTTCTGAAGTAAAGCAGGCTTGCATTAATCAGCAGAAACGATCTGGTCTTCATTTGGTTTCTCTTTATAAGTGGAAAGTAATTAAACAGGCAAAGATGAGTAGATAGCGCCTGGCAGTGAATTCTGATACATCCCTGCATCAGGAGTGAAGATTTTGCTCTGAACAGAAGATGGGGTCAGAGATTTACAGAAGGAGCATAAATTAGTTTCTGAGAAAGACAGAGGCACAGGCAAAAGTGTGCCTTGACAGCAAGTTCTATTTCAGATGAATTTCTAGGGGTATGTTCCTTATTAAGAAAACCAATTTCTTAATTCTTCAACACTTCAACAGTGCTGACTTAGTGGCAGCAAAGCTGTTTTGTAACTTATGGTCACTGCTGCTCAGAAACCTAAAATTAGTACTTGATATTTCTACAATTTTCCAGTCTGCGGCCCTTTTCTACATCTTCCCACATCTCCTGAATACCTTCTGCAAATAAGACAGTGAGGCTTGCACGTGAATACCATGGCCCTGACCTGGTACTCCCATTAGGAAGATGCTTTGCAAGTGACAGCCAGAGGTGGGGCTATACTGACCTGTTAATAACCATGCAGAGGTGGGCTATGGTGCAGTGTTAATACCCGTGCAGAGGTGGGGCTCTGGTGACGTGTTAATACCCATGCAGAGGTTGGCTATGGTGACCTGCTAATACTCATGCAGAGGTGAGCTACAGTGACGTGTTAATACCCATGCAGAGGTGGGCTACGATGAAGTGTTAATACCCAGCAGAGTTGGGCTACACTGACGTGTTAATACCCATGCAGAGGTGGGCTACGATGAAGTGTTATATACCCACGCAGAGGTGGGCTACACTGACGTGTTAATACCCATGCAGAGGTGTGCTACGGTGAAGTATTAATACAGAGGTGGTCTACAGTGATGTGTTAATACCCATGCAGAGTGGGCTACGGTGACGTGTTAATACCCATGCGGAGGTGGGCTATGGTGTCGTGTTAATACCAGTGCAGAGGTGGGGCTCTGGTGACGTGTTAATACCCATGCAGAGGTTGGCTACGATGACCTGCTAGTACTCATGCAGAGGTGAGCTACAGTGATGTGTTAATACCCATGCAGAGGTGGGCTACAATGATGTGTTAATACGCAGCAGAGGTGGGCTACAGTGACGTGTTAATACCCATGCAGAGTGGGCTACGGTGACGTGTTAATACCCATGCGGAGGTGGGCTACGGTGTCGTGTTAATACCCATGCAGAGGTTGGCTACAGTGACGTGTTAATACCTATGCAGAGGTGGGGCTACAGTGATACGTTAATATCCACATAGATATTTACAGTGGTCTCACCTAAAAACATATTACAGTTTTGTGCACATTGCAGCTTCCTGCCTCAGCCCAGAGTACATGTGTCCTAAAAATAAATAGTGATTATATTTTTTAAAATGTTTATACAATAAGATGCGCATTGCGGGCCAGGGATTTAGCTCAGTGGCTTAAGCGCCTGCCTGGCAAGCGCGAAGTCGTGAGTTCGATCCCTGGTACCAAAAAAAAAAAAAAAGATGCACATTGCTACAAATCCCCCTCAAAACACACTTTCTTGCTTCAAACTCACCTATCCCATCTTGCTTTGCCACTTTATGAAGCAGTCCTGGAAATCCTGTTTCATGAGTCTCTTGAGTGGTGCTGTCATGGCTCCTTCAGTGTCCTGAGTTGACACAAAACAGTCATCTCTCATAGTCCTTTTGACTTTGGGGAAGAACCAGAAGTCACGTGGTGCCAGACCCAGAGAACAAGGCATGTAGGGACAGCCTCTGTTTTATGAGCCTCTCTTTTTGGTAGGTGGTTCTTACTAGCTGCATTCAGTGTACTTTTGATCCCACCTTTCAAAGACACTCATGAAAAAGCCTTCCTTCCACAACTGCTTCAGAAAGTGGCAGGAATAGTGCCGGGGGGTTAGCTGAGTGGTGTAAGTGCCTGCCTAGAAAGCACAAGGTCGTGAGTTTGATCCCCAGTGCCAAAAAAAAAAAAAAAAGGAAAAGAAAAGAAAGTTGCAGGAACAATGGGATATGTGTGGGATTTGAAACAATGGGGAGGATTTTGAGGAGATTTGTGTACTGTGTCTTTTACTGTAACAAATACATTTTATTTTATTTTAGTTTTATTTTTATTTTAATAAGTGCTGTATTTTTAATCAGCCCTTGTGCACAGTTTAGTGAACTATCAGAACCTGTAGAAGGGATCTATGGGAATCTGTTTGATGCATTTTTTTGTTCCTTCAAGAAGGAAGTGCTGCCTGCTTTTTAAGTGTTACCTTTTCTTACTGCACAAGGCTGTTGGAATGAAGCATTGAAGCATCAGTGACCTGTATTTTTCTGGTGATATTTTATCTGAGGTCGGCAAAGTTTTTCCTACAGAGGAAGTCTCCCAGAAAGCAGCATCACGGCCTGTCTCTTTGGGACCCGAGCCTCTCAGACTCGCAGAGCCTGGGCTGTTTGGATCGAAAGTCTGCGCAGATCTGCATCTCGGTGCAACTGTTTGGGACTGGTAGGCCCGCCCTTCATCCACAGGGAACTGTCCAGAGACTGGCATCTGGGCCAGGTCTGTTTGGGCCCGTAGCCCCGCCCTTCACCCCCAGGAAGCCTCCCAGAAAGCAGCATCGTGGCCTGTCTCTTTGGGACCCGAACCTCTCAGACCCACAGAGTAGCCCAAGCTGTTTGGATTGGGAATATTGTGGAGACTGGCATCTTGGCCAGGTCTGTTTGGGACCGGGAACTTTTCTGAAACCAACATTCCGGCCTGACTCTTTGAGACCTGTAGGCCCACCCTTTACTCGCAGGGAACCTCCTGGAGACCTGCCTGGGACAAAGCATGGTGGCCTGGCCTGCCTGAGATTCCACAGGCTCTGGGGTGACCACACTCAGCATTCGCCTTAAAATTTAGGGAGCCAGGAGCCCACAGAGGGGAGTTAGGACCCTGTGAGGAAGCCAAGAGCCTGTGGGGGAGCCACTGCCCCTCCAGGAACTGAGGGTGTAAGAGGTAATTCGCCACACAAGCAGAGAAAGCTTTGGAACACCGCTCAAAGTAAGGAAATAGAGAAAAATGACAAAAGGAAAGACCAAAAGGCAGGCTCAAAGCCCTAGCCCTCCCCAAGAAAGCTTAGGAGCCGTGTACATAGAAGAAAAAAGAAGCCATACACCTGAAATGTCTGAAATGATATCAAATGAAATAAACATGCAAATAGGGAAA